>CM060841.1:24240000-24552500 GCA_030762175.1 Metallyticus violacea
TTACACTTTTTTTTTCCCAGTCTTACGTAGGCATCCAAACAGATCTGAGAAAAGAGCAGTTTCATAGAGAAAAATGCCTGAAAAGCGCAGTAGAATTAAGGTTAAAAATTGTGTCTTTTTTTTTATGGTTTAATGACAGATTACAAAAAAAGTGCTTTACATAAAAGTACAAACTACTTTCTAATTAATGATTAATTTACATTACACACATAACAAACAATTGATAGCCTTTCTATCATAACATCAACTTATTTCTCTCGTGTTTTTGTATTCGTGTTGAAGACCCTTTAGTAGAGTCTCCGTTTCAATTGGGAAAAAACACCATTTACCTTTACGAGCAAGCATGGCTTACATTAAGTTTGCGCGCCAGTTCATGGAGGGCCAAGAGAGCGCCTGCAGAAATCTCCTGACTTCAATGAGGCAGCCCATTTGATCTAAAACGTGGAAGTAGCGCGGTCCAATTTAAGCGCGTAAATATCAAACCCTCTCTGTCATTTAAGTATATGCAGCTCCAACAACACTGGGTGATCAAATTTATTGGGACATTTCCGCGAGTCAATTTGAATTAATTAAATAATTCCTATTCAGCGCACATTACTTTAAAGGATACCGGCGCAGCCTAGTGAATGATAGCACGATTGCAGCTTGTAAACAACCTGACTTATAACTACGACTCTCCTCCTCTCTCTCCCTTTCCGGGGTTCACTCCCGCCCTCCACGGGAAATCTCAGAACTAGACTAGCTGGTTTATATTGTCGCGAATTTAATTAATTTAAAGGAGCACTCACTTCTTAAACTATATTACTTTATTTACGCGAAATGGGGCAAACTCAGTTCTTAATCCCTACCATTATGACGCATTCCTATCTCAAACAGCTAAAAGAGATAAATAATTAAGATCTAAACAGTATCATAACCAATATATATAAACAATTTCATAAAAAATGTTGATTTGTTTAATATCTTGTTTACACATACTGAATGGAAATTGCCATTCTTTGCTTAGATGGCCCTTAAGATAAGTGGACGTCCGTTCCCTACCAAGTCTCGTCGCTAGAGAAGTTGATTTTGTTGATCTGTTTTATTTACGGACGCTCTTTAACATTTCATGTCATCAGCGTTCCGAATCAATTCACGGCATGAAACGGCCGACAAACTTTGCTCAGAGGCCCCTTCTTTCAGGCTTGAGGTTCTTTTTCGTGCCGTAAATGTACGACACGGGACCCATGGCTTTACTTCCCTTCCGAAGGAAGCATACTTAGATTTTTACGCCCCGAAAAAAATCCATCGAACCTGGCCGGGTTTGAACCCGCGATCTTGGATGTAGAAGGCAAGTATGGTTACCATTACACCACCAGGATCGACTCCTGGTGAAGAAGGAAGCTTCACTTTATCTCGAAAAGATAGTGCAATGTCTCTATGCATGCGCCAAAATTCCCCTCCATGCTCACACGCTGTTTGAAACGAACGAATTTTAATGACCCCACCCAGGGCATATTGCAGTGTATGATGCATATTGACAACAATTGTAGTACTAACGTCTAAATGCCCTTCCCCCAATACTGGCGTTTACCTATATCATCCTGTAAATGTGTTTCCCATTAGTTCTATTGGATGTCTTGTTTATTCGAATAGCGAGCGTGCCGGCTATTAACTTACCTCGAGACATTCACATGTGCAATGGTCAAGTACAAAAAGTGACGCTTAAAAGTTTATTCCAGTTCTACGTTAGAGGGAACGGAAACAGAAAGTTGTTCGAAACCATGTTTGATAGCACTAAAGCATCTTTTCTGTTTGTAAACATGTTTCATTGCAGTCTCAATTTCTCTACTTTTGCGCTTTTCTGTAGAACTGGTGTATAAGTTAAGCAGTTCTAGTCCCTTTAGAATAAGTGAAATATTGCTGCTGCAGTGAATCGGAGAAATTGGAGTGAGGTGAGCAGGTTGAACATAGGAGTGTGCAATAAACGTACATTTTATTATGTAGTATTTCTATGGGTGCGCTATTGAAATTATATCTTCACTATTAACGAATAGAAGGGAACATTGGGCATTAGCGTTAATCTAAATAAAACACGAAATTTATTGAAATTAAACTCTTTGCTCTTTGGCAACATAATAATTTTTATCATAAAAGAGACAAAAACGTTAAAAAAGTTAAACCAAGAGTATTTTAAATATAAATAATTACACAAGAGAGTACCATAGACGACGAAAGTTCGCTCAATGCTTGACATAACATTTTCTACAACAACTGCTCTGTTCTAAATCCTAGTATCGTTATATTGGACGTCCCTGTCAAAAAAAAGTTGAGAACGTGTATGTAATACAGTAGGTACAATAAGATCTGCACACATACAAAAAGATTAAAAAATAAGAATAGAAAGGTAGTTGCAAGGGTACAATGAAAATATATCTCACAAATGAAGAAATGTAATGTAAGGATCAAAACACACCAAAAAAGGACACCTGTAATTTTTCGCAAATTGTGTGAAAATGTAAAGACACTGGCAACGCAATGGACAAAAGCTCTGAACCCTCGAACGAGAGGAAGACAACAATAACACTGTAATATTAGTAAACCCAAAAGAGTCAATATACCAAACGTCTAAGGCATTTGGAATATTCCTGACAATGATCCTTAAAGACAGCTTAGTGAAAACATGTCGTACATTCTCAAAATGGCTAAATATTAATTAAAATTAACTAAATATTGCTTTTGTTCAGCAACGAAGTTAAATGTTGTATGAACGGAGTGATGCATAAATATAATTTGCTGCACAAGTCGAAAGACAATCCTCTTTGGATTCCAGCGTGGAGTGCTTTGATGAGCACATACCTTAGAAGGAGAATTTTCCATTGGAGGCACTGTAACCGAGAACACACATCTTACATTCAATATTGCTGGGTGACAAGTTAACCACTAGAGGAAAGAAAGCTTAAGCAGGTTTAGAGAAGGGCAACTCCGACAGTCATCGCAATGAGGGACAGGGAGAGGGAGAGAGATACAAGCATCTCAAACTGGATTGGGCATCGTGGCCGTGTAAAATGAACTGACATTTGACGACTCTTTTTATTTTTATTTATTTATTTTCGAGGTGAGGCATGTTGAAGACACAAGTATATTTCCTTAAAATCAGATACATAGACCATGAAGGACTATATATACCGAGGGTGCCAAAAATGTATACACACATTCACAGTAGATATATGTTTAATATATTTCAACCGAAAAACAACAGTAATGTGTAGTATGATGTTTTGTAAACAGATGTGACTCACATATATTATGATAGCGTTGCTACGTGACAGGTAAATCAACAATGAACAAATGAAGCCAAGATTATCGTATGATGTTCTGTAAACAGACGTGACTCACATATATTATGATAGCGTTGCTACGTGACAGGTAAATCAACAATGAACAAATGAAGCCAAGATTATCGTATGATGTTCTGTAAACAGTTGTGACTCACATTACGTTATACTAGCGTTGCTACAACAAAATGGAGTCAAGACTATCGTTTGAACAGCGGAAGCTATTTTGAAGTGTTATTGGAAATCCGAGAATGTTGTTGAAGTTCAAAGGCAATGGAGACGTGTGTACAGAACAGAACCGCCAACGCCAGTAACAATTGCACGCATTCGAGACAAATTTGAGACACATGGTGCCGTATACTGTAGAAAATCAGCTACACAGGCAGCACTTCGGGAAGAAATTGAAACGCCATGTGCTGCAATCGCTGAGGACACTCGCAAACGTTGCTCAATCAGCAGTTCAACGTACTCAGAAGTGTACCGACGCCGATGGTGGACATTTTGAGCAACTGTTATAACTGTAAAATTCTAAGATGATTAGTTCTCATCATTTTCTGTTTGTGTGAATTCAGTTTTGTTATGTTAACACAGTTTTTTCTTTACTTGAAGTGTGTATACATTTTTGGCACTCTATGTATACATAGTCCTTCATGATCTGTGAATCTGATTTTATGGAAATATACTTGTGCCTTCATAATATATTATATTAATAGTGTTTAACACCCATTCTAACTACTGAGGCGCCACAGACTATGGACACTAATGATACATAAAATTAAATATTAAACAGGGAAAGGAGCTTTTAAGGAAGGAAATGTCCCAGGCCTAAGTTTAGGGTACCTTCCAGGCATTTGCTACTTATGAAGATTGAGAAAAACCTGTAAAAACTCAGTTAGGGAGAACGGTCCTGGCGGGATTCGAATCCCAGATCTCCTGCTTACAAATCCGCTCCTTAATGACCTCGGCCTCCATTGGCAGTGAAGGGCTATATGAAAAAGATTAAGCTTTGCCAATAAGTGACAAAATATTAAACATACGTTTAGTGTTGTCATATGTTATGTAACATGTTATATGTTATAAGCCTGGGTGTCCAAATTTAATGTAAAATATCTATATCTAAACATTATTTTGCATTTATTTTATGTTAAAATTCCTTACCCCTTTCTATAGAGTCTTTGAATATAAATATTTGAATAAAGCATTCTTTGTCCTCGTCAAACATTTTCCTTTCGTTTATTTTATTGTATTAAAACAAAATGCCATTGCATATAAGAGGGTCGATTGAAAAGTTTGATAAAAACAAGTTAATCAAATTTTTTTTTAAAATATTGTTTTTAGCACACCTATGCACTTGACGCAGTAAAGTTTTCATTTTTTTCATCCCCTCGAAAAAAATCTTTTTTTGACAACCCCATCTAACAAAAACTTTTAGTTGGAAAAGGAAAGATGTTGCTAGACTGATCATGGGAAATAGAATAGGGGAAGGATCAATTCGAAGCCCAGGTCGTGTACTTTTGCAATTGCAACTGCGATATGTGGGATACAGAGTCATCCTGGTAGAAAAAAAAATTGTGGGCTATTCATGGCCGTCTCTTTTCCATTTCATATTTCAAAGATCGCATACTGTTGCACAATAAATTTGTATTATTCCAAGATAATGTTCCTTCAGAAATTCAAGAAAGTGGTCATTACCTACGAGAGTAGGTCCATACGTTTCCGGCCTCGCCGATAAGGATTATCGCCTTCACAAAACCCTTATCTGGTGTTATACCTTAAGTAAATTATTGCAGATGTAACTTCCGCTCCACTGTGTTCAGTAGTTCAGATATAGTTGCATAAAGAAGGCTATATGCAGAACATTGTGACATATTCAAAATGCAGCATCGAGCTTTTATTAAGTTCTTCACAAAAGAAGGACTTACTGCAAATGAAATTAAATAGTGGTGTATATGGGGAAGCATTCCTCTAATATTCTACCGTAAAAGAATGGACCAAAATTTTTCGAATGGGTCAGGAATGCTTTGAAGAGGAAGAGAGTGCAGGTCGGCCCTTGGAGGTGCTCACTCCTGAAAACATCGCTCTTGTGGAAGGAGAAATTATGAAAGACCGGCGGCTCAAAGTTACAGAAATAGCAGAAAAGTTGAATATTTCTAAAACAACATCCTTAGAATTATTCATGAATATTTAAACATGAATAAGGTTAGTGCAAATTGGTGCCTAGACTTTTATCCTCAGTCCAAAAGCAGCAACGATCATCTGTTGTCAGACATTTTTGGAGTTCTGCCGTGACAACGAGAGAGAAGTTCTGCAAACCATTATTACAGGAGATGAAACTATGGTCCTCTACTATAATCCTTTGTGCAAAAGAGAATCAATGGAGTGGCAGGCGTAAACCTGGCCAGGGTCACTCAGTCAAACAAGAAGATCAAGACCGCAATCTTTTGGGACTGTGAAGGAATACTCTTCATTGACTTCAAGGAGAGGAACAACACAGTAAATGGGGAGTACTATGCTAGCCTACTGCACAGACTACGTGCTTCCATCAAAAAGAAAAGGCGAGGAAAGCTGAGTGGTGGTGTGCGCTTCTTCACGACAACGCGCCTGTTGCAAAGGAAGATATGAAGAAATGTGACTTCAAGGAGATCGACCATCCCCCCTACAGTCTAGAACTAGCTCTCAGCGACTATTTCCTCTTCTCAAAACTCAAGAAGGACCTTTGAGGCAGGAAAATTGAGTGTGACATAGAAGTGATGAATGCTGTTTATACCCATTTTGCAGACAAGACTATTTGGGGGGGGGGAGGTGATTGAAATGTTAATTCAAAGAAGTGAGAAGTGTATTGGAACAAAGCGTAACTATATTGAAAAGTGAAATGTCAAGGCCGGAAACTTAAGGACCTCTTGTGAACCCGCTCTCATACGATAACTTTGCTTCAGTGGAGCGGAAGAGGATTTTGCTGAGTTCAATGCTGTTTATTAACAAAGCCATTGAGGCGGAAGTGGACCTCGTCCGAGATCCACAGGCTGTTAATAACATTTTCATCGTCATTCTCTTTTGGTAACATATGCCTTCAGAAAATTGTCGACGCATTGAGTTGCTGACGATCTGTAAATTGTATGGATGAAAGTTTAAATGCACTTTAAGTATTCGTTGAACACTCGAAGAGACCTGTAGAGACACTGCGTGACGTCGACCTGAGTGCTGTGGACTTCTTGTGACAGCAATGGGTGCAGCCTCGATATCTTCTGGGGTAAGAGCAGTTCGCGGTCTCCCAGTAGATTTCTCTTTCAGAGTCGAACCAGTTTACTCAAACCTATGGACCCATGTTCTGATGGAACACGGCTATGCCGTTCAATTTTAAGACGACACTGAAATTGTCATGGCAATAATATGTAAGCAGCGTGGTATATATCATTCAGCGCTACCAATCTGCCAGGAGTGCCACAACGCGTTTCAAAATGTCCCATGCTACGAGTTACACTATGTATATACTTTTAATTAACAATAAGTCCACCATATATCGTGATGTGTAATATCTCGTTTAGTCTGTTAGGAGGCAATGCTACAAGAGACTACCAAATATCGAGGTCTATATCTTAAATCTTCCTATGTTTGTCGAGCATGGTTTCTTCCAACCCTCTTTTCCGTGTTCTTGGAATCGGGTAAACCAAATTCGGACACAGTCTTCTGATTTATTGACCGCAATGGGATGTCGGGAATAGAATGACCGCATTCCCACATATCTACTAAACGTCCGAGTGTAAGGCATAACGGCAACTGTCCGAGTCACGCCCCATGCAATGCTGACATAGCGCGGCAGCTGTATGATCTCGTGAACGGCAAGATAGACTTACCAACTACTCTGTGAATGTCAGGGGTGAGTTAAAGTTAACTTAAAGCTACTTTTTTACTTTTTATAAGGCCGAAATTCTTTTTTATATAATGATACGATTTATACTAATGAGGAACGCTGAAAGACAGGATTTATAATCAATTTTTTTTACAGATTGAAGTAACTAAAATGCAATATTCGGAGGTAAATAGTATCGATTTTAAATTATATGAGTAACAATACAAATGGAGAGCATTTTCGAGGTGACAGTATCAATATTTCTTCTTATTTCAGTTACCGGAACAAAACGTTAACGTTTGTTTCAGTTTGCTCTTAGAGTTTGGTTGTTTATATTTATTTCAATACATAAATAAAATGTTCATATAGTAATTTGTTTACTTCTCTCATCGGCTATGTTACACTATTATGTTGTGACTTGCATTCTCAATGTTAAATGTCAAATCAATCTACCGTAAAGGAACGGAACTGTAAATATGAATACAAATGGGCAAATGTCAAGTACTACTTGAAAACACGCCGCTATTTTTTGTCCTTCTCTTAACTCTAACCGAAACACATTTCATCTTTGTAGACAGGCTTATTGACATTCAGCTAAAGTCAGTTTTCCTTTTCTTCCAACTTAGAGCTCTAATGTCGTTGAATCTTTGTTGCATTAACTTTGTTCATGTATGAAGAAAATTCACTGTTGACTTGAGTGAAATTTCGGAATATATTGCGAGCCCTAAATCACTGGTATGTTTTAACAGCTTTTTTTTTTAATTTTTACTTTTTTGTGCCCTGTTCTTGTCTCTGCTTTCGTCTCTTTTTATATACCTACCCACATATTCATCCCCGAATCTGTTTTCCTTTCTTTCGTCCTTTAATCTTTGTTTAGTTACGTATAGTCTTTCTTTCGTTTATTTTTAATGTGTTTCTCACTCTGTTCTTTGCCTCTTGCAAGTTTTTAAGTTTTTGTTGTTTCTTCGGAATATTGTTGGCCTTTGATTTAATTTTTATTGTCTTCTTTTCATTTATTGCTCTATTATTTGTCTAAGTTGCTCTGTTTTTTTTTCCCCTTGCCTTTTATTTTCTCCTTATTGTCAATCTTTATACTTCAAACTTGGTACATTTTTTCTTTGGTCCATTATATTCTTTAATTCTTCTTTCCTGTGTTGTTACTTCTGTTGTTCTCTTTCTTTAGTTATTATTCCTGCTTTCTTTCTCCCCTCGTTTCTTCTTTTATTCGTCTTATGTTTCTAATTTTTCTAGCTTTTTTGGCTTCCTCGTCTCTGCTATCGTCACTTTTATGTATCTACCAACATATTCATTCTTCAATATATTTTTTTTTTCTTTCTTTCGTTCTTTAATGGTGTTTTTTTAAATCTATTTACATTCTTTCTTTCTTTTACTTTGTATGTGTTTCTTCCTCGGTTCTTTACCTTTCTGAATACTGTTGACCTTTGATTTCAATCTTTATTATCTTCTTTTTCTTTTATTGTCTTTCCTTTACTTCTCTATTATTTGTTTGTTGCTCTGTTAGTACTTTTTTTTTATGTTGCTTCTTCTGGTGCTCCCTTTCTTTGGTTATTATTCCAGCTTTCTTTCTTCCCTCGTTTCATCTTTTATCCGTCTTATATTTCCAATTTTTGCACTTTTCTAGTTATTCGTTGTCTTCTTTCTTCCTTTATCTTTTATTATTTCCTATTATTTCCATATGTTTCTTATTCAGTTTCCTTTCATCCCTCTTTTTTATGCTAAGCTGTTTTAACTTCTCTTGTTTTGTTTCCATTTTTCATTATTTCTTATTTACCCTTCTTTATTTATTTTTCTCTTGCTACAAATTCAGGCGAAGTTCGGGTAGAGGCTTACGTTGCATGTACGGTATAAAAACGTGCAGTGAAATCACGCGATTTGAAGCAGAATTTCTACTTTGTTGAAGCTAATTGCATTCACTTCACTCAAGATACAGTTCAATTCGAGGTTTTTCTGTTGTTGCCGCAATGGGAGGGAGTTGTTTATAACAAAGCATAATGATGGCGATGTCACTGGGAGGAGAGAGACAGTCTGCTGTGCCAGGTAGCGATTATCAGGCGGTCGGCAAACCTCAAAGAGGACTCTATAGTGTGTCGACACCACACACGTACCTCCTCCTCCTCCTCCACAGACTCTCCCTCTCTCCAGGTTTCGGCATTTCAATAGAAAGGGACTTACAACTGCTCCGCTTACATCCGCTACGCTTTTGTACTGGAAGAAAAGCTCGTTTAACGCTTGATTAGTACCCTCGCGCAAATTATGCATTTGCACGTTCCCACTTTGTCAGAACTTGTGAGAACAGTTGAAAGACAGCAAGCCCGCCGCCTTGGCCCGCGTGTTTTACAGAGGCTGATTATGGCCCGCGTTCTATTTTGACATTTTCTCATACCTGAGCTCGTTTGCGCAAAGGCGTGGAAATGAGCATTCTAAGCTGAGCGTTTCTTATCTCCAAGATTATTAGAAATGTACAGGGACATTCTCTCGGTAGAGGCTCTAAAATGCCCTAACCCATTGTCTATAAAAAAAGTACGCTATTGAAATAATTGCTTGTAAATTTATATATAAGGGCTGATTCGATAAGCACATGCAATTTTATTTTCATGGTGTTTAACGCCCGTTTTTACTACTGAGGCACTGCAGGCAATGGACACTGGTGATACATGAAATGAAATGATATATTGGGAAAGGATTTTTTTTTAAGGAAACGTTCCAGGCCTGAGTTTGGGGTACCTCCCCGGCATTTGCCAGTTATGAGGACTGAGGAAAACCTGGGGAAAAAAAAAACCAGTCAGGGAGGACGGTCCTGGTGTGATTCGAACCCCAGACCTCCCGCTCACGATTCCGCGCCTTAACGACCTCGGCCACGCGTGGCGGTGCATGCAATTTCATAAGAGGATAGCAATAAATTGTTTTCAACCTTACCTTGGGAATGGCGACTGATGCAGAATGGTGTACATGATTATAAACACTTAAGTTCAAAATGGAGAAAGGCGAATTTCGCGTATTAATTAAATATTATTTTTAAAATATAACGCTCTAGTAAATTAAGGCGGAGCTGGACAATGGTTTGGTGATTTTAGATGCGGTCGAACAAGCACAAGTGAAGCGTACTGTTCCGGACGTCCTATCGAGGTAACGATTGAAATAATTGAAAGTGATGCACATTGCTGAAGCTGTGGGCATTTCCAGAGACAGGGTGCATAATATTTTGCACAACATCTGCAAATGAAAAAAGCTAATGAAGAGATGTGTGTTGCGTTTGTTAACGATTGATCAGAAATAGAATCAGTTGTCACTTCTGCACAGGACTTGGAGCCACTTAAACGGCGGTGTGTGACAGTCGCTAAACGTGAATCCATCACTGCACGCCAGAAACAAAGGAGCGGTGGGTTGCAGCCGGACAAAACAATCCCTTGAGCAGGAAAGGCGATGGAATTGCCCGGCGTAATTTAAATTGACTTTTTGGGAAAGGGCGAAACCATAACCGGTGAATGTGCTACTACAACAGCTAAACAACGCAATCGAGAAGAATCGTCCTATTTTGGCGAAAGAAAGGCTCTTTGCATCACGATAACGGCCCAGCGCACAAATTTTCAGATTGCCACCTCAAAATTATTGGACTTGCGGTATAAAATCATTTCACAACACTATATTCTTTGCATTTGGCTTCCTCGGATTATTTCGTGTCCCCCAACATGAAGAAATGGATAACAGAAATAAATTTGCATCAAGTGAAGAGTTTGTCGCCGAAATAAAAAAAAAATTGCATATTTTACAGATCTGAAGAAATCGTCATTTATGATTGGGTTAACAAAAACGCTGGAAAAGCCTATAAATTTGAAATGAAATTATGTTGAGAGGTAAAACAATTTTTTTCAAAAAAAAGAAAAGAAAGTATGTCTTCTTTATTTTTGCACGAGCAGCCCTCATATCAACGCCTTCATTAGTGCAAAACAGTGTGGAAACCCCACGATACATTGGAACCGTTCAGTGACTTTCATTATTCCGCGTCACCGCATCTCAACAGTAATGGCTTGTGAATAACAATGTACTCTGTCACACAACGCGTATTCATCGTTCGCTAATACTGGCAAATAGATACATTTAAAGCATTCCAGAGGACGCTTTGGACTGAATTAGGCAGAAGACCTACACTTTCAAAGTGCTGCATTCAGAAACTGGTTAAAAATCTAGAAACTATGGAGGCTGAAAAGAATTTGAAAACACAATAAACGATATTGAAAGCAATTACTGGCGTCACCATTAAAATAATCACATTGACTTTCCCAAGAAGGTAATTTTCCAAGCTCCATTTGTCAAAGCTTACTGTGTGTCGTGCGTTTCAGAATTAAACATCGCACACCGCAAGAAACCTGTCCCGGCATCCAGATCTCATTGAGCCTATTGAATGGAAAAGCGTTATTAAAGAAAAGAAAAAAAAACTTACAATTTAACCACTCAAGTGGTTTCTACGCCAAAAGATTGAGGTATTTGACGTCGTCACTTTGAAATGTTCAGCATATTTTATGAGCAGATCCTGTTTGGCATCATGTATATAATATATTTGCTAAGCCATCATTTAAATAACATACATTTTATAGATAACAGTTTGAGGCCTCTAGCGAGAGAATCACTGTGTATAAAATACGGTATATATTGCTTTGCTATTACTGCATGTTCAACGGTGGTTCCTGTAGCCTGTACAGCCAATCGGTAAAAACGGGTGCACAAAACATAGTGTACATTAAAAATGGATGCATTTGTGAACAGAGGATTAAATTATCAATAAATATATTTGCCAGGAATATCGTATCTTAGAAAAATCAAAATATCTGCAATATTCCTGAAGGAATAAATGAAATATTTGAAATAATAGGAGAAATCATCTTTTGGTTTAAACACTGCCAAATTACAGCTTTTAACTCCTCTCAGCAGACACTTTCAAAAATAAAAATACTGAACATTTAATACAACCTGGGACAGAGATAAAAGGTGAGAGAGAGAGAGAGAGAGAGAGAGAGAGAGAGAGATATTTCGTAGTCTTGCGGACACGCTAAAGAATATTTTTTTCCATCAGCTGTCCAAAGAACGGTCAAGAATACAGATAACGAATTTGGAAATTAATATTTATTGTAGCGGAACATTTGATAGTTACCTTACACATGATAAAATACTAATGTGTTTTATGTAGGAAAAGATTATTTTAAGAATTTTAGGTAGTTGCATGAAAAACGAAAAAGAGATAATAGCTGCACATCTGTATTTGGTTTTCTTGGCCATGATTTTTTCATAGGGAAAAGAGACGCTACTGAATGAAGTACGAATGAAATTTAACGGTCATTTAAATGAAACTTACAAACTATTACATTACACATACGCTGATCTCGCTGTGTTGTTGATTGCACATGACCTCACACAACGGCTGGTACCCTTCAATTGTTCTACCAGAGTATTTTTCATCAATTTCTGTCGTCTTTAAGGTTATTACAAGCGAGCTTCTCAGTGGAGGGCTTAGCAAACCTAACTGAAGATTGGCACCACTGCCTTAACAGGGGGGGTATTTTGTGCATATGTGTAAGTTAATCATCAAAACGTTCGTCCATGTAAATCAGTATACATTTAATTTGAACGATTCGTATAGTTAGCAAATAAAAGCAAAAAACAGAGTAATAGTATCTCAGTAATAGGACTGAAAATTGCTAAAACACACACACACACACACACACACACACACACACACACACACACACACACAAAAGGTCAGTAAAGGTACAGAAAGTAATTACAATCAAAATTTATGAATTAAGTGTTTATTTCGTCCTACATTTTATTATTTATTAAATATTTCTGACAAGTTTTGCGACTTAAATTTATAAAATACAGGTACAAATTCCAGAAATATGGAGCGTAAGTCTAATTCAGAATTCCGAAAGACAAAATGTGGTCTAAATACACTGCGATCCAATTGCGTCGCGGCAAAATTTCCGACGTTACTACAATGGTAGGCCTCGGGCGGAGGGAATGCATGGCCCCGCAACCCCTCTGACTCCTTAGGGGACCTCTGTAGATGACTGGCGAGCTATGGACTCTCTGCCGCTACTCATTTGAGCCATTTGTGTGTGGGGCTTGCCTCACCCCTCAAAACGGTGGCTATAAAGCACTCAGTCTTAAAGATTTCCTAGTGCATGCACGGAAACTTAAAGATGGTGATATATGCATGCCGAAAATGCCAAATAGAAAAATGCTGTTACATTTGTTACTTTATGTGCAGAGACTGTAGCAACAATATTTGTTGTTGAAAATAATGTGGTCTCTGTTTCTGATAGTTTATAATGGTTTTAAAAAAAACTCCTTCAAAATCTACTTTTTCCTCCCAAATTGTACTGGCTGAATTTTCCACTCTTGTAATTACACGTATGACTTGCTTAGTGACAATTTTATAGAAGTTTCCAATTTATTTTTGCATGTGCAAACTTATCCAAACCCGGCTAGGTATATAGATTTTTCAGGGCGTAAAAACCTCAAGCGCAGATCCTTTTAAGCCAAAGATATTTACGGCACATTAAAGAACTCCCTACCTGAAAAAAAGAAATCCTTGGACAAAATGGTCGACCGTTTAATGTGCAAGTAACACCTCAGTGCCCTGTCAGATGACTAGAGGCCACAGATTGCCTTCTGTCGCTAAATAGCTCCTTGGTAACCGAAACTCTCACGTGAGGCGCCCAAATTAACAATAACAACTTGTCGTAATCTTTGGTGCTTAAATCACTTTAGACGGGGCCTTATTAATCAGACTTGGCGATATACTATCATCACGCCGATATAAATATAACATTTCTACTGAATCTTATTATACAATAACATTAATCACATTAGTTCTTATGGGAAAAAAGTTTTAAAATAAAATTTAATTCTTATTAACTCCTATTTAGTTCTTATACAGATACGGACCAGACCAGAAGGAGTCTTAGATCATAGATTCCTGAATTACTTTAGAAGGACAACTTTTGTGCAGTTCTTCAAAAGAATTAAGCCTTCAAGTGTTCTTTTCTAAGCAATCAAACAGTGAAAACTATGTGCATTGTTAATAAACGTATAATAACATGCCGACAGTTTGATGTTAACATATCACTGAAGACCCTTAATTTATTTTTTATTGTTATTTTGACTTTTTCATCTAAAGCTTGGAGAGCTGTTACCTATTGGAGAGCATGTAACAGGAAATATATCATGAATGTGAACACAATGAAGAGAAAAAATCAAAAGGATAGACTTAAGGTTCATTTAGTACAGTTTCTGATAAATAATAAATGTCATGGCTTACTCTAGTTTTAACATTGTGTTTGTATTATGACAATATATTAACGACAATAAACAAATGTCTTAGGTATTACAATTATCTTTAAAAATTCGTTAATCTGAATGAATATTTTGTTAAGAGTTACGTTACGAAAATGTGGGACTGTCCTGAATTTCAGCTTCAAAGATGACCCGCTCGAATTTTTAATTTTCAAATCATTCAATCCTCTCTCTATGCATATAATTTGGCTTTTTAGTAATTTTCAAATTCAATAAAAATTTTATTAACTTTCTACTGCAATGATACCGAAGTACAGAGTTTATAAAAATCGCTTCCAGAGTCGCAAGAAGCTCGATTCCTCCCTTTTATATGCTCCATTCTGAATCGATTGATATCGATAGACGCTACAAATTCGTTAGTGCTTTGTCATTCTTTGCTTTGTATGTGCTGTTGAAGCTTGTGTTCTCATGTTTGTGTTTATAAGTAAATGTGAATATTTGTTGCTTCAGATGGACATTGGGTTTACATTTTAAACATTTATATTAAGGAAGTGAGTTATTTTTCTGACATTAATTGGATGTTATTAGAAAAGGTTCCCGTTTGGGATGGTGTTGAAATATTTGTTGGAAAGAATGCGCTTAAAATAGACGACTGTGTGTCATTCACTCATCACTTTTATTAAGCAAATTTTCTAGTAAGTTTCTTTAGCCTGTGATAAATGGGTTAAAAGTTTTAAGAATCCTGAACAATATTCAGAAAATTCTGAAAATAGCTCATTTTTATTTTTGTTTACCGGGGCATACGCCAGTGTTGAAAGAGTTCTCTCCTTAATGAACAGCCAATGTATTGATGAAAGGAATAGGCCTAAAGTGAACTTTGTAAAAGAAATGTTAATGTTACAATATACTTTTAAATACGTTGCGTTTCATAATTACCTCATGATTAAAGATTTATTAAAGTAGATATCACAATCCGATGTGTACCAGATACTCAAAGAATAATTAATATAAATGCAAACATTGTGTAATAGTATAAAATAAAATCCAGTTTAATGTTATTTTATACTGAAATTAATACAATATTCTCAAATATTGTTGTTAATTATTTGTTTCCGCAATGGAAAATAAAAAATTTTTCTATACTGGTCGGTTCAAAATGTTCCGAATTTTTATGTCATAGTTATGGCAGCCCTAGTTAAAAGAGAAGAAGGTTTCTCGAATCCTAGAATAATAAAGTATTCTGACGTCACATTTTGCTTCTTCATATCATTTCATTGAGGAGTGACTCGATTTGAAACTGAAAGCGAAAGTACGAATGCAAATTAAAAAACCTTATTTATCTTCCATTGTTATTCTTGTATATAAGAAAACGACTGAGCGATTATTCTACACTCCAAACGTCAAATAAAAATAGCACAAAATAAACTTACTAGCAACGTTTAAGTGTCTGAATTTTTATCGTTTATTTTGAAGTAAATGGTTAAATTGCTGGGCTATGCCAATTTGTGGTCATGTTATATGCCATAAATTTCAGATTATCTGGATTTTTGCAATTGTGCAGATATTCGGTCTTATTTTCCAAACAAATAAGGTTTTATCTATCGAAAAATTATTTTTGTATAACAAATTGCTATACTTAAGGCCATGTTTTCTTGTAAGAGTGATAAAAGCAAATAGCAGATAGTTCTGAAAGAGCGAATCTTTTTAAATGTTACTAGACCCCTTTCTGAAAATTTATTATAATATATATCGGATATAGTGCATTTAAAAATTGGGCGCCTCGCTTGTATGTACTACATATACTTAGGATATATGAGTAATATATTATCAGATATACATATAATTACAAACTTAATTAGTTGAAAAATGAATTACCTTGCATAAATTTAAAAGATATACAGTATTTTGAAATACTTTTTCTTAATATCCTAAAAATATAACTGCTGCTGATAAGCTAAAATGAAATAGGATGCAACAAATATCTCCGATGACTGAAAACTGTGTAAAGGTGCATTACTCGGAGTTCAGTTTCAAGAATTTCATCACAAAGGCTACACGTGTTTTCTTCACTATTTCACTTAAGGCAGCAACGATAAAAAAAATCCTTCACATAGGAGCTCAGTAAACTAAGCGAATATATCGCCGGTTGAAAAACTTTTAATAAAAATGAACATAAAATCCATATTAAGCATTGTTAATTAATAAAATGAAATAAGTTATGGCATTACTGTGTGATATTAGGGAAACAAATTAGAATTCTTGTAATCTATAAGTACTACAAAAGAGAACCCACATTTTTAAAATTATAATTATTGAGATTAAACCACAAAAATTCATGGTGGACTATTAATTAAATAAAATATATTTTTACTGATAGACAAAGCTACATAGTGTGAGTATTTTTAAAAAATAGAGAAAAATAACAGAAAGTGTCCAGATACATTGTATTATTTAAGATGCTCATATGTTTCAATAAAACAAAAACATGTCACTATTTAAAAGCAATTACAATGTACTAAGCAAAGATACAGAATTAGCAAAGAACATTCAAAAGTTTCATCGATTTTCATTAGCTTTGAATTTTAATTTAAATATTATTATAGTAAAAACATGTAACGCAAACGTTTTCTGAAGATTATTATAGAGAGCTCTTGTATACAATGGTAATTCTCAAACATATATTAGATTAATATTTAACATTTGCTATCTTCACGACGATGCTTTTGTTTAAATATAAAATATATGCATTATTATAAATACAGTTTATATACTGAATTAATTGCTCCTTTTCTTTTAAAACAATATAGAGAAAATTAAACCCAAGAGCACTTTTTAAATTTCGGTATTCGTGCATACCTTAACTCCTATTAGTCCAATTTCCCTAATTTTTAGAAACTATTTGTCTCATTTATTTAAATGGTATATATCGAATTTTGTTGTGAAGAAACAAACATTGGTTCCGATAGAGCGATTTTTAAATTTGGGCTTAACCACAAAAGTTTTTCAGGTATACAACCACTACCAATAATCTGATAATTTCACAACTTTTTTTATTTGATTTAAATGGTATAAGCGAAGTTTTGTTGTGAAAAATAATACTGGCGCTGCTATAGCGATTTTTAAATTTTGAGTTTCAGATAACTCCCTGATTTTCAGAAACAATTTTTATTATTCTGTTAAATATACGGAGTTTCATTGCGAAAAAAAAATTAATACCACTATAACTATTTTTAAATGTTGGGGCGTAAACAATCTCCTCCCCCATATGCTAATAATCCATTTTCACGAATTTTCAAGAGCCGTTTATTTATTTATTTTTTATTTAAATGATATATACGGAATTTCGTTGCGAAACAAATATTAATGCCGCTATAATGGTTTTAAATTTTGTGTAAATCCCTCCCCCTGAAATAAGTTCAATGTCTCCAATTTTCAGATATTGTTTCCTTATTTTATTTAAATCACATACATTGAGTTTGCTTTTAAAAAGTTAAAATTGCGGCCATTAGAGCGATTTTTAAATGTGGGCTTAACACCCACTCACAATAATCTGATAATTTTCAAAAACTATTTTACTTATTTTATTTAAATTTTAAATGGTGTATGCAGAGTTTCATATATATATATATATATATATATATATATATATATAAAGGTGCTGCTAGAGCGATTTTTAAAATTTAGGTTTCCCCCTCATAATGGCCCGATTTCCCTAAGTTTCAGAAATTAATTTTCTCGTTTATTTAAATAGCATATATCGTATGGAGTTTCGTTGCGAAAAATAATTTATTAATACCACTAGAGCAATTTATAACTTTTGAGTTTGAGGAAACCCCCCTCCTAATAATTTCACTGATTTTAGAAAACTATTTTTTTTCTACTTTATTTCAATGACATATACCAAGTTTTCTTTAAAAACGTTTACAATTTCAGCCGTTAGAACGATTTTTAAATTTCGCTTTAATCCGGCACAATTTTTCAGTTATACTCTCCACCGACTGCCATGATTTTCGAAAAATACTATTATTAATTTATTTAAAAGATTTTTATTGAGTTTCGTTGGGGTAGAGCAAAAATAACAGTCGCTGAAGAGTTTTTCATTTTTTTTTTAAATTTTCGCTTTAGGATACTACTCCCCCCCCCCCCATGATCCAATTTTGCTGGTTTTCGAATACAATGTATTGTTTGTTAATCGATGGCTCTGTGCCGACTTTTGTTAAGTGAAAAAAAAAAATTGCGATCGCTAGAGAGAAAACGGATACTCTCACACAAACAAACACACACACTTGTCTTCTTGCCATAGAAGAACTCCAGTAGTTCGAAATATAGCGATTACAAGTGTGGCTTTTTCTTGGTGTTTTATCCTTTTCTGCTTTTATAATTATATATATATGTATATATATCGTATATACACATGAGTATACGCTCTTTTTCGAAATATTTTTGTTTTTAATTTTTAGTTACCTAGTAAGTACGATTAATGCAGATTTGGATAGATTAGTAAAAACTCTTTTCATTGAATCAACCGCAATAGCTTATACTCCTGAATTTGCAAACAAAAAATAAAATAAAATAACCGCAAAATAATCAGATTTTTCACGGTGGCGACTGCAATAGCTTCAGTCTTTCGGAATTCACTAATGTATTATTGAAAGATTATACTTGGAAACGTTTATATTGATAACATTTGAAAGAAAACTCGGTATACACATTAAAACAAAACACAAAAAATTGTTTCCGAAAATTGCTCTAGCGGCACTAAATGTTTGTTTCTTCACATTAAAATTCCGTATATACCATTTAAATAAATAATAAAAATAGTTTCTGAAAATTAGGGAAATTGGACCATTAGGAGAAGGGATGTACTTAAAAAACCGAAATTTAAAAAGTGTTCTTACGTTTAATTTTATCGATATTGTTTAAAAATAAAAGGACAAATTAATTCAGTATATAAACTGTATTTACAATTAAGTATATGTTTTATATTTAACAAAAGTATCGTCGTAAAGATAGCAAATGTGAAGTATTATTATATCATGTGGTAATTTGTATAAATTTCTCTAAAAGTGTAGGAACGTTGGTAACTTGAAATACTAACACAAAATTTTATTATCTTTTTAATGATTTTGGGACCAGTTGACCCAAATGTGGTAAGTATTAGCGAAATTGATGATAATGATGAATAGAAATATGTATAAAGAAAGAATAAATAAGTATATGTGCATAATGATAAAGTTAGGTTAAGTGAAAATAAAGTACGACTAATGATTGATATGTGTTTCCTGTTTCAAATACTTATTTCATTTTAGTTCGTGAATTTTTAAGGTTCTTGCTACTTGCAACGAAAATAATTTCTTTTCATTCTCTTTTGTTTTTAATTTCTTTTCATTCTCTTTTAGAATAATTTCTTTTGTCACAATTTTCCCAGGCTTTTTTTTTTTTTTTTTGCTAATGAGAACGTGATTATCAAGCAATATAAAGAAATAAATAAATGAACTAATAAAATGACACGAGAGCAACCGGGAAGGGGGTTTCTTCTACCATCTCGCGATTTTTAATTTATTTAAATTATCATTATGTCTGAGAAAAAAGACAAGACCCATTTAGCAGGAATGACAATAATCCGTTCTGTACATTAAAAATCCCTAAGGAGTGGACATAACTTATTCAAGACATGCCGACGTATGGCAAACAGCTGTTCCTCCATCTTGCATTTATATGACGTCACTTGTAACTTTTTACTAATACTTTACCAGTGTAGCATTTCTTTCGTGGGACAGAAAGTTACAAAACCATACTTTACAAGAACCTGCAAATACACTGGTATGTATTAGACAATACTTTTGAGAAACAGGGCCCAGACGGTAAGCTTTTGGGGATGAAGTGATCGCTCTTAAATCTTTTTTAAATTACCTTTGCTCCAAAAGCGGCAATCTTGTTTGTTGACGAAAACATTCGTCCAAATATGGGTCTCGTCTCTAAAGCTGATTTTTTTCAGCTAAAAGCTGGGTCAAATTTCCAAATGTTCCTTAGCCCTGTCATAGAATACACGGCATAATCCAAGGCCACTTAGCTTCAACTCTTGAGTTAAAATAATGTTGTTAGGGTTTAACATCAAGTCTTGATGCAAAATCCGCCAAGTTGTGGTCGATTAAAAGCCCATTTCTTGTGTTTGCTGATAATATTTATTTCCGTGAATTCTGCGTACACTTTCACGAACGTCAATTGTTTTCATGGGAGCTTTTGCGTTGTTTGGTTTGCGACAGAACCAATTGTTAGCTCAAACGTTTCGATTTTTTCACTCGCAAGGAGGATTACACCCACCGTACACTTCACTTAATGCACGGAATTCTTGGCGAACGGATGGCCCATTTTGATAATAAATTTTAACAATTTCTATTTCAATTGTGTAACTTTCCATGGTTATTTGTCAACAAGGTAACCATGTGAAAAATATGACTAATATAGCTTCATAAACTTAGAGCTGTTTTATGTGAAAAGTAGGCAACTCTTATTGGAAGACAAGAAAATACAGGAGAAATAATATGTTTAATCAAAGACTATTTTACAGAAAAACACGCCTGCAAAGTTCTGATCTATACTAAAATCCTAAATTAAATATTTCTGTGATTTTTGCTGAAATAGTTTTAGTTATTTTTTTTTATGTTTGTCAATAAATTATTTGTTGGATATGTTGGTATAATTTCGATTAAAATATAAATAAAATACAATCACTTTACCCATCGTCATTCACCGTAGCCACTGCCCGTCTCTGGAATGCATTGCCACTAGATTCAGAGAAATTATCAGAAATAATCGATTATTCTAGATTTAGATTCCTTTTGTTACAATGCATGTATTTATTTATTTTACCCTGCTGTAGAATTATTCATTATATTATTTTTATTACTATCATCAATGTTCCTATCTCCTTCATAGTATTGTCGCAGTTTAATTTTATGTTTTGCTTGTATCTTTATTTCCACTTTCAGGATTTACGTAGGTTGATATATGTATAAATTGTCATTACTGGTGTTTGTTGTATATTATAATTCTTTTGTTTTCGTATTTTTTGTTCTTCTTAAGTTAATATTTTTCATTATTAATGTATATGTATTAACATACATTTATTCATATACACAATGTTTCACATTGGTTTATATGCGTATGACTATTAGCAATTTTACTGTCAACGTTGTGATTGTAATATTGTCGCCAAAACTTTGTGTAATTATTATTAGATTGGTAGAGCGGAAGAGAAGGCCTAGTGGCCTTAGCTACGCCTGACTAAATAAATAAACATTATGAACATTTACGCAATATAGTCGGTCCTGATGGTGTAGTGGTAACCATACTTGCCTTCTAAACCCAAGGCTAAGACCGATGGACTTTTTCGGGCGTAAAACAATCCTAGGTATGGCTTCCTTCGGAAGGGAAGGAAAGCCGTGGTCCCGTGTCGTACATTTACGGCACGATAAAGAACCTCAAGCCTAAAAGAAGAGGCCTCTGAGCAAAATTTGTCGGCCGTTTCACGCCCTGAATTGAATGAGACGTTGATGACCTGAGCTATTAAAGAGCGTCCATAAATAAATCAATTAAAAAATTACGGAATATCAATTTTAATTAATTGCACACCTTATTGACAATAGTTTTTCTGTAATGTTTTTTATGAATATCATATAGAATAGAAATGTCTATTGGTAATTTACTGTAGGTTAAGGCGATATAATTTCGATCAAAGTGTAAATACTGACACTTATAGTTAACTTAATAACATTTTTACGCAAACGTCGAAATACTGATATTAATTAATCCCACACAATAAAAATATCTTGGTAATGTTTCTTAAGAAAACTGCACGAATACAAAGTTTCATTTTGATGGAAATTGGGACATGATATGGTTTAGACCAACCATATGTTCATATTTTCCACAATAAAACCTTTTCCTTTTCCTTTCTTGCAACACGTTACCAGCATCATCAGCTAATGTCCACATAGATTTCTCGCAGTTATGGTGCAAAAGTTAAACTTCATACCGGCCTTGCCTGTGCTTGGGCCCACGGTTGCAAAGACGAAACGTTACACTATTTGTCGGTTCGGATTTGTTTTGTTTCTATTTTTTTGAGCTCAGTTTTCTCCGGTGTTTCAGTTTCAAGATGCTGATGGGTTGTTAAATGGGATGAAGGCATGACGTTTTGTTTTCTTGGTATGGACTTCTTTTTTTACGCGAGATTGTATAATTTGTCATAAGTAACACAAGAGTTGATAATCTTGGAAATGCTTTTTCAACACTGAATGAATATAATTGCATTTCAAAGCTCTATTATTTATGGTGAATGGCTGATTAAATTTGGTTTGAGCATTTGAAGGAGTTTCAGCACCTTTTGGCAAACATTTTTGATAGCCTTCTCTATGCTTAATACAGTTTTGTATATTTAAAACAATGCACGTTGACGTAGCCATAACTTCGCCTTTTAAAAGTGGGTACTACAAATAAACTAAATGAGTTCTGTACTAAGGTTTCTTAAAGAAGACACTGAAAGAAAAACGGGCATACTCAGGTCCTTTTTTTTTTTTTTTTTTTTTTGAATGATTTATTTACGGACGCTCTTCAACAGCTCAGGTCATCAGCGTCCCATTCAACTTAGGGCTTGAAACGGCCGACAAATTTTGCTCAGAGGCCTCTCTTTCAGGCTTCAGGTTCTTTTTCGCGCCGTAAATGTACGACACGGGACCCACGGCTTTACTTCCCTTCCGAAGGAAGCCATACTTAGGATTTTTACGCCCGAAAAAATCCATCGGTCCTGGCCGGGTTCGAACCCGCGATCTTGGGTTTAGGATACTCAGGTCCTTCAGTGCAAAAGGACTGACTGGCGAGGGTAAATGATGGTTTATTAGGAAGATATAGATTGTGTGCCATACAAAATGGGCAACACTTCCGCAATTTTTGTGTTTGAACTATCTTGTTTTGAAAATTCGAAAGAGACACCAGAGAACTGAACGACCAAAAGTAATGCAAGCGTATGATTTGGAAGTGTTGCTGGCACAAGACTTGGCCCAATTGACATGTGAACTAACAAAGCAACTTGGAATAATGAAAGTTGCCTTTCAGAAGCGCTTAGAGGAATTTTAAAAGACACAGAATTTTTCTTTTCTGGATGCAATTATCTGAGTTTTTTTACTGTATCGATTTAAGAAAACAAAATTATGTCGCGTTGTTACCGATGATGAAAAATAGGTAAAATATCACAACCCTAAACGCAAAAGTTAGCTGGATGCGATTCAACATGGTTCGAACACCACACCCAATTATAAATTACCTCTCTAGGAGAAAAGTGCGGTTTATCATGAACTGCTGAAGTGTGCTGAAATAGTCCACGGACAGTGTTATAGTAACTTTAAAAGTCAATATACCGAGGGTGCCAAAATATATCCATATTTTCATAGTAGATATCTATTTAATGTATTTCAAAGTTGGACCGAAAAACAACAGTCATGTGTAGTATGATGTTCTGTAAACAGATGTGACTGAAATACATTATGATAGCCTAGCTACTTGACAGGTAAATCAACAATGAACATATGAAACTAAGATTATAGTATGATGTTCTGTAATGTGACTCACATTATGTTATGCTAGCGTTGCTACATCAAAATGGAGCCCTGGTTATCATTTGAACAACGGAAAGCAATTTTGAGGTGGTATTGGAAAACCGAGAATGATGTTTAAGTTCAAAGACAATGGAGACGTGTGTACAGAACAGAACCGCCAACGCGAGTAACAATTGCACGCATTCGAGACAAATTTGAGGCTCGTGGTACCGTATGCGATGTTCACAAGGGCAGATCTGGGAAACCTCGCACAGCAAGCCCCGCCTCCTCGGCTATGGTTTTGTAACATTTTGAGCACTCGCCGCAGAAATCTACAAAACAATGTGCAGGTGAGATTGGGATTAGCAGAACCAGCGTACGTCATTTTATTAAGACAGCAAAGAAGAACTCCGTTGGACTTCTACCTATGGGGAACTCTTAAGGATGTTGAATACCGTAGAAAACCAGCTACACTGACAGCACTTCGGGAAGAAATTGAAACGGCATGTGCTGCAATCGCTGAGGACACTTACGCAAATGTTGCTCAATCAGGAGTTCAACGTACTCAGAAATGTATCGACGCCGATGGTGGGTATTTTGAGCAACTGTTTTAACGTAAAAGTCTAAGATTAGTGCTCATCGTTTTCTGTTTGTATGAATTCAGTTAACATAGTTTTTCTTTGCTTGATGTGTGTATACATTTTACACTCTTTGTAGAAGCAATTAAAAAGATCCAGGTGCAGATACAAAACTGTTAAAAGTTATCTTAAAACATGATAATGCTAGGCCCATGCTGTTAAAAAATCACCGCGAAAACGATATCAAAGTTAGAATGTGAAGTTTTCTTCGTCTGTCTACTCCTCGGACGAAGTGAGAAAATTAGTCGTAAAAAACTTTGATTCTAAGGGACTTGCATTTTTCTACCGTGGAACCCAGTCCTTGCTGTTAAACCGCGCGCTAGTATTTAAACTAAGGAATAAAGTACAGTGCTGTTATATTTCACAGTAAAAATACTTTAGAACTTAATTCACGACCTAAATAAACATGTTCAAGAAACGTTGGTGGCTGAGAGAAGGTGTAAAATCAAGGACATTTATGAACAATGTTCATTCAACCCAGGACTTGACTTACTGTCGTGTTTAAGGTTTCAGTTCGGCAGCTAAATTGGATTATTTTAGTTACTGCCCAAACACACATACACTCTGACAATAACACTATTGGGCACTGGATGGAACATCAAAAGGCAAGCGTAAACATAAAATATAACCGCAGCGTTTTATCTTCTCTTGAAAGGCAATTACTGAAGCAAATGAACTTGGCTTTGAGAACGGTGCTTCAAATAAAGAATAACAAACAGACTAAAGCACATAGAATTGATGCTTTTTAATTCGGAAATAACATTTAACTGCATGTGCTTTGAAAGGCTAACGGTAGTAATCAACCCTTTGGTGCAAAAAGCCGAAGGCTTATAATGTGGCGTTGATGTACAGGATGCTTTATTATTATTTGTAGCTAACACTTTTTAAAAATGAGTAAAAGTACTTTAATTAAAAATGTTTAGTTCTGTGTTTCGCCATTTTCATCTGGGACTTTTGGCTTTCAATAAAAGTATAGTTTTTGAAAACGAATTAAATTTTATATATAAAAATACTTTAGAATATTTTTTTCAATTATACATAGTATGTTGGCGTGTTCCGTTCTCAAGGTTTGTCTCGATCTCTCCATTTACTCCAATCTGCCACTATTTCGAAATAATTTTATTTACAGATTTAATAGATTACTTTACATATGGTCGCTTATCCACGTTCCGTTTAAATTTATTCGCTGATAGTTTCTGCTATATTAAAATAATTTTCCTTTAGCATATGCATTTCATTTTTTTTTTAAAATTAAATGAACTGCTAGCAGTCTTAATACATTTCAGGAACTTTTACTTCATAAGAGTCCAATTTTCTCATCGAAAAGTCAGCAAAAGAACTACCACCATATTGTAAAATTCTAGAAATATTTTTTTCTATTTATTGTTATTACATTTTTCCAATGCATAAATTACTTCGTGGTCATCTTCGCGTAAATTAGTACAAGGCAAAAATTATTCTCCGTCAATTGCTTTCCTTTGATGTTGCGAGTATATACAGAGGATGCCAAAAAATGTGTACACATTTCAAGCAAAGAAAAGCCTGTGTTAACATAACAAAACTGAATTCACACAAACAGAAAATAATGAGCACTAATCATCTTACACTTTTACAGTTACAACAGTTGATCAAAATGCCCATCATCGGCGTCGATACACTTCTGAGTACGTTGAACTACTGAATGAGCAACGTTTGCGAAAGTGTCCTCAGCGATTGCAGCACATGCCGTTTCTATTTCTTCCCGAAGTGCTGTCAGTGTAG
The DNA here is from genome assembly GCA_030762175.1 of Metallyticus violacea. Lineage (NCBI taxonomy): Eukaryota > Metazoa > Arthropoda > Insecta > Mantodea > Metallyticidae > Metallyticus > Metallyticus violacea. The sequence continues at coordinate 24,266,474 of CM060841.1, forward strand.
CTGGTTTTCTACGGTATACAACATCCTTAAGAGTTCCCCATAGGTAGAAGTCCAACGGAGTTAGATCCGGAGAACGCGGTGGAAACTCAATCGGACCTCTTCGCCTTATCGAGTGCCTTGGAAGATTGTCATCGAGGTACACACGTGAGTGCTCAAATGTTCCAAAACCATAGCCGAGGGCGTGGGGCTTGATGCTGTGCGAGGTCTCCCAGATCAGCTCTTGTGAACATCGCATACGGTACCATGAGTCTCAAATTTGTCTCGAATGCGTGCAGCTGTTACTCGCGTTGGGGGTTCTGTTCTGTACACACGTCTCTATTGCCTTTGAACTTCAACAACATTCTCGGTTTTCCAATACCACTTCAAATTTGCTTTCCGCTGTTCCAACGATAATCTTAGCTCCATTATGTTGTAGCAACGCTAACATAACAATGTGAGTTACATCTGTTTACAGAACATCATACTACACATTACTTTTGTTTTTCAGTCCAACTTTGAAATATATTAAATAGATATCTACTGTGAAAGTGTGTATACATTTTGGCACCCTCGGTATTATATATATATATAGATATAAAGAGAGAAAGCGAGGGAGAGAGAGAGAGAGAGAGAGAGAGAGAGAGAGAGAGAGAGTTTGAACCGCTGTTCTTGTTCAATTTTGATTTGCTAATTGATCATAATATGCTCTGTATGTAATTCGATTAAAATGGAGAAAAGGGAGATAGGAGTGGTTACAACATTCTAGCTACTCTGATTAAGGCAAAGTTCGATGCTGTTATTGTTGAGTCTTTTTTAAAATGGTTCACAAATGGGTTGCTGAATAAAAACTCTGTAATTGTGAAAACGAACATCGTTATGGACGATCAACAGAGGGGACGACGGAAGAAATTATTGGCGAAATCAACAACTTCCTTTTGAACGATCAAAGGTCAAAGATTACAGATATCACGCTGGTGGGAATCTAACTGAACGTGCTCACAATATCTTGCACGGCTGATTGATGCATTCGTGTTATTAAAATTATATAAACAAGGAATATTTATGAAGAAATAATTTTAATATTAAAACAAAAATGTCCGATAAATCTGAATAACTGAGAAATAAATATTTTTTTCTGGTAAGCCCTGTTACTTGATTTTAAAACTTTTATTTTTCATAACTCCTCTCTGTAGCTGCAAATCTTTCAAAACATCACTGAATGCAGCCACACTCTGGAAATGACGAAAACGGAGAGTTGGATGAAGGAACATTTTTTAATGGTCTTTAACGCCTATTTTTACTACAGAGGCATCACAGGCAGTGAACACTGATGATACATGAGATGAAATGTTTTATTAGGAAAGGAATATTTTTAAGGAAGGAAACTACCAGGGCTAAGTTTAGGGTATCTCCCCGGCATTTGTCATTTAGGACTGAGGAAAACCTAGAAAAAACCTCAGCCAGGAAGGACGGTCATGGTGGATTCGAGCCATAGACCTCCCGCTCACGAGTCCATCCATGACGGTATGAAAGAACCAAAATTTATATGACATTAGTAAACACATAAAAAGATAACTCTCCATTCTAAAATGACACCGTTCACATGATCTTCAGGACGGCTGAACTGGATGGATTCTTCACTGCCGAAGTGAGTGTGTATAAATACATCAAATGCCGAAGTGTTGTGTTTAAATATGGATGCTTTCGGGAGGTATCAGAAAGCCAAAACGGACTGCAGTCATTTAGAAAATAAACAGTTTTTATTTCAAATGCGCTGAAGATAAGTTTGATTGTGCCGGTTCGTGCGTTAATAACTAATATAGTTTTCGTTTTAAATATATTTGATAATGCATTCATTACATTTTCAAAAGCAAACATTAACAATTTAAAAGTTTATAGATCATCGTTTAAGAAACCAACGCTTTAGCAGCAGCAAAAGACAATTAATGAGTCTTTAGTTTACAGTCAGTTGTTTCAGATTGGCTTACTGAACGGTAGTAAATGTAACTTGTACAAGGTTCAAAGTGATTGTTAGATCATGACGCAGATTAGATGTCATATAATATAATTATAGCTGCAATATTACTTTAGCAGAACTACAGCTGAATATTGGAGGTGCTATCAAAAAGTTACAGGACTACAGTTTATACCACGAAAGCTGAGAGAAGGAAGAGGAGTGTGTGCCTGAAGCAATCTTTAGTAACCGCATCGAGTAAGTCATTCTTTGAATATCGGACAAGAGTTTGCTGTTTCATTATGGATTGCAAAATAAAACAGAAAGCTAACATAAAAATCTACGTCAAAGTCAAGAAATCTGGAATGGTAGCCTCTGACATTATTTGGCAGTCTTGTAACAATTTTATATTGTTTATTTAAGGACGTTCTTTAACACCTCAGGCCATCAGTATCCCGTTCAAATTTAGAGTGCGAAACGGCCAATATAGTTTGCTGAGGTCCCTTCCCTTTCCCAAGGAGCCATACTTAGGATATTTTACGCTCACATCGACCCTGGCTGATTGAACCCCAGATCTTGGATCAACGAGGCAAGCATGGTTACCCTTTAGACCTTATGGCAATGAAGCAATGAGTTGTGCAAAATGTTCAGAGATGCACTCACGCTTTTAGAATGGCTGAAACACGAGGAGAGGTCAGGGCGATCGTCCATGAGCACAAACCGCGAAAATGTGGAAAAAACTACATGACTTTTGCATGAATATCAACGAATAACCATTCCAGATATTGCTAACATGGTTTTGAGACATTCGAGGGAGAATATTAGTCGCGAAAGACCTGACATGTGGACGAGAGGACGACAGTGCGCCCGCCCATGGAGTGCTACTAATGAATGAGTATATCGGCTGAAACGGCATGAATCATCCTTCCTTACATATCTACCCTCCAGACTTGGCCCTCTTTCAGTTCTTCCTCTTCCAGAAGATGAAACAGGTTGACATTGGAAACTCAGAAGGCGTTTGACACCCTTCGAGAAAAATGACTTCGGCGCTTTCATACGATGCGTCGCTGCGCAAGGAAGGATGGCAAAACTTAAATCAGATATGTATTTATTTATATTGCCTTTGGAAACTTTATGATAGCATCTGGTTATCAGAAGTCCTCTGATACCAATAGACCCTACGTGGAATGTTGCTCGCCATTTCTAGCATAAACCGAAGGAAAGAAAGGCGTTTGATTAATCATCTTGACTAACTAAAATTTCTCGAATATCTGAGATATTGCTTCAAGAAGCAACCTGAGTCCCAAACATATCACGAGCAAATTCTCCCTTCTCGCTTAGTAATTACTGTTTACAAATATATGCATTTATTTCATTATTAGATACTTTTGTATACATTCACTGATCTGCCCCTTGGGAACTAAAGTTGAAAAACAGATGTCCAGGTTTAGAAAACTCATGGTCAGTGTTCTCACTGCCCCAAACGTTGCAGCGAAATACAACAAGGCTGCTAACTGTCGCTCTCATCAAGCACTGTGATGGCCATATCTGCTTTTAGTAATTATACATTTATTCACAAAATATATTTGTTACAAATCTAACTCATCCATGTCGTACGGGTCCTGGACCATACGTGCTTTCCCAATACACTAGGAAATACATGAAATTACATTACAATTGCAATTACATAAAGCAATGTTTAACTTTTAAACACATAAATAAAATAAACAGAAAAGGAAAGAAGCCCGTACAATAGTAAATGACTTACACTCCTTCACATATAAGTGAAATTAATTAAAAAAAAATATCGTGACTCATATTCCTCTATCCCCCCCTTTACCGGTTATCTGCTTCTTCCGATCTGAGTTGTCTCACTTTGTTTAAAAATAGACTTACTCCCTCCTCCTCCTCTTTCTTATCTACCAGAAAAATCAAGCACTGTCACTGCCCTCTCACCCGTTAACAAACAGGGCCGGTAGATATCTCTTTCTCCATTCTTTCGTCCCCTTGCAGTACGCCAGAATATGTCCCCAAGATTCTTTCTCCGCACATATGGGGCAGATTCTCGTACCCTCTCTGTCTGTTACTTTAATCATCCGCCACGCGCCTAACCCAAGCCAAGGGATCCTGATTGCAGGGCTTGAATATAGTGCTTCATCCCATATCCAATTTTCAGCTCTGCTCGTATCTCCAGCAAAACTTTTTCTGCACACTCCGAAAGAGTCAACTGGCTATTAATGTCCCTCAAAAGTTTCTTAATTTTCCTCCAAACCCCCTCCGGTTTCCCCGTTCTTGATCCAAGTGTTCCCCATTCCTATATTTTTCAGACCGCTACTTAATTTTGAAACCCAGAACCTCCCCCCACCATTCTCCACTGCTCTGGTAGCAGGTCGCCCTAATTAATGTCTGCTCTCTATGAACGTTCACTGTTCGGTTCCTGCATTCTATAATCTCGCTATAGGCACGAAATTCCTTAAGCATACGGCATTTTGCTGTGCCCTGAAATGTTTGTTTCCTTATCAGAGACTACAAATCTCCGAGTATTCCGATCAGATGTTCAAAGCACTAGATTTCATATTTATGGAAGGGAATATTAGCGCTAAAGAAAGAAATTATCATTCTAATGACGTCTCAAGAACAATTTTATCAAAAGGGGGCGATATATAAGGATCGTGAATATATCATCAAATTGCTTTAGAATGAACAACCAAAGAATTCAGCTTTGATGTAAATCAAATGCTCAAGCTACTAAAATGTTTTCATTCAAACAAGAGCAGCTGTTTCAAAGCATGTCTCAAAGGAACTAATGTTCCAATAACTACTTCTCTTCTCTTTAGTTGCCGCACCTTTCGAGGCTGTTTCAAACTGAAGATCACCTGCTGTTAAGAGTTGGTTTTAGTAACTGTTGAACTGTTCCGAAGACAGCGCAGTACACCAAAAAACAGCACCAGCTACGTGCATCCAGCACTGGGGTCATCAGAGCGCCAGAGCGACCCTATTCGAAGGTTTCCCTTTTACGAATTCAGGAAACTTGAAAAGATCCAGGACTCGTTTGTGAGCCACCTTGTATCCACGTCTCGTTACGCTAATTGGCACCTTGCTGCGAGCTGGCCTAGCCCTGTAATCGGGCCGACATGCCGCCTCGGCCATGACGTCACAGGCTCGTTAACCTGGGATACAATCGGTGCGTTCTTCATCTATGCCACGCACTCAAGTGTTCTTCGCCTTCACTTACATTGTCACAAAAGATATTGGGATATAAAGGTCAACCGGCTCGATGCTCAGCGGAACGGTCGGTGCTTTTGCAACCTACACTCACCCGTTTAATGCTGATAAATCTTAACTCATGAACCACGACGTAACTGATGGAACACTCCTCCAGTATTTCAGTAATTCCATTCACGTTTGAGCAGTTTGGTATGAATCAGAGATAATGGGTAACTAAGCTTGCGAACTAAATCGGATTTGTATGCAAATGCATATTTAGTTAGTTTATACTTGTGATATGCATTTAAGTTTTGCTATATGTTTCATCCTCTTCTATTTTTGTATGTAAAGTTTCATAGTGTATATAATAACACATTTCCGATGTTGTTGCATATTTCAACATTTTTTCATGTATAGCTCATATGCAATTTTAAAAATTTAAAAATAATATTTCAACACATTAATGACAAAATATTGCTATGGAGACACCCTTAAGGAGCCTCTCTTCTGGCCTGCTGATCTGATGATTTTCAGTGTGTCATGTTATAATGCCAAAAGAAAAGTTCTCGAAAAGTTCGCTTTTAAAACAGTGGTTTAAAAAATGTGGAGAGCAGGGTTTCATTATAGACAGTAAAGTTATTTACTAGTCGTGTGCAATGAAAAAAATTCACTTAGCTGAGCACAAATCTGCCAACCACCATATTTCAAACAAAAGAGCAAAAATGCATCCAAACAAACACTACGACACAAGTTCCTTTAATTTCCCGAAAGAAGGAATTTTGTAATGATTTATGTGAAGTTTTCATAGTCACAAACATAATGTAGAATTCACTCACTAACCACAAGTTTCGCAGTTTCTTGGAAAAATTCCTGACATTATAACAATGATCTACCGCGCAGCAATTTTAGATATTTGGCACCATTTGAAGCACTCTCGTGTATGGGGTAGTAGACGAAACTATAGATGCCTGTGGCCATCATGTGGTAAATTTTCTTGTAGGTAACTATGTGAAGATGAGCTAGGAAAATTTTAATTGCTTGTGGGGTTATAGATAAAACAAATTACTCTACTATTGTTCGCTTCGTGCGTATTTTACAGTGTTGTTCATATAAAATGAGAGTAGGGTAAAGTGATTGTGGAAAAAGGGTATGGTAAAAGAGTGAAGAAGAAGTAAAGTAAAATATAATAAAATTGCTATAATAACTATTATAATTAATACTATTAGTGATATTATTATTACTATTGTTAACGACGTCAGAGTAATGAATTGGTAGGTAAGTTTTGCAATGATAAATGTCAATTAGATTCGCAAAAAAAAAAAAAAAAAAAAAAAAAAAAAAAAAAAAAAAAGAATATAACTAGTATTGAAAAAATGGACTAATATAAGACATAAATGTGAAATTTACACGAATATATTTATAAAGACGATATACTATTGAAAGATGATATGATATAATATGGAAAATAAAGAAATATATATACGATATATAATATATAGTTTTATACAAATATACAGAGGAACAGATACAAATAAATAATAAGGTAAAAGTATGAAAGAAATGTACTGACTACCTGTACAGTTTCTACCGGATATCGGATAGTAGTTTATTAATTTAGAGCTAAAGGTTAAGTGGAAGCAGTAGAAGTAGTAGCTGGTTTCCAGCTATTAGGAAGTAGTTGAAGAGAATGTAATTTTGTTATTTTTATTAAATTTCTAATTGTAATCTAGGTACAAGTATCATCTGGAAAATAATAATATTAGAATGTAATTTGGTAATTTAGAAATAAAGTTAAGAGTTTGCAATACAGTCCCGGTGTAGGAAACAGGGTTGTTGTTGTTGTTGTTGTTGTTGTTGTTATTATTATTATTATTATTATTATTATTATTATTATTATTCGTGAATCGCGATCTGAAATTACGTTGGCCAGAAGGTGGTAGTGAACACGGATTTAGGGTTCTACTTTCAGATACTGCAACTTACATGTTAAAAGCTGCATCGCATTAAAAGTATTATCCCCCCAACTCATTCATGTTACGTGTATTGTGCATGCACTTCACAGAGTAGAGGAAGTCATAAGGAAAAGTTTTTCTGATGTGAGCAGTTTAATACCCAGCAGCAACAAGACGTTTGTTAAAGTTCTATCCAGAGTTAGTGCTTACAAAGAACCTTTCCTGATCTTCAATTACCCCTAGAGTCAAGGCTCATCCTTAGGAGTGCGTGGATTGAAGCTGCTCTATTCGACTCAGATAATTTCAATACTGTTAAAGAATTCCTTGGTACCCCTGAATCTAACGCTTTGTCAATTCAACGTTCTCAGAATATTTGCAAATGGACTTGGCTGTAATCAAGACGCATTTCAAAGCTAAAGTGGAAACTATAAAAATCTGTTTTGTTTTTACATGAACCTTTATCAATTCTCCATTAAGTTTAGAGTAAACTTGGGAGTGCTCCTTTAAAGTATGCAGGAAATTTAAGTAGTAAATTGTGCTGTGCTTTAAAGAGAAATCATTAAAGTTGTGTGTCGTGTAGATAAATATCTTCAATGTGAAAACGTACTGTTTCTTGAAGAAATTTCCCCAGAGTTAGTAAGTGCTTTCAAATTTTGTATAACTTACACCTAAGCATTTGGAGAAAATGATCATTGTACGAGGGTAGGTCCATAAGTTTCCGTTCTCGGCGATAAGGATTATCGCCTTCACAAAATCCTTATCTGGTGTCATACCTTATCTGTAAAGTAAATAATTGCAACTGTAACTTCCGCTCCTCTGTGTTCAGTTGTTCAGATACAGTTGCATAAAGAAGGTTATGTGAACAAGAAGGCGAAGCACCGCCTTTATAGGTCAAGGTCAACAGTCAACCAAGAAGATCATGGTCACAATCTTTTGGCACTGTGAAGGAATACTCTCCACTGACTTCAAGGAGAGGAGCACCACAGTAAATGGGGAGTACTATGCTGGCCTACTGCACAGACTACGTGCTTTCATCAAAGAGAAAAGGCGAGGAAAGCTGAGTGGTGGTGTGCACCTTCTTCACGACAACGCGCCTGTGCACACAGCTCTTGTTGCAAAGGAAACTGTGAAGAAATGTGGCTTCAAGGAGATCGACCATCCACCCTACAGCCCAAATCTAGCTTCCAGTGAATGTTTCCTCTTCTCAAAACTCAAGAAGGACGTTCGAGGAAGGAAATTTAATTATAATGAAGAAATGATGGATGTTGTTTATGCCCATTTTACAGACCAGACTCTGACTATTTTTTGGGGGGATGGGAGAGGTGCATTGCAATAAAGGGTAACTATATTGAAAAGTGAAATATAGTTTTTGTGTTAATCATACCTATAAAATGGTTAGCCCGGAAACTTATGGACCTATCCTCGTACACCAAATAAAATCCAAATTTTGGGTTGCCATAGTACGGAAGAAGCTCCGTGTTTCATTTCTAATCATTAACGAAAACATTTCCCCTTGGAACTTCTTACCGCTGCGTGAGCTTAGAAGGAAAACAAGGCGAAGTGATAGAAATACTTGACCTGCTCGCAGCAACCTTTCGGTGCGTGTTGAGAGAGCCTGTACTAGGTAATCAAATAACATTTCACATGAGCATTACAAGAAAACAAAATGTCGATCCATGGAACGTTCCAGAATGCTACCGGCATATCCTGAAAGATATGAAGAAAACATTAAGTTAGTAGGAAAATTCAAAATGTATATTTTATTATTTACAAAATGGCCGCCATAGAATGCCATCAGAAGTGATATTATGCTCTGTTTTTTTTTTCTGTTTAAAAATTGTGACGCATTAGTGTGGAGTCTTTTAAAAATTGTAACCTCTGTTAATCATGGTTTCGTTTTCTGCTGTCGCTAGATCGCCTTGCTTTGTTATTGAAACAGGGCTCTCCTTAAATTCCTTCAATCATCGAAATGCTGTGGATTGTGGCAGAACATCATCATATGCCTGCTGCAACAATCTGTAAGCTTCCACGCCGGATTTCTGCAAACGGAAGCAAAACTTCAACACAGCACATTGCTCTCCACGAATCAACTCCATTTTGTATGTAGGCGACTGGCAAACTGACGCAGTTTGCTCGTCCCTGAGTACAGACGCATTCGCCAGAGAACTTTTTTTAATCCACCAATCAGAGCTTTAACATTGTTTCAACAATGTTTATTTGCTGTGCACGATAAAAAAAAAAAAATAGTGAACTTTCAGTCTTTGTTGACTTACCCTCGTATTTTAACAGCTGGAATGTAAGACCTCTCCTTGCTATCCAATGCATTAATTATTCTCGTGACTATTATAATGTTCAGCATATATAATGCGGCATTTAACCACGAACTTCATCTTGTCGTTATTGGACTCTGTGGAAGAGTAACTCCAGGTGCCATTTCTCTAAGCTTCCAAATTCTATACGGGACTTTTAGAAAGATGTTCTTCTCGTTAACTATTAAGCTCTTAATCTCGCTAAATGATTCGTGAGAGCTTCAGCTATTCCATAAAACCCATGCGCAAGAGAGGTTGCTTTTGATAATTGCGCGCGAGCGTCTTTCAGCCAATGTACGGCTCATTGACACCTTATTCATCAATCAGAATGGAAGATAATCAATAGTTTTAAAGCATGTTGCTGATAAAGTAATAACTGATAGTTTTTTTCTAAGTTCATTTGTTTTATCCCTATAATCTCTGCTTTGATTCCACTAGGTATCTAGGAAGCCTATTCTCGTGCGTTTTTCTCTTCAAACCCTAACCTCAAACTACAACATGGAACTGTTATTAATTACAACTATTGCATAATAAATTAATACAATGAAAATATTAAATAGCACGATTTAAATGAAATAATGAATAAAAGAATAAGAGTAAAATTATAATTTAGCTTTAAATTTAAATAAAACTGTTACTATAACCTAAAATGTTCTGTTTTTGATAAAAATATTAGTAAATGGTAATTGTTATAAGACTGTAAAATTATGTTTTATTTAATTTAGATCTTCACAAGGTTCTGTTTAGAATAAAAACTAATCAAATTAGTGAATGTTTTCAGAAAGATCAAAGAGGTAAACCACATCAATTCAATGATTATAGAAAAAGTACAAATAATGGCATCGTTCTTGCATTGCAATTATCTTATCGAATCCTCCTCTTACTTATAATTTTTCTTAGGCAATTTATTTAAACTTCAAACACATGCTTGCTGTCATTAACCTAATTACATTTTCCGAAAAACTATCAGCACTAGTGTTATTATGAAGGTCGTGTTTCTATAACGTACTTCTGTTGTTTTTGGCTGCTTTAACAATATATGCAGCAGCAATATATCATCTGCATAAATAACAAAAGCCGTAAACAAGAAAAAGACGTTTTAAAACGTTCTTCGATTGTTGTATGGTTCGCCTTTTGCAAAATTTCAGTGTTTCAGGGTTTGGTGACAGATTCTCCACAATGCACAATTGTCGTTTCATCAATAAATACATATTTTATTACTACAGTAATGATGTTTATCCTGTCTTCATAACAAACATGTAAATATATTTTACGTACCGTGGACTCGCTGGAAATGTATTGATGTGTGTATTGTTCCAGAAACCCCCTAAATTGCGGATTATTCAATTTATTAAATGGAGTATTATCAGTCACAATTATGTTGCATAAATCTTTACAAAACGTCGATTGTTGGTGCATAAAAGGTGAAGTACTCTAGACACACCTTCGTTTGATTATCGTTGGACATATTTCTTATTGGTTCACTCTAGCAGTTTTTCTATTGAACGTTGTACCTTCGGCATATAACTTTTAACTAATTACATGTTGCATATAAATCATACGTATAGTGAACACTGCGATAGAACGGCATTTTTGGAACTTCTATGAAACAAATGAACACTATAAGTTGTACAAGTATGTGACAATCCAGTTTGTTGTCACTGCTTGTACTTACACAGGGACGATTAGTTTCCATACTTTAAAATCTTTATTGATCAAGACATTGCATGCATTACAAATATTTAAAATATGCATGCATTTATGCTGCCAAAATCTTTAAATTTGCTCACTATATACGAAAATTCGCACTAAACATGCAGTAACATGATTAACTTTATACGTTTTGGTACTTACAATGTACATTCTTCCCTAGACATCATTTCGGTCCTTGTAATTAGATTTGCAGTATACGAAGGTAAGTCCATAAGTTTCCGGCCTAACCATTTTCTAGGTATGATTAACACAAAAACCAAATTTCACTTTTCAATATAGTTACCCTTTATTGCAATACACTTCTCACATCTTTGAATTAACATTTCAGTCCCCCACCCCTCAAAATGGGCATAACGTTACACTTAAATTTCCTTCCTCGAAGATCCTTCTTGAGTTATGAGAAGAGGAAATGGTCACTGGGAGCTAGATATGGGCTGTAGAGTGGATGGTCGATCTCATTGAAGTCACATTTCTTCACAGCTTCCTTTACAACAAGAACTGTGTGCACAGGCGCGTTGTTGTGAAGAAGGCGCACACCACCACTCAGCTTTCCTCGCCTTTTCTCTTTGGAAGCACGTAGTCTGTGCACTAGCCCAGCATAGTACTCTCCATTTACTGTGGTGTTCCTCTTCTTGAAGTCAATGAACAGTATTCCTTCACAGTCCCAAAAGATTGTGACCATGATCTTCTTGGTTGACTGTTGACCTTGACCTATAAAGGCGGTGCTTCGCCAGGTTTACGTCATTCCGTTGCTTCTCTTTTGGACAAGGGATCCTAGTAGAGGACCATAGTTTCATCTCCTGTAACAATGATTTGCTGAGCTTCTCTCTCGTTGCTACGGCAGAGCTCCAAAAATGCCTGGCAGCAGATGACTCGTTGCTGCTTTTGCACTGAGGAAAGGGTCTAGGCACTAACCATATTCAATTTTAAATTTTCATAAAAATTGGAAGGACTGATATTTTAGAAAGGCCCAACCTTGCTGCTATTTCTGTAACTTTAAGCCACCGATATTCCATAATTTCTTCTTCCACAAGAGCGATGTTTTCAGGAGTGAGCACCTCCAAGGGCCGACCTGCATGCTCTTCGTCTTCAATGCTTTCTCGCCTCATTCGAAAAAGTTTGGCCCATTCCTTTACGGTAGAATATGAGGGGGATACTTCCCCATATACACCGTCCAATCGCTGTTTAATTTCATTTGGAGTAAAGCCTTATTTTGTGAAGGACTTAATAACAAATCGAAACTCCATTTTCAACATGTCACAATCTTCTACACATAGCCTTCTTTATGCAACTATATCTGAACAACTGAACACAGAGGAGCGGAAGTTACAGCTGCAATTATTTATATAACAGATAAGGGTTTTGTGAAGGCGGTATTCTTTATCTACGAGGCCGGGAACTTATGGACCTATCCTCGTATCTTTCTTGATTTGCTGTTGACTGATTATTTCGAGGAAATGTTCTGAAAAGCTGTAATCAGGAGCTGTGATGGAACAAAGATTGCTATTAAACACAGTTAATAGCCCTGGATTTATTTGTTGTTTACTTGATGATGTAAAGTCAGTATCTTTGTTTCTTGTCTTTTGTTATGGATGTACATGTTCTGTGAATAAAAAAAAATATTTCAAATATTTTAAAAGGGTTTACAGCTGTTGCTAATATTTCTTGTTCTTTAAATATTATAATCTTTCATGCAGCTAATAATTTTCACAAGCTTAAATTGTTCATTTCATCGTATTATATGTCATTTTTATTTTCATAACTGTTCAATAAATAATTTTAAATTGGCTAATGTTTGCTTTTAACAGACACACGCCTTACACACATCCATACCTAGGTCTAACATATTCAAAAAGTTTTAAAAATAAATAAAATAGTTTAAACGTCTGCTTCACGCGAAATCCTTGAGATGCAATAAATATATGGAAGGAATTTAAAAATTCTCCACTTACTAAATACAATGCTTGCAAGTAAAATGATTCGAGGGAGTATATGGTTCAATAATGGATAGTAGAATGATGTATGGAATAGAAATTTGGGGGCCAATGGAGGGTGGAAAGCGATAAACGTGATAAATAGACTATTTTGTATAACTGTCCTAGGCTTACCTAGCTATTCGCCTAACAAAGTTGCTCTAATGGAACTAGGAAGATTGGGCTATAAATGCAAGGTAATAGAAAGATTACTGAAATATTATATAGAATAGGGGGACTAGAAGAGGAGAATATTATTAATCAGTGTTTGGTAGCACAAGAAAAAATTAAGGGGAGAGAAACTTGGTTATATAAAATCCAAAATACTCTACAAGAATTAGGTGTGGAACTAGTGTGATATGAAGAATGAGTAAAAGACTTTGAAAAGAGACAAAAACAAAAATTGAGGATATTGAAAAACAGGAAATATGGGCTAGTCTTGATGTCACAAATCTCTGAAATTATTTAGTACACTAAAAATGTGTGGAGAAGAGAAAAATAATTAAACCTATGATAAGACAGGAAAGAAAGGATAGCATGGTTTGGAACGGGAGTAATACGTTTAAGTAGTATAAGAAATGGATATGTTAAAGAAAAAGGTCCTATATGTGAATAACCAGATAATACTTGGCATTGTGTTTTAAAATGTAAACAAACCAAGTTTTCCTTTACGAAAGTTGGAAAACTACTTAATGAAATAAGAGGCAGAAGAATTTTAAATTTAAAATCAGATGAAAATATTTTTAATAAAAGGAAAGTACATCGGGAAAGTGAAACAAAAATAGCTATGGAAGATAGGAAGAAAAATGCGAACGACAATGTTGACAATGACACTATTTAGGAGTGAGTATATCTCCATAACACACTCAATGTGGTGTTAATTGTAATGGAATACGCAAAAAACGCAAATTTATAAATTGAAGGTTATCAAGCGGGAAATTTAAATGTTTTAATAGTTGTAAATTTATATATATTGACAATATGGAAATATAAATTGTTTACTTTGATTTTAACATATTTACTTGTTAGTGGAAACTGCATCTAATTGATTATACTTATATATAAAAACATTATTTTGCATGTAAATTGGAAGAAATAAATACATTCAAGTGAAATGCAGAATAAACTTTGAATAAAAATATTTCATAAGAGTGAATCTTATTACTAAATAAATAATACAAGTATTCCATCTAGAAAAATAAGAACAGGAATAAATTGGTTTATTTTACTCTTTATTCAAAAAAAAAAATCACCTAGAAAATTAAGAATAAAATATTGAAAATCACAATCTTAATAATATAGAATATCTAATGAAACAAATTAGAATTGCTCGTCTAAAAATAATTAGTCACATAGTTACTGAGTGTCTTCAACGAATTTTCCGAAATAGGCAAACCAAATGACACCGAAAGGGTTGGGTAAAAGCAGCAGCTAATTTAACAATATCTGACTACTGAGAACATGCTACAGATAATTCCTACATATATTTTTTCACTACTTCATTCATCAGACGTCATCTTAAAATAACCAAACGAAACTAAACAAAATTTTGAATATTGACCAATCACAACCGAATTTGGGAATGAAATTATCGAAAAAAATTATTAACTCCGTTTTATTATGCGACGTGTTATTTTTTTTTATTTATTTATTTATTTATTTTTTTTTGTCAGTGCAGTCAACTTTATAATTCCAATATATAATTCCTGAACACGCATCGGCGGTGGTGAGTTATTAATAGCAACAAAAGCATGGACAATCGATGACAATCTTAACGGAAAATCAAGAGTTTTTCAAAGCGTTTTGGTGATGCGTCAAATGTACAAATTGATTTTATCATTAGGAATTCCATACCATAGAATACAAAGAAAAATAGACACAGTATATATATATATCACTTTTATTCTTATTCTATTCATAAAATAGCCCTAAACCGTATTTTGCTTTTCTCTATTGGCATTACCGACCTCGGCATTCTTCTGTTGCAAGATTCTTGACAAGGCTAAGTAAAAATACAGAGGGTGCCAAAAAAAAGTATACATACTTCTGCGGTGAGTGCTCAAAACGTTCCAAAACCACAACCGAGGACGCGGGGCTTGTTGCTGTGCGAGGTCTCCCAGATCTTGTGAACATCGCATACGGTACCATGAGTCTCAAATTTGTCTCGAATGCGTGCAGTTATTACTCGCGTTAGCGGTTCTGTTCTGTATACACGTTTCCATTGTCTTTGAACTTCAACAACATTCTCGGTTTTCCAATACCACTTCAAAATTTCTTTCCGCTGTTCAAACAATAATCTTGGCTCCATTTTGTTGTAGCAACGCTAGCATAACGTAATGTGAGTCACATCTATTTACAGAACAGAATACGATATCTTGGTTTCATTTGTTCATTGTTGATTTACCTGTCACTTAGCAACGCTATCATAATGTATGTGAGTCACATCTGTTTACAGAACATCATACTAATTACTGTTTTTCTGGTCCAACTTTGAAATATATTAAATAGATATCTACTGTGAAAGTGTGTATACATTTTGGTACCCTCGGTATATAATATTACACTTTGTAAACCAAATTTAGAGGAATTATATTTACATTCTTATGCTATTCATGAAATAGTTCTAATAATTATCACTTGAGGGTCTGAGCTTTCTAGATAAATACACTTACTACTTTCGTGATGTTTACCGGTGATCTAAGACCCTCTCGTGATATTACTTGTGATAAATTGTTTTCACTGTCACTACTTAAATAGTTTACTTATGTGGACTGGGATTAAATTCAGCCATTCAGAATTGCTAACAGCTAAAGAAAGTTTGGTCAATATAAGTACACAATATATGATAAAATATGCATTAATAGCTGTGCATGTATTGTGTATTAGTTTTATAGTTTATTCAGTAATGGAAATATTAGAGATAAGCATAGGAAAGAAACATACAACTTGAAAGTACAACTTGAAAAACATTTACTGCGATTTGTGGACACTCTGTATAGTTGTATACGCCTCAACTTTACGACAGATTGGTGTGAAAAAGCCCAGCGAAATCAAGAGAAAATACTTAAGCTTCACACACATGGTCCAGTTCTCTATAAGCACTAGCTTTTCGCGGGAGCACGATAGGGGAACTTTTGTCGCAATTTTCACATGTAATTTCCGTCATCAGGTGTACTAAGGCTGCTATAAGAAACATCGGAGAAGGCAGTCATACGTTCATTTTCAAATTAATTTATTCTGGTTATACGGGGGTAGTTTATTTTGTTTTAAACAATTTCAAAGGTTCTGCGATCTGTAGTAATCAGTGACAAATTTAAGTTGTATTACAGAGTTCAACAATTTAGCTAATATAAATAGAAAGAAAAAAGAATCTGTTAACTTTTAAATTTCGTAATTGCCTAAGTTTAACCCTTGGTCGTGTTAATTATGAATTAGTAATAGAGTTACAAACCTTTTAAAATATAGTTGTGTTTTATCAATGAATAGATAAATATATTAATATATTTAATAGAAACGTTTTCAATGAACACTAACCCCCGCTCTATACAGGGTGTTACTTATTTGATTGGAAACTGACAGAGGAACTAAAAGGTTTACATAAACATTCGGCATGATGTTCCAGCAGTTCTCGACTGTTTCCTAGGGAATCCGCGAAACTTTAGAACACTGTTAACAGCATTTATAGTTCGATGTATACATACAAAGAATGAATTAGAAGAAAAAACGCAAGATGGTACAAATTTATGATAGTATTTATTGAAGTGAAGGTTGAAGACTTGATGATCAGAACTCAAAATATAAATGTTTCCTATTAAACGTCACATACTGTGTCTGTGAGTGAAAAACAGCTTTCATTCAGGAATTAAAATTAACTGGTAATGTTGTGCCATATATTTTTAGTTACTATTAACATTAATATCTTAAGCATAGATATGCTTTTTAATGTAATATTATTGTATGATTATTATTATTATTATTATTGTGTAAGAATGCACCACAATTATTAGACAAACATTGAACTTTTCTTGTAATTATTTGTGAATTTATACAATTCAATTTTGTAAACCAGTGATGTACAATTTTAAAAAAACATATGGTTCCGCGATGAAGGAAAGTTTGAAAAATACTGGTTTATTTAATTTACTTTAGAATTACACTATTTTTATGCCTTGTTATTATTTTATCTATCATGCTTATAGTCATAGCGAGAGTAGTTTGACTATATTTTGTAAAATGCTATGAACTGTTCATGATAGTTTCAGGCAACTATTTTTTCTATTATTTATTCTCATGGATTTGCTAAACCCTGCAGTCTTTAGTCAATCTTTTGTGATAATGGATTATTCTCATCAAAAAATAAGAGATATATTATCCGCGTATGGATTTGCGAACTGTAATGGGCCTACAGCAAGGAGTTTGTGTGCTCAAAAATCTAAAAATAATAATAATAATAATAATAATAAAAAATAAATAAATAAAATAAAAAGTAAAAAACAAGTAAATGCACATTTTTTCAATATTTGCATTTTTATTGTAGTGTATCGTTCTTACACAGTGTCAATAATTATAATATAACATTAAAATATATTGAACATAAAACATTAAAATGACACAACGTTACGTGTTAATTGTAATACCTAAATGATGCTACCACACTGCAATTACAAGCTGTGATAGAAAAAAATTGTATTCTGCGTTTTCCAAACGGTTTCTATACTTGACTTTTAATTAAATGAGAGCAAATAGTAGTGTTTCACATAAATAAATATTACGAAAGGCAATGACACATTCTTGTGTTCTTTGATAGTGTTGGAAAATTAGTGTCAAGAGAGCTCAGGCCTACGCAGTTTGCAATAGCTAATGAAATACGAGGGTAGGTTCATAAGTTCCCGGCCTAACCATTTTCTAGGTTTGATAAAGACAAAAACTATATTTCACTTTTCAGTATAGTTACCCTTTATAGCAATACACTTCTCACATATTTGAATTAACATTTCAACCCCCCTCCCCAAATAGTCAACTCTTGTCTGCAAAATGGGCATAAACAGCATCCATCATTTCTTCGTCACACTTAAAGGTCCTTCTTGAATTTTGAGAAGAGTAAGGTCTGGGCTGTATGGTGGGTGGTCAATCTCCTTGAAGCCACATTTCTTCACAGCTTCCTTTGCAACAAGAACTGTGTGTACAGGCGCGTTATCGTGAAGAAGGCGCACACAACCACCGGGCTTTCCTCGCCTTTTCTTTTTGATGGAAACACATAGTCTGTGCAGTAGGTCAGCACAGTACTCCCCACCGCCACGGGTGGCCGAGGTCGTTAAGGCATGGACTCGTGAGCGGGAGGTCTGCGGTTCGAATCCCGCCAGGACCGTCCTCCCTGACTGGGGTTTTTTCCAGGTTTTCCTCAGTCTTCATAACTGGCAAATGCCGGGGAGGTACCTAAACTTAGGCCTGGAACGCTTCCTTCCTTAAAAAAAAAATCCTTTCCCAATTTATCATTTCATCTCATGTATCACCAGTGTCCACCGCCTGTGGTGCCTCAGTAGTAAAAACGGGCGTTAAACACTACTAAAAAAAAAAAAAAAAAAAAAAAACAGTACTCCCCATTTACTGTGGTGTTCCTCTCCTTGAAGTCAATGAAGAGTATTCCTTCACAGTTCCAAAAGATTGTGGCCATGATCTTCTTGGTTCACTGAGTGACCTTGGCCTTTAGAGGTGCTGCTTCGCCAGGTTTACACCTGCCATTCCATTGATTCTCTTTTGGACAAGGGATGTAGTAGAGGACCGTATTTTCATCTCTTGTAACAATTAATGGTTTGCAGAACTTCTCTCTCGTTGCCACGGCAGAACTCCAAAAATGCCTGGCAACAGATGGCTCGTTGCTGCTTTTGGACTGAGGAAAGAAGTCTAGGCATCCATCTTGCCCTAACCTTATTCATGTGTCAATGTTCATGAATAAACCGAAGGCCTGTTGTTTTAGAAAGGTCCAATCTTGCTGCTACTCTTGTAACTTTGAGCCGCCGATGTTCCATAATTTCTCCTTCCACAAGAGCTATGTTTTCAGGAGTAAGCATCTGCAAGGACCGACCTGCACGCTCTTCGTCTTTAATGCTTTCTCGACCCATTAGAAAAAAAAAAACTGGTCCATCCTTTTACGGTAGAATGCGAGGGGGATTTTTCCCCATCTATACCATCCATTTGCTATTTAATTTCATTTGGAGTAAGTTCTTCTTTTGTGAAGAACTTAATAAGAGCTGGATAATCCATTTTGAACATGTCACAATCTTCTAAATATAACGTTCTTTATGCAACTATATCTGAACAACTAAGCACAGCAGAGCGTAAGTTACGCTGCAATTATTTATTTAACAGATAAGATGTAGCACCAGATAAGGGTATTGTGAAGGCGATAATCCTTAAGGATGAGGCCGGAAACTTATGGACCTACCCTCGTATATGGAGTTTATTCTTTCTGCTTACCTATTTGATAGCTCCCGAAAGATACATGCTATTGTCAGAAAAACTATAATATATCAGTGTTTCGCCTGGTCTATCTTATTTGATAGCTTCCTCTGGAACAAACAGTCGCTCTCAATTTGATTATAATTTTCTTTGCTTCATGACGTTTACCCAACAATTTTTTCCAGAAACGACTTGCTGGTTTTGTTAGGACTGCTTAATTAAAAAGGGGGGTAGCTGGTTTTACCAGGAATGGAGCTAATTTTCACAATGTACATCATTGGGTATTTACACAACTTTAGGAGAAAGACAATTAGAATTAATTAATGGGGAATAAAAAAGTTAGTGGCCCATTGACTGAGCCTTTCATTTTGCCAGGTAGTTAATGTTGGCATGAACTGCCAGAAGAAAGTCCACTTAATGTTTGTTATGTGGTACATGCATGACGGGCCTTCCTGCATCGGTGATTCTAAAACATAGGAATGGGTGTTGGAGGACCAGTAACTTGTTCTGCTCGTACCCCTGAATTCAGTTCATAGTTTTCTACCTAAAGGAATATTCGTGGTCAATTAAGGACATTGGAACAATTCGCCAGCTCTTTGAACAAGATGTTAGGAGATCAGCTAACTGGAATCTTCGAGAGAGCACGACAGTTTGCAAGGCAAATACAAACTTCTGTTAAAGCATAAAAAGTCAATTTTGAAACTGCCCTGAATGCCAGTATAATAAAATATAGCATATAACAATTAATATAGTTCGAAAAATAAGTGAGATAAACCACATGTTTATGTATTTTTTCTAATGTTTAGTTTTTCTGCTCAACCTCCAAAGAATTCCCTCTTATTAAGTACAGAGTGAACAATCCTTCACGCAACCGGTTTCGCAGCGTGCGGCCGGCCGATAGCTGCTGTGTCGGCGGTGTGCTACTTGAGCGAGATTTCAGACCTACACTGAAGCCTCCGCTGTGTAAGGTGTAAGGGAAATATACTTCGCCTCCCCGCCTCCGCCAACATAGCGCTGCCGACGGTTGCGTCAAGCATAGCTCGCCCTCTATAATGGCGTTGAGAGATATTTATATAGTAATTATTTGATGGCCGTCCATCAAATCATACGAATGCTTAGAGATGCATTCCTTATTTCTTTTCTTTGCTATTTATTCTCCCTTTCCCTTTATTTATTTTTTATTTCTTCGGCGTTTTACAAAGTATAAATATGTTGCTTCGTGAAGTCATCTTAAAACTAAAGCACTTACATAGTTTAAAACAACGAATCTTCCATTACACAGTTATTCTATGTACTATATTTATACAACCTATTCGTTCTAAATTAATATGTTAGTTTGGAATGGAATAGATTGGTAGGGACAGAGGATAAATTTTCGGCACTCCTACCTTGCTCAAGAGCTTACGCCATCAAAGCGGATACACTCGGGAGGAAAGGATGAAGACTAAGGACGGCCAGGGTTCAGGAGCGATGAGGCAGAGACACAAACGAATCGCTAACATTGATTTCAAATAGAGCACTCAGACACAGCGAAGGCCCTTCCCCCTTTTTGAGGATTTCGAGCCTCTCAGAACGGCCGTTTTCTAACCAGACGGTGGGGCAGAACCTTTTCAAAACGCAAGCCACCACGATACCGTTCACAGCACCAGCCCATCTCGCCTGGCATTTTCGATTAAAACAGAACCACCAGAATGAAAATGCAAAATCAGGAAATTCTTTGAAAGGAACCATCCATCCGAGCATTTGTCTAAGCGACCAAATGAAACCAATAGAACCCCGGGTCCCCCCGAATGCCAGCCCCAAGCGTTATCGCTTAAGCCATTACACTCGGTAAAAAGTCAAATACTAAATATATCGTTACATAGTAACAAGGTATAAATATTATACATTACTTCGCGCCAGTTACAGAAGCTCAAATGCTTAGATTCTTTCAATAAAAGCAGTTTGCTATTAGTTTCAATTATCTAAAATAATCATAAGATGTTTATACAAAACTCCTGATGTTTAATATGATTGTCAAAAGCACCGGTACTTTAAAAACACGAAAAAACGTTTTATGTACTTTTTAACAGCTCGGAAATGATATCCCTAGTTATAATGATGGGGTAAGGAAAGGAACGCATCTTCTGGAAGTGCTGTAGACACAGAAGAAAAGTAATGGGAAAGTCATTTGGCAGCAATCATTTGAGACAGACGTACAACACAATGGAGATAAGGTGCCCGTCTGTTCTTTGTAGGGCTCCGATCAGCGGTCCAAGATAAAGTGCTTCAAGGCCCAGTCCACACTTGCACCTGCGAGGGGATGCGGGAGAAGTTAACGAGGGTTGCTACTCGTAAATCAGACACCCCTCTTATTTTCTTGCAAGAGTGGCGCATTTCCACAACCCACTTATTCAATTTGTCGACACTTTTAAAACAAGTTTTCTTCATAGTCCCCGGGGCAGTAAAGTAATTTCGAAATAATAGTATCTATGCCGATAAGAAACCTTCTGTAGATGTTACCGGTCTAAAAAATTAAATAAACAAGCTGGAAAGGCAAGTTGGCGCACGGAATTTGCGGCGGCCTTCTTTAAAGAGAGAAGCTAAAAAGAGGAGCGTGTTTTTGACACAACTAAATTTCATATTCCAAGACCATAATTTATCGCTGATAATCTTTTGAATTTTCTGAATCACTAATGATCCCTTTCATAAAGTATATCTTTGATTAAAGCAGCCCGCGTTTTGCGACTATGTTCCACATTCAAGACTTTTTGTGCTACTCCTGAAGATAAAAAAACGAGTCATTACAATAACTAAGAAAATTGCAGCCTGACATAACAAAATGAATAGAGGCACGGAAAACGTGGTTAGCCTGTCTGCTCTGACTCGTACCTATGTAATGTTCATCTGCTGACTTTAGATGGCATATCTTCCAGCATCTTTCTTATTTATAGTAGAACTCTACCGCCCAGTGAAATTCGAATGTGTTCGGAATATTTTCGCCTAAAGTTATGTAAGGAAATCACATCCTATACTAAAAGATCATAGTGATAACTTCTGCCATTACCATGCAGACTCAAAGTGCGGAGAAACTTAATGTGACTTTCAATTAGTGGTTTACCGGTACATCCTGTGTTATTTCCAAACACTGGTACTGAGGCCAGTTGAGAATGTATCATGACCCTCTTCATATTTGTGAATGGATATGCATTTAGTGTCAAATATATGTTATTTACAAATCATATGGTACATACACTTTGCATATTTTCAGTTGTACGGTACGAGGCAATATCTGAATATAAACTTTTATCTATTAAGCTGCCATCCTAACATTTTTTACCCCGTTGTTTACTTTGGTCTCTTAGGCGAAAACCGGGATGGGTGTTTACTTTCCACGAATATTTTACTCCCCCATTTCGCGTCATTTCTTTCCTTTGGCTTTTTTACAGATGCCAGGGCAAAGTGGGCTGGTGCGGTGTAACGGTGGCTTGCGCTTTGAATAGGTTTCCTTCTCGGAGTCTGGTATGAAAGCGAACTTCTGAAGACCTCAAACTCCTTGCAGAGGAGGACTCCGCCGACATTGGGGCGTACTATCTGATTTTTTGATTTTGGTTTATTTACGGACGCTCTGTAACATCTCAGGTCATCAGCCTCCTATTTTATTAAGGGCGTGAAACGGCCGGTAAATTTTGCTCAGAGGCGTCTCTTTCAGGCTTGAGATTCTTTTTCGTGCCGTAAATGTACGACACGGGACCCATAGCTTTACTTCCCTTCGGAAGGAAGTCATACTTACGCTTTTCAGCCCGAAAAAAATCCATCGATCCTGGCCGGGTTTGAACCCGCGATCTTGGGTTTAGAAGGCAAGTATGGTTACCACTACACCACCAGAACCGACGGCGTCTATCTAGAAACCTATTAAGGACCCCCTATTCTGTTCGCATATCACCATCCACAGATACTGGACGCCCAGTGTCTCCTTCACCTCATCCCTTCCTCCCCTTCGGGCGGAGACACAAACAGGTTGAATTACCTCCTCCACCTATAAAAATTTAATCTACTTTTTATTACCTTGATTTGCACGCAATTGTTTCACAATATTAATTGCTCCTTCATTTCTTTTCATAAATTCTAAATGGACCTGAATTTGGTTTTATTTCGCAAACATCTCTAAACACAACAAATTCACATTAACACTTCGGGATAATACAAGGGGAAAAGAACTCAGTACCACAAATTAAGCTAGAAATAGAGTGTAATAACAAGAACAAAAAGCCAAAATGACTTTTCTCTATTTCTTAGGAGTTTTAGAGGAAATAAATATTTTATCTCAAAACATAGGGCAAAGTTGCTTTTTGTTCTGCATTATAGACCCAATGTCGACTTGCTTCCCGAACATTTCCTTATTCGCGCGTCGTTCTGATATCTTTCTTGGTAGGTACAACGACCTGCTACTATGGAATTTTGACAAATGTCTAAATACTCGGGCTGGTGAGCTTTCCATGGTTGATTTATGCACTAATTGTATATACTCAGTATGTACAGAAGGTGGCTAAAATGTATACACACTCAAAGCAAAGAAACCGCCTGTGGTGCCTCAGTAGTAAAAACGGGCGTTAAACACTACTCAAAAAAAAAACAAAAAAAAAAAAAGCAAAGAAAAAACTGTGTTAACATAACAAAACTGAATTCATACAAACAGAAAATGATGAGCACTACACATCTTAAACTTTTACAGTTACAACAGTTGCTCAAAATGCCCACCATCGGCGTCGATACACCTCTGAGTACGTTGAACTACTGATTGAGCAACGTTTGCGAAAGTGTCCTCAGCGACTGTAGCACATGCCGTTTCAATTTCTTCCCGAAGTGCTGTCAGTGTAGCTGGTTTTCTACGGTATACAACATCCTTAAGAGTTCCCCATAAGTAGAAGTTCAACGGAGTTAGATCCGGAGAACGCGGTACACACGTTCCCATTGTCTCTGAACTTCAAAAACATTCTCGGTTTTCCAATACCACTTCAAAATTGCTTTGTGCTGTTCAAACGATAATCATGGCTCCATTTTGTTGTCGCAATGCTAGCATAACATAATGTGAGTCGCATTTGTTTACAAACATCATAGGATAATCTTGACTTCATTTGTTCATTGTTGATTTACCTGTCATGTAGCAACGCTATCATAATGTTTGTGAGTCACATCTGTTTACAGAACACCATACTACACATTACTGTTGTTTTTCTATCTAACTTTGAAATATATTAAATAGATATCTACTGATAAAGTGTGTACATTTTTGGCACCCTCGGTATTTGTTTGCATTATCTTACCGCTACTATATGACCAATACTAGATGCGCTCTCGACCTGACCACGAAAAAACAGCATTTGAGAGATTATTTTTTTTTCGACATAGTCACCTTGTAAATCATTACATTTAGTCCAATAACTTTCAAACATTAAGATTTATCCATTTGTGAAAAATAAGTCTCTGTCTGAATTACAATTTCATCATTTGACGTGAATCCTCTTCCGCTCAGGCATTTCCTCACGTTTGGGAACAAAAAATAATCGCAGGGAGTCAAATCTGGTGAATATGGCGGATGCTGAGGTACTTGGAAGTGAAGGTCATATAGTTCTGTGCAACAATTCTAGACGTATGTAAAGACGCACTATGGTGATGAAAGATATCTTTCTTTTTGTCAAAGTGTGGATGTTTAACCTGAATAGCATCCTCCAATTATCCAGTGGTGAAGCGTAATACTTCTCGCCGATGATTCTGCCCTTCTGAAGAAAGTCTACGAGCACCTCACCATGAGGATTCCAGAAAACTGTGGCCAAGACATTTCCTGCAGATGGGGCCGTTTTTTTGCTTTCTTTTGTGCACGTTCACCTGTTGTTATCAACTGTTTGGACTGCTCCTTGGTCTCTAGCGTGTAGTGGTGAATGCGTGTTATCTACTGTTATGAAACGTCGAAGAAACTCATTGGAATTGCGTTTAAAAAGTCCAAACACTCTTGCGAAAATTCACTCGATGCGTTATTGTTAACAAATCATTCATTGAGATCTTTGCAATATCAGCGAAATCACGTACTTTCAATTGGTGATCTTTGAGTACGGCATTGTGAATTTTTGTCCCAATCTCGTTGGTCGTAGTAATTATGGGACGCCTTAAGCGCTCCTCATGGATGTATAACCACGCATGAATTTAGCAGCCCACTTTTTAACGGAGAACGAAAAGGAAGAACTTTCGGTGTGGGATCTACCTCCTTTTGCTTGTTGGGGTTAAACCCTTCAAAGAGATGTACTTCATCACAGCTAGTATTTCAGTTTTATCCATTTTGTAGAAAGTGTTAACGCTAGTTTGTTTACACCATCGCTACAAACAAATGACTACACTTACGCGCCTGAAACTTTACAGCGCGGCGTCTAATGAATGTACTTAACAATTATAATATTAATTTGGCCATCTATGATATTGCTTTCCCTTCCACCCAGTATAAACCTACAAAAGAAAGGAAAATAAGAGGGTAGGTCCATAAGTTTCCGGCCTCGCCGATATGGAGTATCGCCTTCACAAAATCCTTATCTGGTGTCATGTCTTATCTGTTGAGTAAACAATTGCAGTTGTAACTTCCGTTCCACTGTGTTAAGTTGTTCAGATATAGTTGTATAAAGAGCTCTATTGCATTTTCTCGTCCTTTTTTCCTTCCGCTTCACGCACACTCTCCTAACTTCCTGAATATACTCTGTATTTTAATAGACATTTTCGCTATAATTCCCATTTGGCAACTTTTTTTGCCAAGCTTCATCTCTTCAGCTTTTTATCTCTTTACATTATATAAGTCTTACCATACATTAGGCCTGGAACTGTTCTTACCTTAAAAACAAATTCAAGTAAACCCTTCTCAAGTATTCCATTGTAAGATGTACATCTTTATTTCATGTGCATGTCTTAAAGTACGAAGTTACAAACGATATGCTGGTTATCATAAAGGCGTTTACTTACTACTGTGTTCTTTTTTTAAGTCCTAAAATTCAAACTTAGAAAAGTTAAAGAAATTAATTTTATAACCAAGTCTGGTAATTGTGCCTACCATAATTTATATATAGGCTGTCCCTAAAGTCCGGTAACACTTCTTAATTTGTTACACAAAAATCACAAATGATACAGCTTTCGTATATATGTCACATTAAAGAGAGACTCAAATGGTTTTGTTTCAGTGTTTGATTTCACAATGACTCAACCACCTGTAACTCGGTATATGTCTACACGGTAATCAAACTATTACCATAATCTTTGGGGCATATCCTTAGATAACAGTGGTGGCAACTTTTTCAATCCTACGTTTTGGTTCTCCTAGATTTTATGGTAAAGTTGGCACATACACACAATCTTTGATGTATCCCCATAGGAAAAAAGTCAGGGAGGCCAGTTTTCGAAACAGTTATCATTATTTCTTGCTCGCCAGTAGCTCGTTATTCAGAAAATCACGAACGTCGTTATGGTAATGGGGTGGGGCCCCGTCCTGCTGGAATAGAATATTATCGAAATGTTCTTGCATTTGTGGGAACAACCATTGCTGTATCATATTCAGGTACGTATATCTAGTTACAGTGTTTTCGATGAAGAAGAACTGGCCATAAAGTTTCCGCGAAGACATTGCGCAGAAAACGTTCACTTTAGGTGAATCACGCTCCCACTCGACGAATTCTTCAGGATTCTGAGTACGCCACAATAGACAGTTGTGTTTGTTGACTTAACTATTTGTATGGAATTCGCTTCGTCACTAAAGGTCATGCGATTCACGAAGTCGTTCTCTTCTATTTATTGTTGCATTCGAATACAAAACGCATAACGCTGTTGTTTGTCATTGGGTTTCAACTGTTGCAAGAGCTTCATACAGTTTCTTACGTAGTGTCTTTCAAACTGTCGTACGTGTACTTGCAACTCGCGGGATGTTCTACGAACTGATTTTTCCGAACTTTTTATGAATGCCCTTAACACGGTTAACGACCTCTTCACTCATTGTCGGGAGGCCACTTCTTTTCTTAGAACAAAAGCAACCAGTACTCACAAATTTATGTAAGCCGTAAATAAACTTCCGGCTTGAGAAACCTTACTTAGTCCTGAGCTTCCGTTGCACATCCGTAGCACTCTTATGTTTATAGAATTCCAACACACAGAAAGTGCGCACTCTTCGCCAGAAAGTCAACTGCAGTGACTGCGGGAACTACGAGCATTGACGGTAAAACGCAAACAAAACCATTTAAGTTCCTCTTTTATATGACATATATATTACGGCATCCAGAAAGTAAGTCCCAATGCGCCTAGAGATGGCACCGCTAGTCGGATAGGAATGCGCATGCGCAGGAGTAGAGAGGAAGTATGTGGTAATAATGCAGTAAAATTTCAGCCTTGTGACGGCCGTGGTTACCGCGCTGTGCTAGGAGAAAATGGGTGCTCTGATATTGTCTCCCGCCAACTGCGAAGTTCGTGCAGTCATCCGAGGTTTACACGCTCAAAAGCAAAGTCCAGCAGAGATCCATCGCCAATTGTGTCAAGGCTTCCGGGAGACAGTTTCGTGCACAAGGGAGCGAGACATCTGGGGAATTGACAAGAGAGTTATGAAATTGTGAAGCGCCGGTTCTGCTCAATTGCTTGCCGCACACTTTCCAACACTTCTGCCGTCACCAGGGACGGTCGGCCACTACGGTCGTCGTCGTGAATATTGGTTCGTCCTTCAGTGAACTGCCTGCACCATCGTCTTACCATAATGTCGTGTCCATACACTTGACACAATTGGCTATGGATCTCTGCTGGACTTTGCTTTTGAGCGTGCAAACCTCGGATGACTGCACGAATCTCGCAGTTGGCGGGAGACAATATCAGAGCAGCCATTTTCTCCTAGCACAGAGCGGTAACCACGGCCGTCACAAGGCTGAAACTTTACTGCATTATTCCCACATACTTCCTCTCTACTCCTGCGCATGCGCATTCCTATCCGACAAGTGGTTCCATCTCCAGGCGCGATTGGGACTTACTTTCTGGATGGCCCGTACGAAAGCTATATCACTTATATTTTTTTGTGTAATAGATTAAGAAATGTGGTACCGGACTTTAAGGACACCCTGTATTAAATTGCAAACAAATGCCTCAATAATTATTACTTCATACTCATAACAATATACCGAGAGGGGTGGCTCATAGGTAATGCTTGGGGCTCGTATTCTGCTGATCAAATCACTTGGAGTCGGCCATCCCGACCTTACCTTTCGTGAATTCTCCTGGTCGCTTAGGCGAGTGCTGGGATGAACATTTCCTTTCCACAAAATTTCCGCTCTCTTATTTCACTCGTTATTCTGTTACAGGATCGAAAATCCCAAGGTGAGGTGAGCTGTGCGGTGTGACGGTGGCTTGCGCTTTAGAAAGGTTACTGCCGCGGTGTCTCAGATGCTCCAACTCTTTGGAAGCGTGGCTCCCGGGGTGTTCTATCAGTTATGGATTCCGTTTGCGCCCGTACCCTGTCTCCTTCGCCTCATCGCATCCCGGAAGGGCCCCTAAAGAAAGCGAAAACGAAAAATCAATACGATTAAATGTTATAAGAGCATAAAATATGCTTAACTATAACTTTCGCTGTGGCTAGTTTCCGATTGCAGTCATCGTACAGCATTCATAATACACTGAAAATAAGCCATATCCTTATCAGTTTATGAAATAAAAACACTTTAAAAATTAAAATAGCATAGTACTAACCCTATGGAAGAAGTGAAACTAACATTCCGAATAAGAAATACCAGTGGTCGGTGAATTTTTACAGAAATGGGGGCGAATGTACTACAAAGGCGGGCTATCTCATCTTTGCACCTAAATTGGGTAAAGATGTTTTTTTTTTTTTTTTTTAATTTCGTAATATTTCAAGAGAACTTCTTATACCTTGCAAGGCGCTTTCTCAGTACTAGCGACCTAATGTGTATTTCATAACAAAATCAAACATGTTGTGTCCTTTGTAAAAAGTATTACTTACATCTTCCAAACAATGTTTAAGGATTTCTACATCAGATGATTACAAATATTTTTCATGCTGTTTCAGGTAGCATTAATGGTGACATTGCTGCAAGTGACATGTCAACAGCAGCAGACACAGCAGAGTGACAATCTTGGATCGAATCTTGTGTCCGGCCCAACGCCACCATCGCTACATACCATACAAAAGCTTATGAAGGTCCGTAAATACGTTCTTACTTTCTTAAGCAATATAACATAAGTTTCTTTCACAACTTTTTGCAGAACGTTAAAGTACAGGAAATATATTGTGACACAAATAGCATTTGTCAGTAGTTCAATTGTCTTCTATATGTAAGAGTTGTTGCTATTTATTGGTTATTGGATCATCCAATTATCTGATGACCGACACAGCAGCATGGGATTGCATCGGCCGATAATTCATCGCTCAACCCATTCGAGTTGGGTAGATTGGGTTATCGAACTGCTACGTTGACTTTGACTTTCATGTCACTCAGGGCCATTTGAACAATGAAAGAAACAACAAATATAATCCTAGAGTAAATACTAAATAGCAAATGCTAGGTCTAATTATTTTATTGCACAATCGGTTTTTGTTTATAATTCTGGCATCGAGTCTATTCATGCTATCAGGAGAACATTTGGAGCGAAATTCCAAGGTGATTGCGTCCCAATCGTAATGCATCTATAACTTATTTAATAAATTTTGCTAAATGGAAAGTGTTCAAGATGAAAAATGAAAAAGAAGTAAGTGCATAAGCAAATGCCACAAATGTGTGGGAACAGCATCTCCTAGAGTGACAAGGGTGAGCTCATTCATTTTTAAGCGCATTGTAATTTATTAACCTTCACTCCAGTGTTTCTGTTATCGACTCTTGTGTTGCCCCGATTCCTACTATACTCTTATTAGCCGTGAGCGATGACTTATCGGCCGATGTACTCCCCGCGGCGCGTCGGTCATCAGATAATTAAATAACCCGATATTTGATTAGGTAAATAGGATAAAATGAAAGAACAATATATTTAAAATTCTGGAAATATGTAGAACTCGAAAATAGCAATTAATACAAGATAACGCTTAATTCTAGCAAAGAATTAGACAAAGATATTAGAAAAGGTGTGTTGTCTTAATGACACTTTTAAATATTCATCTAAAAATGGGGGGGAAACGCTTGTAATTCAGGAATAAAAATTGCAAATATTCCATATTAAATGTTTTATTACACACCGATAACTTAGTACTAAAACATAACCAATGCAATTTTATTTACAGTATTCTGTATACCAGTTGAATAACAAATATAAAATCTGCAAATTCAAAAATGTAGTAGAAAACAGTCTAGGAAAATCATTAATAAGATAAATAAATAAGTGTTAATATTTAATTGTTTAGGTTACATATTAAACTTAGAATATGAAGAGAAGAGAGATTAAAATATGTATATATCAATAAAAACCTTGAGCGCAAGTCCCCGGGAGGGAATTTAAGCCGTGGGTCCTGAATCATAGTTATACGGCACGTTAAAGAACTCCATACCTGAAAAAAGAGTCGTGTCAAGCCCAACTAATATCTTAGTTCCCTATTAGATGTTGAGGGATGCGATAATCTGTCCATGTATAGCTCTGCCCCTTTAGAGAAATGTACATAACTAAATTCTCATTGCGAACAAAAACGGAATGTTGTCCCAAGAACAGGGGCATCATGATGATGCGTGGCAGTGGAGAATCTGCCCTTTTGTAGAGTACTGAGTTAATTAATACATAACTTAATATATTTCATAATAACTGCAGAATCGTTCATGTAATTAAAAAAAAAACTATATTGCTAGTTACAAATATCACAATGCTTGCCCTACTACATGGAAATTAAATACGGATGAAAGAAAAGCTAGTCTGATACAAAGTAAACAAATTAATTTCTTAAGTAGAATAAAAGTAAACTAAATGTGTTAGACAATGTGCAACATATATTCAATAAATAAAGTAATATAACGGAATAATTGGGATACGAATAACACTGGACTTCTAAAATTAATTTTCAATTTACATATAAACCATAGGAAGACCATATAAAAACCCATCACACAGGAGCTGCGTAAACCAAGCGAATTCCTAAAATAGTTGAAAAACTTTTTTTGTAAAAATGAATATAAAATTCAATTTTGGCAATATTAATTAATGAAATGAAATGTTAGGACATTAATGTGCGGTATTAGAGGAACAAAATTAGAATTCTTGCAACTTATTACGTATTACAAAAGAGAAACCACAATTTTAGATGTATTATTATTATTATTATTATTATTATTATTATTATTATTATTATTATTATTATTGAGATTAAACCACAAAATTATTTGTATACTACTAATTAAATTAAATATATGACCACTGATACACAAAGGCTATACTGTGTGAATATTTTTAACCAGTTTTAAATGTAACAATGAATAAGAATTCAGCCCTTGGTATCATCTTTACATTTACTAAAAAAGAGAAAAATAACAGAAAGTTTCGTGTTACATTGTTTATTTAAGAAGACGTTCATATGTTTCAATAAAACAAAAACATGGTACTATTCAGAAGCAATTACAATGTACAAAGCAAACAAAACAATCGAAAGTTGCATCAATTTTCATTGGCTTTGAAATTTAATTTAAATATTATTGTACATAGTAAAAACATGTAACGCAAAAGTTTTCTGAGGGTTGTTAGAGCTCTCTTACATACAAATATAACTCTCACACATATTAGATTAATAGCACATTTGCAAACTTTACGACGATGCTTTAGTTAAATATAAAACATATGGGTCGTAATAAATACAGTTCATAAGCTGAATTAATTTGTCCTTTTATTTTAAAATGACATAGAGAAAATTAAAAACAAGAGTACTTTTTAAATTTCTGTTTACAAGTATACCGCTACTCCTAATGGCCCAATTTTCGAAAAATATTTTCTTATTTTATTTAAATGGCATATTCCGAATTTTGTTATAAATAAATATATTGCTGGCACTGGAGTGATTTTTAAATTCTAGGTTTCACCCTGATATTCAGATTAAATGTTGTATACAAAGTTTAGTTGCGAAAAAGCAAATATTAATGCCACTAGAGCGATTTTTAAATTTTGGGTATATTTAGAACTAAGTTCGGAATAATTCGAGCGATAATCTGTGAATATCTAAGTGTTTTATCCTTTTTCTACTTCTTTATTTATTGTTATATATGCATATATACATATAATTATTTTTCCTTTCATTGTAGGCGCCTAGTAGACATGATCGATATAGATTTGGAAAACTTGTTCAAAAATTCTTCCATGGGTACAATCGCAATAGCTTATATTCGCTAAATCACTAAGGGGAATCCACGGGTACAACAAAATAGCTTTATTCTTTCGGAATTCGCTAAAAAATGGAAATATTTGCTCTGAAGACGAAACAGGAAATATCCAAAACCTCAATAAAAAAATATATTCTGTGGATCTTTTAATGTTAGGAGCATTATTTTTGGATTACACAGGATAATTAGTTCCCTGCACCAACCTTGTACAGCATTTGCATTCTCAGTGGGCGTGACCAACAGTTACCGTTGATGAATATTTCTTACTTACGGAACATCAAGCAATTCCGTAGCAAATTATTAAATAGCTGGAATTATCGACCCTCGTTTGCCAAGCATTATGACACCTGCTGAAGCAGTCAAAGTTTCCTGAAGGATATTCGCACTCATTTTATTTCAGTATGTCCTTTTTACTTTAGTTATTGCAACGAATATTTCAGTAGAAGGAACGAGTAAAGTATAAAAAATTAACATCTTTATCGCCTCTCGATTATTTTTACGTCACTTTAATATTATTTATTTGGTTGTTATTCTAATTCAAACTCAAAACATAGAACAATGACAACAATCCGTGGATATCTAAACCTTGTAGAGAAAATTGTACAAATTACCAGTGTCCGACTAATACTAAAACTTCTGAGGGACCGAACAACGAAAAATCATTTCTGCATTTGTAAGTATGAAGTTGTAAAATGCAAGCGTAGCAGAAACGTTTATGGAACAGAATTTTACTAATTTTAACTACAAGTTACAAGTCCATACACTTGAAATGTATTAGACCACATTTTTGTGGCCCTGTTATCTCAAAGTTAAGCTTGTCTATGGCGCCGTTCCGTTGCACGGCATGTCTTGGTTTTTCGGAGCTCCTTTTTCTCATTTTTAAACTTGAACAAATGTGATCTAACTCAAAACAAGCCGTTCGCATTGGTCGAGAATTTCATTGAAAGTACCGATGCGAGGTGGAACCCTCAGCAAGTGTGCAATTCATTTGTTTACTTTTGGGATGATTGCTGACCTGCCTAAGGAGTAGCTCATTACTGGAGGAATGTTTTGAGGGTAGGTCCATAAGTTTCCGGCCTAACCATTTCTAGGTATGATAAAGACAAAAACTACTTTTCGTTTTTCAATATAGTTAGCCTTTAGTGTAATACACTTCCTACATCTTTGAATTAACATTTCAATCCCCCTCCAAAATACTCAGAAGTTTTGTCTGCAAAATGGGCATAAACGCCATCCATCACTTCTTCGTCACACACTTCAATTTTCTTCCTCGAAGGTCCTTCTTGAGTTTTTGGAACAGGAAATAGCCACTGGGAGCTAGACCTGGGATGTAGGGTGAGTGATCGACTTCCTTGAAGCCGCATTTCTTCACAGCTTCATTTGCAACAAGAGCTGTGTGCGCAGCCGCGTGAAGAAGGTGCACAACACCACTCAGCTTTCCTCGCTTTTTCTCTTTGATGGAAGCACGTAGTCTGTGCAGTAGACCAGCATAGCACTCCCCATTTACTGTGGTGTTCCTCTCCTTGAAGTCAATGAAGAATATTCCTTCACAGTCCCAAAAGATTGTGGCCATGATTTTCTTGATTGACTGAGTGACCTTGACCTTTAGAGGCGGTGCTTCGCCAGGTTTACGCCACTAATTGATTATCTTTTGGACAAGGGATCATAGTAGAGAACCATAGTATCATCTCCTGTAACAATGGTTTGCAGAACTTCTCTCTCGCTGCCACGGCACAGCTCCAAAAATGCCTGACAACAGATGACTAGTTGCTGCTTTTGGACTGAGGAAAGAAGTCTAGGCACCCATCTTGCACTAACCTTATTCATGTTTAAATGTTCATGAATACTTCAAAGGACTGTTGTTTTACAAAGACCCAACCTTGCTGCTATTTCTGTAACTTTGAGCCGCCGGTCCTCCATAATTTCTCCTTCCACAAGAGCGATGTTTTCAGGAGTGAGCCGAGTGAGCCAAGGGCCGATCTGCGCACTCGTAGGTCTGTAAGTTTCCGGCTTCGCCGATAAGGATTATCGCCTTCACAAAATCCTTATCTGGTGTCATACCTTTTCTGTTGAGTAAATAATTACAGCTTGTTCAATTGTTCACATACAGTTGCATAAAGAAGTAGTCTTCTTTATGCAACTGTGTACAAGATTGTGACATGTACAAAATGGAGTATCGAGTTGTTATTAAGTTCTTCACTCACACACACACACACACAAACACACACAGACACAAACGTTTACTCCATATGAAATTAAACAGCGATTGAACGGTGTATAAGGGGAATCACCCCCTCAAATTCTAAGGTAAATGAATGGGACAAACTTTTACGAACGGGTCGAGAAAGCATTGAAGACGAAGATCGTATTGTACAATTAGGAAAAACAAGATATTCAGATCTAATAGCGAAGTGAGGCGCTAGCTGTGACTTTGAAAGTGCAGTGATTTAAGAAAGGGTGAATCAACTATATGTATATTTGCGGAAGCTCACGGGATATAAGTTTTTATAGGAGTCCGGCGTGCCTGGTCATTGAGAAGGCCTTTTCTACAATGGCATCGCTGGCGTGAACAATTTATCCTGGAATCCCAGGGCTGCAGCCTCCACCACCCGCAGCAGCTGTTGGGCAGTATAATGCCCAGAACAGAACCCAAATTAATGAGGAGGGATGGCTTAGATGTTTCGTAGCAAGGGAAACCAACGGGCAAGTAGCTATCTCTTGAATACTTTTGAAAGAGTCAAAAGGAGGCTGATGGATCGGTAGCTGGAAGGATGAACTGAGTCTTTTACCCTGCTTCAATATGCATATCACCCGTGCCTCCCTCCACTCTCGTGGAAAGTGACCAGGCTGATACACATTGAAAAGCTTTGTGATAAAGAGCACAGCTCTGAATGTAGGTTGCGGAGCATGAGGGGGGGAGGTTATCCCGTCAGGTCTGGCAGCCTTTCTGCAGTGGAGACCTAATAGTCCGCCCTGGACTTCGTGGGGGTGGAAGATTGGCATCTTATAGTCATCATCGTCCGATGGCCGTCGAAGGTATGGACAAACCTGACTTGAGAAGGCCTTGTTCTGGGGGTCTTCTCTAGGCCTAAATAGACTTTGTAAGTAATCCGTGAGAGCACTGGCTTTGGCACGAGGATCATAGATCAGACCTCTGGTGCAATGGATAGGGTGGAAAACTTTCTCTCGTTGACCTCGAAGGTTCTTAGCGATCCTCCCCGCATCACTCAACCAGATTCTATCTAGCAAATTTGTCTTCTCACGATAGCTTTCTGTGCTCGCGAAGTCGGACAGTGACTTCTGGACACAAGGTCTTTAACAGTCCACGGTGATATGGCGTGCGGTGTCTGAATCTGAATGGAGGAGGGAAGAGGTATAAATTGTTAGACTATGTGTTACTCTGGTGACTGTGAGGGAGAAGGATGACACTGTAGTCTCTAGGGATAGGACGTCAGTGATTTTGAGGTTAGGAGGGATGATAGTGCTGAGGTAATCCTTAACGCTTTTCCAGTAAATATTGCGGTTTTGACCTTCGACATCATGGTGTGTTGATTTCTGCCAACACGGGGTCATAGTTGGAATGTAATTCATTATTTGATGTGAGGGTGAGATGGTGTGGGAAATGCTTGATAATCGCGAAGTCGATAACAAATTGTTGTCCTCTACTAAGCGGATGGTGAGTGGGTTGCCAGATATCCCTGTACTCCGAGCTGAGAATCCTGATCAATGAAGCTAATGATTACGTTTTCTCTGGTATCTCACGGCGACCGCAATGCCGACGTGAATGCTGGGCATTGAAATCTTCTGCTAGAATAACACTAGGAAGTGGGGCAAGAACGGACTGGTAATCAGCCACCACAAGAGCTCTGGATGGGGAGTGGTAAGCAGAGGCTATCAGAACCTCCGTGTGTCCGAGTTCAACAAAAGCCGAGTAGCCTCTAGGGTGTGAATTTGCGGGAACTGGATTGGCCGGTGGACTACATTTCTTCGGATAAAGATCGCTGTTCCACCACCTGGATCATTTGATCATTTCGAAGACAATTGTAGCCCAAAAGAAGGAAACTGGTGTATTGATGGAAATGCGTTTCTCTGACAAGAATGGCGTCTAGGGCAAATCGGGTAGTAAAATGCTGAAGTTTATCTTCTTCTCGGAAGTCCATTAGCATTCTAAAACGCGAACCGGAATGAGGTGCAAGACCTAATTTCTTCCGCCATCTTGGGTTTCCTGGTTATTATAGAGAAGCAGGGCGATTGTCTCAAAGACTATCATCATTTTGCTTGGGAGAATCAGGTGTGTGATGGAATCGAACGAAAATTTCTTGTAGGTGCCTGCCGTACGACTTGTGTCGGCTATTGCAGCAAATCCAGTGCACTTGGGAGGTGGTAGGTTTAACGGCAGGCCTAGGGAGCGTCTGACTCTCCTGGGGCTGGAGAGTTATCGTGGTGGTTGGTACAGCCACCTGCCTCTCAGTTGTTGAAGTTGTCCTTAGAGGACGACGTTGCCTCTGAGGTTTGGGGGAGGGGTTTGGTTGGATTTGAGATGTTGTGGAAATGTGCTGATGTGTGTGTTTAGTAGCTCGCGATAGTCTCCGACCATCAGAAGCTGTCCTCGTGTCACTGCAGCGTAGGAGATTGTGCCATTTGTTCTAATATTAAGCTTAGTAGCTGTAAATGTCGATTTAATGTTTGTTGAGGCAGTGTTAGATGTGCCTAGCTGAAGTGTATTAGCTTTTTAGCTAGTTCTGATCTTGTTGAGGTTATGGCAATGTTGTCTCCAGAAATAAACTTTCCAGGTTGAACTCTACGATTGTTACCGATGATTTCCAGTCTCGTCGGACATCTGCCTTAATAGGTCACGTGATCCCCCTTGAAACTGGCACAAGCAGGGGTCTCTGTGGGAGCACGCAGGGATCTGAGGTATCGAGGATTCCGGGCACTGAACTGGCTCGAATGGTTAAAGCCCAAGCAGCAGGGCCGCCAGGGCTCCGGGAAATCTCAACTTTAACGCTGAGGTAGCACATCAACATTATTTTGTCTATTGTTACCTTAGAATCGTCAGCCCGTTCTACAATTTTAAGAAATAGTGGAATGGGGACTCTTACTGAGGGATTTTCTCCCTGAGCACACTTTGTAAGCTGCTTGACAATTTTGGGGTTTATACTCTGGTGTTGCAGATGCGTAACGATATCCAGCAGGAGTATCCACTGGCAGCCCTCTGATGATTCGGCGAATATCGCGTGCTTTATTAACAGCGAAGGAAAAATGTTGAATTCGTCGCTTTTGAGTGGCTCAATAGCTTATAGTGGTCCTCGATACACTTAGCCTGAAACCTGTAGGTGTTACCATTTCGTATTACCCTGCATTCGCCTATAAGGGTTGGCATTACTTCCTTTAGGAAGCTCGTAACCCCTGGAACTAATCCAAGATAATAGGGGGTATGTGGTGCCTAGTAGCGCTAGTCGGATTAAATTCCCTTATAGCGTCTATTGAAGGTGTTGGCTGTCCAGCTGTTGTGGAGCCTTCCTCCGAGGTCGGGATCGCCGCCACTACATGGAAGTCAGCATCGTCAGCCTCAGAGGCTAGGCCGGAGGAGATATCTTCTTCCTCATTATAAGTGGAATGGTTTTCTCAGAGGTTTTCTCAGAGTCTAAAGAGAAATCTGTGAGTGAATCCTCACTTGAAGAGTTGGAAACACTATTCAATTTTTTGCCTAAGCGCAATGATGATCGTTCCCGTGAAGGGCTCTCATTCTTTTTCTTGGCAAGCTTTGGAGTGACTTCACCATCTGCTTTCCGTGTTCGGTGAGGTATTTTGTTCTTGTGAAGGCCCAACATTTGTCTTTTTACCTTCTCTGTAGAAGTTGAAGCTGATACAGTACTCTGGTTGCCAGAAACACCCGCAGTTGTGCAGTGCACCACGCTTCACACACAGTTGGGCACTAACCTGTTGTTTTCTTATCTGAAGTTTGTAGATAGTAACAAATGAAACATAGTAGCACAATTTCACAAAATATTGACACTAGAAGCATTGCCGTTAATTTGACAGAAAGTAAAAGAACACACCAATTACGACTCTAGTCGCTAACTAATAGACCAATCACAAGTCTCGCCATATTCTGCGATCTGCCTCACCATCTAACCCGACCTGAAGAATAGCCGCATTTTTTTTCTCCGCTTATCAGGCCGATAATGACGGATGGTGTTAGCGAGTCAATCACAAAGTTCGGTTGTTGGCAAATTCCAGCCCAACGTGACCATGTTTTAATAACACAGGCTTTTAATGTTACCCTTGTATCCTTAGCCTATAAGATACCTGCTTTATTCATTGTTGATCACGTCTGCAATATAAACCACATTGTTCACTAAATGCGGCAAATAAACAGTGGCTTTATAGACACACGTTATAATAATGTTTAGATCAAGTGTTGGGAGTATTTATACTAAATAACGTCTAAAAAGTTCTATTGTTAACTGTTTACAGAATACTAATGCTCAATAACACATTACATTAAATATTTGTAGCTCTTAACCTTAAAATAGTATACATTTAGGACAAATGTTTGACTATACTTGAGAATAATAATTATGACCCATACATAATGAGGAAGATTCATTTTAACTATTGCAAATTCACACATTTTTCTATTTGATTTCATATTTCGCTCACTGAAAGAAGCAGCTGCAAACGAATAGTAAATGCGACATTTTCTTTCGTTGCAAAGGTGGAAATAATTAACTAGCCAAGCTAACAGCATAAAATGTTCTTTTAGTTTCTGAACCGAAATGTAAGAGATTTTATATTAACATTGTGCAAGATGGTTGAAGATGCAAAGATGCAAAGTGTTGTTTGTGAGAATATTTTAAGAGGCGATTATGAAGTATACAAGCGCAACTGAAACTCAAACTGAATCCATGCAATTTCAAAGCTTGTTCTGCTTGTTTGCTGCTGTACGCAATTTATTTAAAAAATTACCAATCTGAATGTAACTTTCGAGGATAAAATCCTGAACAGGAAGGAATGATAAATTTTACTTGAAATTTCGCTCTTGTGCACTGTCCCATGGTTTCTGTAAGCGTAAGTGAATTCAATATTGGTTTAATTGTTGCGCGTCATTTTAAACCTACTCGTACATTATTACTTAAAAATAAGACCGCCCCCACACAAAAAAACTGAAATATTTGTTTTATGCAGAAGTGTTATATGAAACGAAACATAAACAATAAAATTGATCTAAGATTAGAAGAACTATTAAGAAAGCATAAGAACAAAGGGTCTTCAGGATCAAAAGAAATTAACATATAATTATTAAAGAAGGGAAGATTACGTCTTTTACAGCTGATAGATTAATTCTATATCAAGGTCACAGTTCCAAATAATTGGCTAATAGCAGCAAGTATAGCCTCGGGGGAATAAACCTTCAAACTAAAGAGTGATTAGTACAGGTATAAAATTTATGCAGGGATTTTAAATAAGTCTTCATGGTGGTATAGTGGCAACCATACTTACTTCGTAAATCAAGGTCGCGGGTTCACTCCCGACCAGGATCGATGGATTTCTTTCGAACGTAAAAATCCTATGTGTGGCTTACTTCAGAAGTGAAGTAAAGCCGTGGGTCCCGTGTCGTACATTTACGGCACGTAAAAGAACCTCAAGCCGGAAAGAAGAGACCTCTAGGCAAAATTTATCGGCTGTTTCCCTGAATTGAATGGGACGCTGATGACCTGAGATGTTAAGGAGCGTCCATAAATAAAAACCAAATCAACAACAAATCTTAAATAATAGATTAAAACCAGTAACAGAAACGTTACTAATGGAATTTAAAACTGGTAGATCATGCACAGGTAATATTTTAATAAACTAAACAAATCACTGAGAAAAGGAGAAAGCATATATTACTTACTTATATATCTAGAAAAGGATTTTGATAAGATAGACAAACATTCTGGGTAGCAATGGAAAAACAGGGCTACCCTGCTTGTCTAATAAAATGCACATGAAGCCTGCATAATGTTCAACTCACTCAATTTACAAATAAAAATATAGAAATTAATCAGAGAGCAAAACAAGGATGAGCATTGTCTTATTCTTCTTTATATCATTTGAACGAAATCCTAAAAAGGTGGAAGGAAGAATCGCCAACTAGGATTAGAATGGAAGAGTTTCAAATATTTTAACTTATACAGACGACCTTGTCAAGGAACAGGATATAAAACAGACTTCAAAAGGCAGTATGTGTAATATACAAAACTGAAATAAAATGTAATATTAAAATTTCAACTTCAAAAGAAAAATACCCAGTCAGAGCAAAAATAATTTTAGAAAACAAATATTTAGATCAACTACAAAATAAAAATTGCTTTGGGCACATCTCTGTAAGCATTTATATAGAAAATAAATTAAATAAATGTCGGGTGATGTGCGGAATTATTAGAAAAACATTAAAAACAACATGATCAGATATGAAATTAAAGTTCAATAAAATTATGCGGTTACGGTTGTGACAGGTGTTCACTCCCAAGCATGCCCAAGAGTGAATGTATCTTTTTAATTTAAATACCAATAATTATTCAATATTTTACACAGCCTGTAGTAACAAGCAAGAACATTTCATGTATCAAAAAAATGTATTTAGAATGCCGGAACGCATACATTTTTGACGTGAGGGAAAGGCTGCCAATTGTAATCTCTTCTATTCTCATTTACTGATAATGGCTCGAGCAAAAGTCTTTCTATTGTGTACATGTAGCTGTGCTGCATGAGTCAAACATTAATTAGGTCTTTTGTATCCTTAGTTGCTGGAGATACTCGAAAATTCGTTATAGATACCAAAGGAGCAAGTATTGGCGATGGCGTCATTACATCGAATGATCATGAGCTCTCCAATGAGAAGTCAAAGAGTTGATGAATTTAGTGAGCGCGTTTGGGAGCACAAGAGTTCACCAATAATATTTTAATATTGTGAAGGCTCAGTAATCCGTGGGGGCTATTCTATGAACCCCGAGAGCTCTTACGAACATGTGGGGACACGTGTAGTATGTAAGGGGAAGCAACTTTGCAAAAGTGAAAAGTGGAAGACGTGACATTTGCAGATGCAGTCTGGACTTTGAATTTACGCACTTTCTATATTTCAATCAGCAGTGTAGGCAAGTGAAAGACAAGAGGCACACAATGTAGTTTTAGGGCAGTAGATGCAATTTCAGGTAGCGTATATAGCTCGTGGTGTTAATATTAAAGAGGTAACGAACCAGGTGGCCATAAACAAATTGTCATGTGATTTCAACCTTTTCCTTTCATCTCCCTTCTCACGTGATTATGAGAGCACAAAAGGCGACTTCTGGCCTCTGAAAGACCCGGGGTACAAAGTGGGATCCCCGACGACACATCATCAAATTAAAAACACTTCACGGTATTGTTGTAAGGTGGTGATTCTTGGATTATAAAACAGAGAGGAGGGATTACAGACGCATCCAGCTTCAGAAATTATATATTGTTTTCATATAATTATTAGGATACAAGATGGATAAGAAAAGACACCAAGAAACGAGAAATGCACAAAATATATTTGAAGTTAAGGATAAAATAGAATTGGATAATCCGTTTGGATAGAATAAATAGTATCAGAATTTCAAAAGTACGAGAGCTGTTTGAAAAGTCTATGTAACCGTTGTGACTGTTGCGAGATGATATACAGCTTGCAACAATTATAAAGCTTAGTCTGTGTTTGAGAGCCATGTACTTGCTTAAATTTGTAAGTAATAGAGAAACACCAACTTCGCTTAATAACAAAATATTAATTTTACCACGCCCGCAGAAATTAAACCGAAGTTGCAAAGTATTACAGTGAATTTGCGCCTTCATTTAGAAGTTTGAGGTTAGAAGTGGCCGAATGAGCACAAGCGATACAGACCGTTCCGGACTTCTTGTCGAGGTAACGAAATGGTTGGAAAAAAATCTACGACATGATGCTGAGCGATCGGTGGCAGAGGGGGTTGTGGGCATTTCTGGAGACAGGGTGCATATATTTTGCATAATCATTTGTAAATGAAAACACTATCGGCGAAATGGGTGCTGTGTTTGCTAGCTATTGATAAGAGAACGAGTTGTCATTTCCGTGTAGAATATAGAGTTGTTTAAACGAAATCCAAGTAAATTTCGGAGAGGGGAAGTGACAATGAAAGAAACGTAGGTCCACCACTACTGGAAAGGAAGGAGCTGTCGAAACAATGGGTTGCAAATGGAGAAAGCTCTCCAAAGAAGGCAAAAAGAATTTCCTCAATACGAAAGATGATGAAGACTGTGTTTTTGGGACTGTCATGTCGTAATTTTAATTGACTTTTTGGAAAAGCACAAAACCTTAGCCGGTGAATATTACACTATGCTACTGGAGCAATTAAACGCCGCGATCAAGAATAATTGCTCTCGTTTGGCGAAGAAAAAGGTCCTGTTCTATCATGATAAC
Organism: Metallyticus violacea; assembly: GCA_030762175.1. Lineage (NCBI taxonomy): Eukaryota > Metazoa > Arthropoda > Insecta > Mantodea > Metallyticidae > Metallyticus > Metallyticus violacea. The sequence continues at coordinate 24,309,825 of CM060841.1, forward strand.
GCGCCAGCATATATGTCTGCAATTGCGACCTCAAAATTATTGTACTTGAGGTATGAAATGTTTCCTCATCTCTGTACTCTCCAAATTTGGCTCCCTCGGACTACTTCCTGTTCACCAAACATGAAGAAATTAGCATCAAATGAAGATGCCACCAAAACAACAACTGTTTTTTTTTTTTTTTTTTTTTTTTTTTTTTTTTGCAGAGATGAATAAATAGCACTTTATGAATGGGGTGAAAAAATTGGAATAAGTGTACAGATTTGAACGGAGATTATGTTGAGAAATAAATATGTTTTTGCGAAAAGATTATGTTCTCTTTATCTTCAAACGAGCATCGAAAACTACAATATCTGTTATTCTCATCAGCTGACTGCCATGTTCTATTCTGCATTCGTTCCATGTTTAGTCCGCAATTGTTAGGCATGCTTTGTATGCCTGAGTTATACCCGAACCCAAGACAATATAATATTAATCTTACAACCTCTATTAGCTTTTGCTTCTGATATAATAGTTGGTCATTTTCAACTATAGACAGAGAGGGAGAGAGAAAAACCCAAGTCGATATCCACAATCGAATCCAAACGTGAAAGAATCATTGGTAGCGGTTTATGAAAGCGTGTGTGTGACTCATCCTATCTAAAAATATTGCGGCATTCGTGTGTTCCGAGGTATTTGTGTCGTGTGCAGGGGAGCACAACAAGGGTATAGCCTTACATCGCGGCACAAGGACCACAAAGAGCCAGAGGTCATCATTTTGTCAGCCTGTCCGTGACCCCCGTCGCGTCAAAGGCGCGCGCTTGTTTCTTCTGCCATTTCTCGTTAACTTTGTGAAAAAAAGAGAAACCTAAAAAGCTGTTTACTTTCGGTTTCTACTGCCGCAATTAATTTTGGCTGTTGGCTCTCTTTACAATGGAACATCTCGAGGTTTAATTGCGTCGATTTTAACACAGGCATCCCAGTCGGTGCGTTGTTCAGATGCCTTTATCTGAGAAAGGACTTGGGGCGCATGATGTCTAAAGAAAGATGCATTCGTGGCAGAGGCGTAAAGTGTAAACTTGCCCTTCACATTGCTTTGACTCGAGCTGTGGAGTTTCTGCTTCCTTCTTAAAGGAACCAAGTCGATTTAGGAAGAGACAAATTGCTTATGAGAAAATCTTTTAGTACAAGGAATTTTATTCATATGCACCATCATTTGTTAATTGAGTTTGTTACAAAAACATTAGACAGTCGACAGGGGACATTACAAACTTTGAAAAAATAAAAACTAAACTGTGAATTGGTTGGTACATTTTAATAGCAAAATCTAGTTAAACCATGGGCGTTACACTATATACAATATAAAGTAGAATTTATCTCCCCAAAAGATTGGCTCCTAAGTTTCAGAAATCTTGCCGTCTTGCATGTTGTATTTTTTAAATTTATAACCTCGGTTTATACGTTCATGATATGATCATGTTGAAAAATGAAATGGTGTTCATAATTACTGGTTAATGTAATCATATGCATTTTTGATTGGTAAGCATAAATATAAGCAACAGAAAGAAACAATTATATATAATATCATTTTATATCAAATGTTCATATTTATTGGTATGTCTGCAAATTTACCAAGGTATTGTGGTACGTGTTGTTAGATCTAATTGAATCAGTTTTTCGTCCAAGTGTTATTGTTGCTTTCTCCTGTGTTTGTGTAAAGGTACTTTGTTATTGCTGAAACGTCAACGTCCCACACACACGTTGTTATGGGAGTGTGCAATGGTAGCGTATTTATCTGCTTTGGATTAGATGTTTTAGGTTATGATAATATTGCACAATGTATTAATACGAAATTCCAAGTTAACTTCGCTAAAACAAGGTGATGTGGATTAAATATTTGTGAACACACTTAGAAACAATTACTACAATAATATTAATAATATCAAAGTTCAATGGAAGTATCCATAGGAGTTTCATATTTATTTTGCCATTCAAACAAATTTCGCCAAGAACAAACATAATCGTGACGAGTAAGGCAGCAAATTCTTAGACACTATCATCATTGGCGAGCAATTATCATTGAGAATAAAACATTCAATGGTACAAATCCGATGTGATTAAAAGCAGATAAATAATGTTTAATCAGCTCGTGTAGATACTACTAAAATACTGTCACCAATGGTACAATATGGAAACTAACAAGTGCAACGGTACATTTTAAATTTTTACCAAAGGCGATTGTAAAAACTCCCTCAAAAATTGGTAAACTAAAAAGACTTCTAACATTTCCTTTCTGTTTTGGAAATGATCAAATTTACCAGCAATTGTTTATAATATCCACTTTGATCTTAACATTTATATCATTTTTTTTCCTCAAATAAATTTAATAAGCCTGAAAATAAGTTTACCATTTCTAAGATTTTTTAAAAATTAATTTAATAAAGTGTTTTTATAATTTACAGCATACGACGTAAAAACAGAGGCCATTGATAAAAGTGCTATAACTTTATTGATTATGGTGTAACCTATCCATTGAATTCTAAGTAAACATAATTAAAATATAGTCCTTTCAATTAAGTTACTTCCTTTCAGCTTAAAAATATAAATAAAGGCTGCATATATACTGTATATAAGTTCAATATTCTAAAAGTGCATAAAATTCCAAAAGACTACTACAGAGTTAGTTAAATAACGAATTTAATGAGTCAAACGAATAAATTTATATAATTTTATCATAAAAGAAAATGAAACTGAATTCATTATTTATAAACGTACATTAACAGGGTAGTTTCCTGTAGTGAGTAATTCCCCAGCTTTCTTTTCTTTCCCTCTAATTCTTTATTTTAGACCATCAGCTTCTTTTGACTCAATTTAATATATCTCAAGAATTTAATGCATTTTTTTAATTGGAATGTTTCCACAAATAGGCTTCTAACTTGCAACCTTGCCTTTAGCTGTGAAACTTGTTACCATTACCACCTATATTTTCATTTCCATCATTTGATAGTGCTTAGCAAGCACAGAAGTTTTATTTCGTTTAATGTACTTATTTTACTTAATTGCCTCTAAACGATTTTCATCCATGCTTTTTGGAATGTTTTATAATTTCAGTTGTTTTTAAACACTTTTAAAGATGTATTCCCTGTCTTTTAAAGGATCGCAAATTTATAAACCTCGTCAACAAACACAATTTTGAAAGGAATAAAATGTATGTTTTAGTTTAAGCAACTTATTAAATACTTGCTTACTAGAAGAGCAGTAGCATAACCTATAATATATGAAAATAATTTTTGTGTCTTAATCTTGGAACAGCATTATTTAAATAATGAAAAGCATTTGAAATGTTAAGCAAGTTATTAAATATCAACACACTAGATGACCGGTAACATAACCTAAAGCGGAGTACAAACATTTTTGTGCGTACTCACTTGGAACAGCATTGTTTATAACTTTCTTCGTGATATAGAACTTTGTTTATTTCTATTTCGTTTCTTGACACTATGCATTCATTATCTTTTTCTTCTTCTTTTTATCTTACTCTAGCAGTTTAATTGTTTAGAAAACTCTGAACCTAATAATTTATTAGTCTTGGCATTAATGCGTATTGCAAAATTACACTTGCCCTTAACCGCGGTACAAATTCTCGAACGGCAGAGTTGCGGAGATAGCCGACCCCCTCAGTCCCGAACGGCAGATGTTTACGTGGCCTCATTTAAAAGTGTAAATATAATATGTACTAATTTATTTGTTAAAGATAATATAACCTTATGCGTTGTTCTCCGTAACTTTCTGATTGCTATGTTGTTCCTAATTGTAAAAATGAGTTTTTTACCTTTTATCACGCGTTGTAATATTGGAATTCGCGATAATTTATATATACGCACACACACTAATCTTGACGCTAACTTCGAGTAAATCTTAGAAACCAAGGGACCCAGCTGTTTGCTACGGCTCGCTACGACCTACGCTCGCCTCCTTTTCGTAAATACAACTGAATAGGGGCGGGTAAATCACTGCAATTTTTATAACGCGTTGTCTTATTGGAATTTGCAATTAATTTACACACACACACACACTAACCCTAACGCTTACTTCGGGTAAATCCTAGAAACCGGTGGACCCAGTAGTTTGCTGCGGCGAGCGTAAACCTCTTTTCGTAAATACAAATTGATAGGGGTTGGTAAATCACTGTAATTGTGGCAAATCTCCTTTGATTGCAGCAGGAAAAAAAAAATCGTGTTAGGGAGTAAATGATTGTAATGGTGGCAAACGTCCTTTAACTTCAGCACAAAAAAAAAAAACATTAGAATGTGCAGATTCGAACCCACTACCTCCACAACTATCCATGACGCTCTAACCGTCTGACCTACGCAAATAATAATTTGCTTTCTTTCATTTTTCGGTTTTCATAACTTACACATTTAATGAACAGCACAAATGAAAAATATCTATTGTGCATTGATACTTAAACTAATTTGTATTAACTTTGTTTTCAATAATGTTCATCACCAATAATAGTCTTATTAACGAGCTACATTTGCTTTTAATGTATTAGTATTAACAAAAAACTAACATAATGCCTTTGTTAGCTGAAGGTTTGCCTTCAATTCAATTTATTCGTCCTGAAGTTCATGTAAATAATATATTGACATGTATATGTCAAGAAAGAAATAAAGTATTTAATCAATACATAATAAAATAAACACAGACAATGACCATGTGAAGTAAAAGCTCACAGTCAATATAGAGTAGACAATGTTATAGATTTATCATTGTAAACTAGGCATGGTTTAAATTATATTTAAAATATTCATCCAAAGAGTAAAATCAGTTTTTATGTAAGAATGGCCAAGTTTCTATCTGAATTGCACTATTGAATAGATCTTTCTAATTTTATGAGGTAGTTCATTGTAGTTTCATTTCATTATACAGTGTGCTCCCTTCATACTGTTTTGTGCTATGTGACTTACTGCTCAGGTGACCGTTGCTTCTGGTATCATAATTATGTTTGTTTCTGTTGCATTGGAAGTCTGTTCAGTTTCTCTCTACTTATGTCAGCATTTCTAGAATATAAACACATGTCTTTGCTGTACTGACCATAAGTTTCATCAATAGCCACACTTTGAAGTTTTGTGGTTCTTGAAAAAGCACTCTTATTTGTTTCTGCAATTTTAAATTTTGTCGGGTACTCTTTGCTTACATCTAAGTCCTGTGTGAGGATATGATGAACCAGTCCCATTCAGAAGTTAGTCTCATCACTTTAGCAATCGTGAAACATCTTTTTATCCCTGCTTCCTTTGTTTGTGTTTTTGATGGTCTCCACTGTGGAGATGGTCTTCCAAATTTTCTCTGCCAGAGTTAAATAGGGCTGCCAATTTTTTAATAATTGAAAATGATTTAGCAAAGGTTCTCAGTGTAGATACTTTTCATATCAGGTTTAATTTTAGTTGAAATAATACATTTTAACCAAAATATTCTATAGCAGCACAATATTGAGCTGGTATTTATTATTTTTTTTTTTTAATTCCTCTAAACTGAATTCAACAGGCCACTAAATATAAACTAATATACCAAAAATAATTAAATGTTCTAAGTTAGGCTTATTTTGAATGGTTTTTCTTCACAATCCATATGGAATAATTAAAAGTTTGGGAGAAACCATAATGATTTCCCTTTACGATATGTCACAATAAGTTATGGCCATTGTTGCTCAATGTGTGTATCATAAATTTGACAAAATTGTTATGGTGAGTAAAAGAGATGGTTGTAGACTAACAGGAAGTCAGCATGTTGCTGCAGAAGTAAATTAATATTTAATTCTAAATGTCTACTTATTGCTGGTACTTATTTGTTTACATTTAACACTTTATATAACATATAAAAACAATTAATATTTCACAAAGCTAAAGAGGCTACATCCAGCACACTATGAACTTCTGTCTTCTTCCTACATCACAATCAAAACTATGTTGTTATTAATTCTATTAATACCTTGGTATTTTTCTGTTAACGCACCAAATAAAAGGTACAGCGATTCCTTCACAGGCTATTTTGTGATTTAATTTTGTACATAATGGCTCTCATAGACTTATAAAGTAAACTATACCTCAGGTTTGTGTATCACGAATTTCTGGATTTACTAATAAGTGGTTAGATTTAGCTTTATGGAGCAAGAGAGAGAATGGGCATATTTCTAAATGTTGGAAATGACAAACCTATAATAGTTTTCCAATTACCTTCATTATAGTCATGTCATGATATTGACCTGACAAGTAGGTGATATGATGTAATCAGTTTCATAATTTTGTGCTTCAAGGATCTTTTGTATTGGTTTAAGCTTAGACATTGTACCAGTTGAGCCTTTCATAAAGTGCTCAATAAAAAACTTGTGAGTGTTGTGGTTTTGAATGTGCACAATCTTAATAATATTATGCCTTATTAAAAACTCCACTATTTTATGCCAGTCATCCCCTATAAGTCATGTGAGATCACTTGTGACATCACAAGCAGTGGCAAATTTTTCAAGTATGTACATCTTTCTTTTGGCACATTAATAGAAAAATTCTCTTTAAACACCTTTTGTGTTTGTTACATTTCTTAGACAGAAATAATTCTATAGCAGGAAAGACCTAGTATTCAAAGTAGAGATTTCTCTTGATGAATAAAGACATGTAATATTTTCATGTCACATAAAAATGTCAAACCATTTACTAATTAGCATTTTTAAGGTTTTAAGATTGAATTGTAGAAAAAGTAACCTATCAATTGTAAAACCAATTGATTTATTGCTTTGATATTTGCTATTAATCTCTTCAAACCCAGGTGAGAACTCTTAACATTTTCCTTGGGAGTATTTAACCATTTATGTAGAATTTTTGTAAGGACCAAGAAACAAAGATTGATGAAAAAACATTTAGAATGTTTATAATTTCTGATTGAGTTGCCGAAATTTAAAACAATTCTGACACTGTTGAAATATTAAACAACACCTGAGTATTCACAAGGAGGACAATAGGGAATAATTTCAATTTTTTTGCCCCTTTCATTGATTGATTGGTTTATTTTTATTTCCTTCAGTATTATCTTTATATAAGATATTATCGGGCATAAAAATCCTAAGTATGGCTTCCTTCGGAAGGGAAGTGAAGCCATGGGTCCCGTGTCATACATTTATGCCACAAAAAAGAGCCTCAAGCCTCAAAGAAGAGGCCTCTGAGCAAAATTTGTTGGCCATTTCAAGCCCTGAATAGAATGGGATGCTGATGACCTAAGAGTTAAAAAGCGTCCGTAAATAAATCAAATCAATAATATAAGATATTGCATACATCAAAATAATGAAAAGAGAGAGAGAGAGAGAGAGAGAGAGGGAGGGAGAGGGAGGAAGAGAGAGAAGCCATCAAAGAAAATGAAAGAAAAAAATAAAATGAAATAAAAAATTTAAAAATAGAGATACGAAAGCTACATTATCAAAATACACTGGCTTACAAACAATAAAAATCACCATAATAAAAAAGCCCATATAATGTTGGCAAGATAAATCACAAAGCAATACAAGGAATATATCTTCTATGGTATAAAACAATTTTCCATTAAAAATTAATGCAGGTGATATTTTTCAAATTTATTAACAGGCTCTAATTATCTTATTTTATTAGGTAGCTTATAAATTTGTATTCTGCAATATTTGGAGGAGTATTCATATAGTTTAGTGTTATGGCCAATTATTATATATAATATTATCTGTTTCTTATATTGTGCTGCAGTTGGTCTTAAAAATATTTGACATCAATATCAAAATTTTTAATTTTAGACAGTATATTTTATGTCTATGTCTTGGAACATTGATTACTTTCTCACCACTTTCTCAAGTAATTTGAACATCTTATTTGTAATCTTTTTAGGTTTTCCAAAATATAAATCCATAGTTTAGAACAGAATAAAAGTATGCAAAATAAAGAATTCTGCATTTAAGTTTATTAATATGTTTAATTAAAAAAGGAAAGCAATATATTTTGACATTTTTCAGTATAATTTCCAACATATAAATTACTGATATGCCAAATATTTTTATTTTATAGATACTGCAGCAATGTAGCACAGATGATCAGCGTGGTATGAAAAAGGTTCACCTCTCATCTTCAAACATCACTTGCAATGATGGCTCTCCTGCTGGGTAAGCAATTCTTAATTACAGAACAAGTGGTTGGTACCTACACTATCAAGTGAGAGTTTTGTATTTTAGATTCCAGATGCTATTACTAATATTTTTAATTATTATATTTCTTATATTGTGCTAAACACAATATAAGAAATATATAAAGGTAATTAACACAATTATCTTTACCATAAATAATGTGTTTTAAATTCTTCTCATTATAACCAACCATTAAGAATTCTTTTATGATTTTTTTTTTGATATCTTTTACAGTTTTTAATATGAAATTACAAATGAGCCCATTATTTATCATTTTCTAAAGCATTGTTCATGAGAATGAGAGAAAATTCTGAGAAAAGTTTAGTTTTTTAATCCTTTAGAAAATTGATGGTATCACTGCAGTGGAAAGATCAATAAGGACAATGAGTGTTAGGTGGCAGTTGCTATTTCAAACTTGTACTGAACTTAACATGAGTTTCTACATAAGTATTAATGGTGACACTAGGAGGCAGTAGCAGTGTGGTGTAGGATGTAATGGGGTTGCAGCCTGAATTACAAGAGATAAAGTTACTCTCAACATTAATCCATTTTTTGTCACAATAATAGTTACAGCTTCACAACTTTGGTTCTAAAATATTATTTAATATATAAGCATCTCTGAAAACATTTAATAATCAGTTTTGCAAGATATTTACCTAAAATTCTGTTGTACAAACAAACATTAAAACACAAAGTTTAAAAATCTCTTCTAGAGTTGAAATATTTAGAACACTTATTTTGATTTAAAGTAAAACACTAAAAATCATGTCGTCACATTAAAACTCTCTTTAAGTTTCACAAACACACTTATAAAAGTAATTTTGGTACATGTTTCATGAGGTACATTCCTCACATTGTCAACCAAAACGACGACTTATCAAAATAAGATTAACAAAAGTTTCACTGTGTGGATTCCCAAATTCCGTAAACATATTTAGAACACTCTTTATGATTTCATTTATATAAGATTTACTCAGGACACGTTTTGTGATACATTTGTTAAATGACTGTTGGATCATTTATAAAAGTTGGGTAGATAGGTATCTGGATTGACTCCTGTTTCTGGGATGTCAAAATTCATTAAGTTTGGCTAATGTTTTTTAATATAAATCCTTTCTCATTTCTTTATTTCTTTTGATTGTTCAACAGTTTTTAATTAGTGGTATATTTATTACAGACAATTATATCAATGCCCATGGTTTCAATTCAAGATCACATAAGGTAGCAGCCTTCAATAGCATAATATACAAACAAATAAATATACCACTGAATGAAGAAGAATACAAGCATGAAAATCTACAAATAATAGAAGCCGCTAAATACAATGGGTATAGCACTTTATTCAAGTTTATCACAAGACCATTAGAGTCAACCCAAATACCAATCTACCCAACTTCTACGAATGATCCAACAGTCATTTAACAAGCTGAGAATGTGGACAACTGTTCTATAAAACATGTCCTGAGTGAATCTAATGTAAGTGAAACCATAAAGAGTGTTCTAAATATTTCAACTCAGAAGAGATTTCCTAAACTTAGGTATTTATTTTTTATACTAAACTCCACTTACCTACATACAAGTAAGACACATTTCAGGAGAATCTCTCTCATCTTCAGTTGCTCACTGAACCGCCATTACTTAAAACGATGGCTAGGCAACCAGATGTTCCTGTGGTGGCCTCTGTTGTTTGAAGTATAAAGTTGCTGAGTTCATCCATAGGAGGATACTGGAATATCATTAGATTTTCTCTATTTTTTAATATGAAAATTTTTTTCCCAAGTGGATAACTGCAATGGGTTGTGAAGATGTTTCAGCAGTTTAATTCCCAGTTTTATTTCATGATGTTTGGTCCAAAAGTGAGCTGCTACTGCTGATTTATCCACCTGTTTAGACCGAATATTCCTAAAATGTTCTTTCCTCCAAATTTCTCTTTGTTTGTCTATGTTCACAATCTGCACATTTTATTTTGTAAATTCCTGATTTCTGTTCTGTTGGTATGGAATCTTTTACTGTGCAACCCAATAAATTCTTGATGTTGTATCTGTTCTTTGGGGCTAACATTATCCCATGTTCTTTGAAAATTTTCTTGAACTTGTTGTGGTAAATTGGATGATAGGTGAAACTTTTGAATTTGTATTCTTCTTTGGTGTTTTTCAGTTTAGAAATGTTTTTGTCTTTTAGATTTATTGATAAGTTTATCACTGTGTCTTTGTTGAAATCATCGATTATAGCTGTCTTTATTATTTGTTTGTATTCTATTTTATACTCTGCTTCTGTGAGTGGAATATTCATCAATCTGTGTGCCAAACTGTGAAACACTGCATATTTATGTGGAATGGGGTTATAACTCTCATTTTTTAGTGTTTCTTTTCCGTAAATTCCAAAATTCATAAAAAATCATAAAAACTATCAATAAATCTAAAAGACAAAAAGGGATAAGGGAAGTTTCCACACTGAAAAACACAAAAGAAGAGTACAAATTCAAAAGTTCCACCTATCATCCAATTTACCACAAGTTCAAGAAAATTTCAAAGAACATGGGATAATGTTAGCCCCAAATATAAGATAAAACATCAAGAATGTATTAGGTTGCACAGTAAAAGACTCAGAACAGAAATCAGGAATTTACGAAATAAAATGTGCAGATTGTGAACAGAGCTACATAGGCAAAACAAAGAGAAATTTGGAAATTCGGAGGAAAGAACATTTTAGGAATATTCGGTTTAAGCAGGTGGATAAATAAGCAGTAGCAGCTCACTTTTGGACCAAAAATCATGAAATAAAACTGGGAATTAAACTGCTGAAACATCTTCACAACCCATTGAAGTTATTCACTTGGGGAAAAATTTTCATATTAAAAAATAGAGAAAACCTAATGATATTCCAGTTTCCTCCTATGGATGAACTAAGCAAATTCCTACTTCAACCAACAGAGGCCACCATAGGAACATCCGGTTGCCTAGCCATCGTTTCGAGTAACGGTGGTTCAGTGAGCAACTGAAGATGGGAGAGATTCTCCTGAAATGCGTCTTACTTTTATAAAAGTAAGTGGAGTTTAGTGTAAAAAATGAATACCTAAGTTTAGGATATATTACCACTCCATTGTCAACAGCTTTGTAAGTACAATATTCAGAAGAGATTATTAATGTATGCTTCATGTATTCAATTCCAAATTGAATTAATATTGAAACAAAGTTTAATAGTTGCAGTCATATAAGAAAATTACATCACCCATTAAGGCACATCCAAGTCATAAGTCTACAACTTAGGACTCTTTTTACTAAAGTGCATTCACTATTAATACATTTTTTATAATTAAAAAATATAAAAATCAGTTACAAAGTTAAGTTATACTGTAAATTGAAGACCTACCTAATAACTTTTCCAGAGCATGCCCATGATTACAATCATATCAATTTTAATGAAGCTAAAAATTAGTATTGATTAATAAATTATGTATTTCAAAAACCATTCATTTTTTATGCCATCACTGATTCCACAGGAGAGACAATTTAATATTCTGTCATTACTGTAACCCAGAATGTAGAAGATATGATTTCTTCCTAGAAGGTTGAGGCTTGTCATAATTGCACCAAGTTACCTGGATGAAAGTTTCTTCTTTGGGATAAAAATTCTCCACCCTCAAGCAAACTGACAGGCAACTTTGGATCTCTGTTACTGTCAAAAACCATTTTGACAGTAACAGAGAGATATTGAAAGCATTTAATAAAAGAAAGAGCAAAAGAAGGAAGGAAAGTAAAAAACAATTCAGCTGGTATGAATCAATGAAATAAATCACTCATTATATGTTGGCATCATATGACATCAGTTATTTAAATGTCTACCATAAAATAAAACAATAATATTTCTCCCCCTCCATTTGAAATTTTAAGCATAACAATTTGAAAATTTTCAGATGTTGCTAGGAAGTTTAGTAATTGCTTTTAAACTGAAAAATTTACCCTTAATAGTCTTAGATATATTATGAATCTACTGAAGAGAAATAATGTATGAAATGATGTGTTAATGACCAATTCATTACCCTATTCTTTCACATAACTTATCAGTTTTCAATATTTCAGGTTTTACCTCAGGAAATCCCATGGTAGTAAGCGATGGATTATATTCCTTGAAGGTAAGCATTTTATACCTGGTGTTTTGATTAAACTTAAAATTTTGATTAGTTAAATTATATGTATGTTTTATAACCAAATCAGAACGAATATAGGTGGGGTTGAACTAGCAAATTTATGAAAATTTCTAAATTACTGGTAAGATGTTATATTTTACATATGATTTGATTTGTTCTATTCATTACCCATGTGAGTCATTAAATTATTTCTGATATTTTTTAAACAAATTCCACTCTATAAAAAATGGCATTTTATTTAAATTATGGAAAAAGATCAAAAAGCAAAAAATGTAATGTCAGTAATTCTTTAGCAAAATTTCCTTTGAACATATTCAGTGTTTTGAAAAGAAGTGTATGCACAATTTGTTTTTATTTTTAAAAAGAAAAAATAATTAAATAAAACATCAAAGCACAGAGAAAGGAAAATCTCCCTTTCTCTGCAATGTATTTGTACCTTTATTCTAATTACTCTGGGCAGAATGTCTGAACTAAAATGTTTCTGATTCTTTGAAATGCATCTGATGCATATTATTTTACAAATTTCAGAATTTTAATGTAGTTAAATAGGCAGGCATAATTACAGGACAGAGCTTTAAAAAATTAAAAGAGAGAGAGGTTTTTATATCAGACTTACATATTTGCAAAGTTTTAATTTCTTTTTTATTATAGTGGTTTTATTTTAATTCATATTCCAAAAGAAATGGCTCTGCTGATACATAATGAAATCACTTAGATTTCTGAATTATTTTTAGGCGGCTGGTATTGCTATGACCAGAAAAGTTGCCATGCTCGTTGGCTGCGCCTACGACATCTAATGACTTCAAGGCAGTGGCCTGACACACGCATTGGTAAATATATCAAAATAATTATATTCATTCATCACTTTGACAGTGTGAATCACTTTACTAAAAGTATGCAAGAATATTTATTATAATATGTATGAAACAATATGTAGTGTTGATTCGATGTATACTAGCTCAGTTGTGATGGCCTACTTACTGTGAATTGACTTTTGTTCTCTGAAAGCATGTGACTAGCTATATTTTATTACTGAATTATTGTGGCTAATTGTTGATCCTTAATGGTACATATTTTTATTAAAGTTAAATTTACTTATTAGTCTATATTAAATTGCGTTCAAAACATGAAGATCCACAGCAATTCCACTATTTTCTTTTTATGAATTACTAATCATAAAACAAATGAACTGAGGCTCATCTCCCATATTATTTAATGGATGAAAAAAACAAAAATTGTAATTAATAAATTCATGTTTATATTGTAATATGCATTTGCATTTTACTTTTAATAAATGAAAACCTGCTATTTTGTAATGCTATTAGTGTCGTTGGCTGCAACTTTTGCATAATCAATTTTATTGGCCTATAATGGGCTGTTGTTTTATTTTTGCTGCTTTGAATATAAAGTTACTTCATATTAATAGACTTTCAAAATATTCCAAAATACATAGGCATTTTTCCTATAGGTAAGTATAGTGTGGTCAAGTTGCCTATTTTGTATTTCCATGCTTTATATAGCTTATGTTAGTCAATGCCGGTGCAGAATGGGAAATAACACCATTTAACCAAGTTTAGATCAGATTATACAAGTTACGTTAGGTTAGATTAGCAGTCTGCATTGCACACCTGTGCATTTAGCTCATTTAGACCCATACTGTTCCTTAGTATTTCTTAACCCCATTTCCCGTTCATTTGTTGTTCCTTTTGCCCACATCAGTATGCATTCTTTTCTATCTCTTTGCCTGTTCATAGTGTACCTAATTTTTTATAAGTGTTAACATTATATTGTCACAACCCTGATTCCTTTTCCTAAAACATCTACTTCTATCATATCTAAAGTACAAGGAAATGTAAGAGGGTTTATTTTTTTTTATGAAAATAAAACTCTAATTTTTTTATTAGATCATATTATAAGATTTATTCAATTCATTCAGGTTAATCAGTAAATATTTTATGCACTTTTTTTTTAGCTGGAGGTATTCTATCACTGAACCCAGAGGAGAATCCATTTTGGTGGAATGCTAATCATGTGTATGTATTTACATATAAGCAATAACTATAAATTTGAGATTAATTACCCATATATAAACAATAAGTGTTCATGACAGAATAGTTTACTGTAATTTTGACACATATTTTAAACTGAAGTTTTATTAACATACAAATAATTTTTAACAGTAAATTAATAGAGATTTCATACCATATCTATATAATTTGTTAGGTAAATTAAACTACTTTCAATGTATAACAAACAAATTAATCTTTTTTCTTTCTGCATGAAAGCATGATAACATTATTCAACATCTCTAAACCTTAAATGCAGATTAGTTCCATATTGCACAAGTGATTCCTGGAGTGGTACCAGAGCAGAACCTGGTGGAGAAGCACGCTTCAGCTTTATGGGAGCATTGGTGGTCCAACAGGTGGTGAAGGACCTCTTACCTCTTGGTCTTAACAACTCCAGCATGCTTCTTCTGGCAGGCAGCAGGTAACCATTACTAAACAAGGGTACTCTTAAATAAATGAATGTGAGACTCAATAAAGTAAAATAGTACTTACGAAGCTGTAGACAATGGAGTGGTAATACATCTTACATTAATGTGTTCAAGTTGTTAACACTAACTCCACTTACTTTTTTAAAACTTAGGACTAGTTTGCTGTTGACAGTCAACAGTAGCCAATGATGGGAGGGACCTCTCCCGAAACTAGTCCTAAGTTTTAAAAAAGTAAGTGGAGTTACTGTTAACAATTTGAACACATTAATGTAAGATGTAAGAGTCAATGTCTCGTATTCATTTAAGACGAAAATCTGGCCAGATGTGTGCCATAAATTAATGCTCTCTCCTTGCATGCTACAATAATGGCAGGCACAGAGGACTCAATTTAGTTAATTAGCATGCAAAAGGGTTTTTAATATCAGTAAATTTAACTTGAGAGAACATTTTTATGGCAATTAAATGTGTATTAAAAAGTTAACAGTCAATCAATCATTTGACACCAGACCATCCTCCATCAAGTGCTGTATTTATCCACCCATTTGCCAAATTTAAGAGAAGGAAAGTATCTTTTACAGATGAGGAGAGAACTGACAAGCCATTAATGCTTCATTGCTCAAAACATAAAAGTAATCATTGATACCAAATTATATTTCAAAGCGACAAATGCATGTACAAATATGATAATGTGAATCCTGTACAATTACTGGATCAAAATATAATTGTGGATCTCTGGGAGATTTATAGTCATAAAATGTCAAGACAGAAAAGAAAAGGAGAGTGACAGAAAAGGGAAATAAAAACAGTCAAGAAATCAGTAAGAAGCCAGTCACAAGTATTTGAAGATTGGTTTGAAGTAACGGTATACAACAAAGAATTAATCTGAAGAAACTAATTCAATGAGCCATGATATTCAGTCACAAAAATGAACTTTGTAGTTACATTTACAGTTTGTAACATTGAGAACTTATATATGAGTACATTATCTTGAAGATAATTATGGGTTTAATTTCAATTTTGTATAATAGAAAAGACCTACAATTATATCATATAAAATAAATAAATATTAATGAAAGCCTTTGTATTTTAGGTAGGATTAAATGGAAATGAGAAAACTGTATAGCATAATATAACTAATTATTAATGAGGAAATCACTCAAATTTCACTAATTTTGTTCACTTATTTGGACATATTTCCAAGCTGAAACCTGCTGTGGAACCATGCTGAAGATGAAGGCAACAGCCTTTGAAACATGTCCAAATAAGTGGAACAAAATTAGTGAAATTTGAGTGATTTCATCAATAATAATTTATTATATTATATTATATTTTACAGTGAAAATTCCAGCTGTTCAAAACTACTGTTATAGCAATTTGAAAAATCTTTTATATTCATTGTAAGCTTAGGAAAATATATGAATACCCATATTGTGATCATGAATCAATTTGACTGGTGTTTTTATACTTTTTACTTTTGTTCAAAATGGATGTAACACTTCAGACATGTACCAGTGAGGAACAAATTTAGAGGAGAAATTCAGATAGTATCTTGGGAGAACATAGTGATTAGATCATTGGTGCTTAGTAAACTGAAATTATTCCTAGCTCAGTTTCTGGCCATAATTTGGGACTTCTATTTGTATTTTTAGGGGACATAGAAAAATAGAATATATTCAACTTACCCTAACACACTGGAGGAATTTAAAACAAAGTTAGGTCCATCAGTGAAAGGGAACTGATGTGTGTCAGATAATTTCCTAAAGTTATGGGTCATGAGAAAATGGGCAACATTTGCAGTATCTACTCTCGGAGGGAAATGTCAAATTTTGTTATTTAACATTTACTTAAAGTATGGGGAAGTGCCATGAGTCTATGACAGAAAATACCAGCACCAAGGCAGGTTCTAAGTACCAACAGAGTGAACTATGTATCAAAACTTTTTAACTGCTCTCACCCTCACATACACACATACTGGAGGAACTTAAAATAAACATTCGAAACGAAGTTAGATCCATTAGTGATGGGGAACTGATACCTTTCAGTGATAATTGAGATGGAATTTATTACCTGCCACCCTTATATAAATTATAATCAACATATTAAATAATTTTATGTAGCTTTCCTATTTTAATCATGATTGTAGTATAATTTTTATTTCCTGTATAAGTGTTAAATTATTGTTTGTGATGTTATTTACTTATCATAGTATAAACCCGAAACCCACCCTACTTTCTGTTAAAAACTTAACCTGGAAATTTGGGACAGGGAAGCCTGTTGCCTATTGTAAACAGTGTTTGGATAGATGAAAGTGAACAGGAAACAGACTGCAATTACTTGGAGAATTCTGAAACAGCATCTTAGTGAAGATGTTTCCTTTGTATCTTGTTAGAAGAGAGTTTTACTTTTATCATATTGGGTAAGGGTAAACGTAATAAACAACTTCCAATTTCAGGGGTTAAAAGACAAGGCAATAATTTCTGGATGCCTGAGCTAACTAAATATGTGTAACATGCCGAGAGTCGCGTAGACATGATAACCAATAAGAGAGGTGAGAAGGATATTATGCAAGTTCAGTATCCAGTAGATATTCTTAGATGAAAGAAAATATTCTAGATCTTTCTATGGTCATATTTTGAAAGAATAAAGATAACATTGGAAGAATGACCACTTCAAGGTTTATTTAAGCTTGTAATTTTGCAGCCCAGTGATCAGTTCAGTTCAGTTTTCAGATCAAATCTCTGTTTTCAGAAGTAGTTCTCAGTCAGCAATCTTTCATCATTCATTCAAAGTAGCATGCATCAATTGTAACAGTTTTATAGAATCAACAGTAGGCAGTGTCAGAGGTATCAGCGTCAATACTGAACATTAATACTGGCTGAAGACTAGTATCAAGTATAAAAGAATTGTCACATGTGAAATGTTGTGGGTGAACTAATTAAGAAAAGCTTATAGTGCAGAAGTGGAACATATAGCACAAGAAATTCTCCAAGGACTAACTGTGGCCCATTTAAGAGAAATAGACTTTGTCAATAAAGAGTGTTTCATTTCACAGCACCATAAATCTTGTTAATTCCCTTATTAATCTCCTTGACTCCTTCCCCTGTGGTCTCCAGATCATAGAAAGTCCAGCAAAGAAAATAAGAGCTAGTCACAGCAATTGTAAGGCAGCTGGAAACTATCACTGAGGAAGAAAACATCATCCCTGAAAATCCATAATCAAACAATTAATTATAATCCTTCATCACTCAATCAATCTACCTCTGCCCTTACATATAATTCCTCCCTCTTGTTAATAGCCGCTGCATAATTTACTAAGGAGATGTGGATTGTGGGTGAGGGAAAATGGAAAGCATTTCCAACAATAAGTAAGGAAATATCAAGTTCTGTTATTTAACATGAGTTAAGTACCTAAGTTTTAAATAGTAAAGTGCCTCAGCACCATGAGTCTATGCGAGAAAATACCAGTGGCAATATAGGTTCTAACTGCCGACTGCTGAACTATGTATCGGGACTTATAAACCGTTCTCACTGCAGTTCTGCCTATATGTTGTAAGTATGGGTACATGAGCATTGTAAAGAGGTATGGTAAAAGAAATTCTTGGTGCAAGAAAGGCATGTCAGCTGAAGAAATGATATTATCATGTACAATTGTTGGGCAACCATCCATAGAAATGTTATTCTTGCAGAACAAAGGTTTGCTACCAGATGACACAAGAGTATAGTAAATTGAGATAATTGTGTATGTAAAAATATAATCACTTAATATATTTTCAATATTAATTCAATTTGGAATGGAACACAGTGAAACAAGCATTAATAATCTCTTTTGAACCAAAATATTTAGAACACTCTTTATGATTTCACTTACAGAAGATTTATCAGGACATGTTCTGTAGAATAATTGTCCATACCTCAACTGTTAAACGACTATTGAATCATTCGTAGAAGTTAGGTAGGTTGATCTGACTCTGGTGGTCTTGTGATAAACTTGAATAAAGAACTGTCTGCTTCTGAGATGTTGAAATTCAGGTTTTGCTCGTGTTTTTTTTTTTTTTATATAGATCCTTTCCCATATGTTTAATTCTTTCGGTTGTTGAACTGTTTTTAATAACTTGATGCCTTTTTCTACTTCATGGTTTTCATTCCAAAAATGTGCTGCCATAGCTGATTTATTTATTTGTTTGTGGATGTTTCTTCAAAGTTCCTTCAACCTAAGTGTAAAAAATTTATTGAAATTAAAAAAATATAGATTCCAGGCACAAAGAGAAAAAAATTGGTATTTATGAGATTAATTGTAAGGATTGTGAAAAAATCTATGTAGGGAAAACAAAGAGAAATTTAGGCATTAAGTTGAAGGAACATTGGAGAAACATCTGTTACAAACAAATGGATAAATCAGTTATGGCAGCTCATTTTTGAATGAAAACCATGAAATAGAAAAAGGCATTAAGTTATTAAAAACTGTTCAAAAACCAAAAGAATTAAATATATTGGAAAGGATTTACATAAAAAAAATATGAGCAAACCTTATGAATTTTGACATCCCGGAAGCAGACAGCACTTTATTTAAGTTTATCACAAGACCACCAGAGTCAACCCAAATACCAATCTACCCAACTTCTACAAATGATCCAACAGTTGTTTAAAAGCTGAGGATGTGGACAATTGTTCCACAAAACTTGTTCTGGACAAATCTTATATAAGAGAAACCATAAAAGGTGTTCTAAATATTTTGACTCAGACTTAAAATATTCTTTAAAAAAGCAGAAGCTAAAAGAAATATTTTATTCATATATGTATGTTTTTATTTTTTAATGAAATTGTATAATAAATGAATTTGTAAACAAGTAAGTTTACCACAACATGTGCAGATTTGCTGCTTTGGAGATACTTAAATATGTTGAAGTGACATGGATATGTTGCAGTGCAGGCGGGACAGGGGTGATGGTGAACCTTGATATCGTGGCAAACCTTCTTCATTCTGAACTAGCATTACCCCACATAGCTGTAAGAGGGGTGTCAGATTCTGGTTGGTTCTTGGATCGTGCACCATATTCACAGAATGCACATACCCTTGCCCCACTTGATGCCATAAGAAAGGGTTTGGTGCTATGGCAAGGACAAGTTCCCTCTCTCTGCAGGGCCCAGTATCCCTCTGAACCCTGGAGATGCTATTTTGGCTACCGTGCCTATCCAACACTTACAGGTAGGTTCAGAATTTCACACCTGGTATGAATTTGTGGATTAGAGTTCACTCAACCCAAATATAATTACAGTTTTAGAGAGATCTTAAAAATTTAAAGGTTTAACCAAAACTCAATGTCCTTTTCAGAGCCTTTAGGAGAACATCACATTTCCTGACATTCCTGAATCCTCAACATATGCTTTTGATGGAAAGTTCCTCATGAAAATTGTGATTTGTCATAAATTAAAATCAGTAGAGATAGTCCTAGCCTATAGTTAGCTTTTCCTGTAAAATTCAAGAGAGTGTACAATGGCAGATGTTAAATGCAAATATATCAAAACAGTATCATGTGAAAACATTAACATTAGTAAATGCTAAAGGCAGCTTTAAACTTCTTGTAAGTAGCAGCTAGACCTATGAATTAAACCTCCATTAAATTCTTAGAGTTTGAGTGACCAAATCTAAAATTTATGTAAAAATGAGATTATAATTGCTTCTTCATTTTCTTCAATTGGCAGTAAGTTAAATGACTTGATGATATCCTCTTATTAAAAACTGCAAGATGTATCATTGTCCAAAATTGATTTGTTTAATTGTGTTTAATGTTTTTATAATCAGTAAGAATTTTTAATATGTAAGTCTAAATAAACATAATTAACCATCAGTTAGGTAATTGATTCCACCATATAATTCTGTTTTCTATTGTTTTAGCATAGAATGAAGTAAAATTGTGTTAAGGTACAACAATGTTTTAATATTTCTGCCCTTTTCCTTTCCAGTCCCCCTGTTTGTGTTTCAGTGGCTGTTTGATGAAGCACAAATGAGAGCAGATAATGTTGGTGCTCCAGTCACTAAGCAGCAATGGGATTATATACATCAAATGGGTGACATTCTAAGGAATTCTTTTACCAATGTGACGTAAGTTATTTATATAGCTATTATTCCAGAGGGGAAGGGATGTGTAAGAGCTTTTATAATTATTTATAAGATTATGCTCATCTTTAATTTTACAGCTACCTTGGAGATTAGTTATTCTTAAATTAACTACATTCTGTATTTTAACTATCAACTATCAAGAGGAGAATAAAAAGCAATTTAAAATTAATTTTTTAATAATACCTTAATAAATAGGTTATCAATTTACTACTGAAATACATTGCTCTTGCTTATTTTAGAGTATCATCAATTAATCCTCACTTTTGCAAGCATAATTCTTCCTTTTCCTTATTTTCATATGCACTGCTTTCTTTAGATAAAATAAAAAAAACTTCAGTGAATCTTTTTTATTGAAAAAGGTCAGGATTCATGGCATCTATAGTCAGTGACTATTAATAACCATCTTTTTCCACTCCACCACCGTATTGCATCATATCTAGTGTGCGCCCGTGATGTTAAGCTTCAGTTATACAGTGGTTAGAATTTAAGACATGACTGTTGCATACCTGTTAAAATACATCTCTAGTCCTCATTAGAGTCTTCTGGTGATAAGTGTGTATCAATTGTAAGTATTCTCCCATTTTTAAAAACTGGCTAAAGCTGCAGCTAGCTATCTTCAAAGCTGTCCACTAGCTTTATATAATATTTCCATCTTTCTGAACTTACTGTATTAATAAACTGAATTCCTCTTGGAAGGAAGATGTAGTAATTGAGTATATGAGAACACACAACATTATCATAACTCATCCATCCATTTCCCATTGTGGCTGCATTGCTCCAGATTATTAAAGATGAGCTTTTATCTTATGAATGTAAACAAATATGTAATATAATTAAGATCATTGTATGATTGAGTCACTAATTGATGGTGAGAACAAAGGGTTCATGAAACCAGTTCTACATATTATAAACAAGTAAGTGGAGCAATAAGAGTGTGTAGTATGTAAATTCTTTCTAATCTGTCTCCTACCAGTCGCCAAATTCGTTGAAGATGGAAAGGATATCTCTTTGAAACCGGTCCCACTGCAATTAAAAGTAAGTGAAGCATAAGAGTGTGTTAGATGACAGTTTAGATAGAATTTATATTTAATAAGCTTCACTGTATGAGTTCCAACAGAATTTTTTAAAAAATTTGTTATTTTTTTAAAGTTCTTAAATGAAGAGTGTGTAGTTTGACTCAATCATATAATTATCTTAGTTATATGATTAGCTTCACTGTATAAATTCCAATTGTTATATATGCAATAGTTGAAATGGCACTTTCATATAACCATGCACAAGAGTTGTTCAAATGAAACATAGACAGGTGTTGAAATGAACACGATATGTTTGGACAATATGCACTATTTCACAGTGACAGTATATAGATGACAGTTTGAGAGAGCCGGCAGATAATTGTCTCCACTGTTCAGACATCTATCCAAATGCTAAAAAAATTTTACAATATACTCTGTAAAGGATGTTAGTTGCTTGTGAAACCTTTTCTACAACATTGTGAATGTCTTGATTATTGGTTGTTGTTGATTTGATTTATTTATGGACACTCTTTAACATGTCCGGTCATCAGCATCTCATTCAATTCAGGGCATGAAACGGCTGATAAATTTTACTCAAAGGCCTCTTCTTTTAGGCTTGAGGTTCTTTTTCGTACCGTAAATGTACAACATGGACCCATGGCTTTACTTCCCCTCCGAAGGAAGCCATACTTAGGATTTTTACACTGGAAAAAGTCCATCAATTCTGGTCAAGTTTGAACCCACAATCTTGGGTTTAGAAGGCAAGTATGATTACTACTTCACCTGCAGGACCTACTTGATAATTGGTGAAACACTTACCTTTCAGCCATGTTCAGTGAACCAAACATGCGATAGTTACAAAGGGAGAGAGATCTGAACATGTGGGCATGCATTATTATGAAGCATAAGTATATCTCATGATAGTTTTCAGGCCATTTATTTTTAGTGGCCCTTCAGAGATTCTGTAATGTGCTGCAGTAACATTGAGCATTTATTGTGACATTTTCTTTGACAGGAATTGATCAAACCCCATCGTACCCAGTTGGACATACCAATTGCACACAACTGTTGCTTCAACTATCTCCTATATTCCGTAGACATCTGACTGATTGAATTCTATGCTGTTACAACATGCTGTCACCTCTTGGCTGCCCCTAGTCGGTCCTGGTGGTGTAGTGGTTACCATACTTGCCTCCTACACCCAAATCGAGAGGTTCAAACCCGGCCAGGATCGATGGATTTTTTCGGGCGTAAAAATCCTAAGTATGGCTTCCTTCGGAAGGGAAGTAAAGCCGTGGGTCCCGTGTCGTACATTTACGGCACTAAAAAGAACCTCAAGCCTGAAAGAAGAGGCCTCTGAGCAAAATTTGTCGGCCGTTTCATGCCCTGAGTTGAATGGTACGCTGATGACCTCAGATGTTAAAGAGCGTCCATAAATAAATCAATCAAAAAAAAAAAAAAATTGGCTGCCCCATGTCCAGTGTTGCCAGCTTATATACATTGCTTTTGAATAATTCCTATAGTTTGTTTGCCACTCTATCCTATAGAAATTATTTGGTTGCAGGTAAAGAGAAAATTTCCTTTCCAAAACTTAAAAGGGTTACCAGTTGACTCAGTTAATAAACAGTGCAGATATGATGCATATTCACAATTATTACTGATGGCCTTTCCAGACACTGAAGTAGAGAGTGTTCAAACTGGTTTTCAAATATGGTACAGTTCAGCATATCGTAGTCGTCGGCTGGAGCATTAGCCATGTTTTGTGTGTGAAAAATACTGCATCTTCAATGGATGTGAGCTGGCCTTCACGATGAATATTACTATTCATTCATTCTTCTAGACTGAAGCCGAAACCACAAAGTTTTCAGAATCATTTAAACAGTGCTTTATCTGACAGGTGTTGCTGTCATACCAAGATTCATCCAAGTATACATTACTGTAAAGTTCAGAGGAATAATTTCGTTGGATTCTGCCCAGCTAATTTTCTATTCAGTCTTGAAAGAAAGCCCCATGTTATGCAATAATCCATCCAAGTAACGTGTTTATAAAATCATACATCTTGTCACATTGAAATTTGTTTTTTCCCGAACAATTTTTTTCTTCGTCAGAGTTTGGTAGCTATTTGTATCTTCCATTTTAGATTATTTTTTTATTGTAGTAAGACCCATATCTGCTACTTCTTTTGTTGATTCATTAATATTTTTTGTAGAAAAAACATCATCATTTTTCACAAAAGTTTGAAAGAAATTCTGTATATTTTTTAAAATCATAGCACTTTGTTTTCATAACTTTGCACCCCTACCAATCACTTTTACACTCTTCTTAGCTGCTGTTTGCTCTAAGAAATGGCCAGGATTAGATTCATTGGCAGTCTTGCTTAATGGAGAGAAAGAAAAGCAAGATTTAGTCTCTTTGGATGTGAAACTCACTTCTACATCAAGGATGGAAAAAAATGGCATTTCTGAGTGCATGCTCACATGTTTGTACCTAGAAATCCATGCAATATACTAACTGCAATGCAACACCTGGCATGAGAGGAGAAATAAGCTAAAGAGATAATGTATATAAAATTTCTTCTAGGAAATAAGGTCATCATTTTTGTCACTAACAATATATCCTTACATGATGTTATTTTTTTTAAAATCTAAGCTTTTGTTACTCACAAATGCTTTTAAGTAACTAAATATTATGCACTAAATCAAAAATTATTTTTCTAAAAGCCTGCATTTTATTGTTTCATATGATCTTTGAGTCTTTTTTCTGAATTTCTCTTAGTTTGGTCAGTGTAGACAAGTTTAAAGTTTTAACAGCAACCTGTATACACCTAAGATAATAGTAAAATGCTGTAGGAATAAGAGGGCTGAGTAACAAGCCAAATAACTTTTTAATATTAATAACATGATACAAGATTAGCACAAAACTTGATCCAGCGATTTAGTGTAATAATTTTTGTAAAGCATGGATCCTCTGATCACTTATTTTGAAGTTTCAAATATGTGATGGTTAGGTTGTTCTAAGATTGTGATTTCTAAAATGTTCAGTTCTAGCACCTAATACCCCATATATATATAAATGCACAACATTGGTATTATGTCTAGCACATACAAAATAAAGAAACTATTTAATGCATTGTATCTTTCCATTGACTAAAGGTGATAATTCAGACCACTGTTCAAAGATGAAATTTTTAAAAAATGGGATTTGTGCTTATGATTAACAATAAAGAGATAATACTTTTCTATTGCAAAACCCATCATTTGTGACAATTGCCTCTTTGTTAGTAGTAGTGTTTCAGTTAATAACACCTTCCATTATTAGCTGTCCAGGTATATAAAGTGATGGTTCATAATGCTTAAGGGAGCTGTTTTAATAAAAACAAATTGTACTTGAATTATTTCCTGATAAGTTTATAACACCATTCCTCTGTTCATATCCAGCATATTTTGTTGTCTTGGAAGTTATTTTAGAACCTAAAAAAAGTATATTATAATATTGTTAGAAAGAAAGAATCAGACTTGAAAAATTCATCTTGCAGCCAGGATTCAAACCATGGGTCTTCAGTCTTCTGTGCTGATGCCCCAACCAACTGAATTACCTTGTCCTCCTCCAAGCAAGGAACCACCTATCTCTCTCATTTGATTCTATATATACTAGAGGCCTTCCTAAGGTATATATATAATAAAGTTGTTTCAGCAAAATTGTGTCAACCTTGAATATTTCTTGATTCTATGGTTTTTATGCTCTTTAATGGTTCCTTCATAATTTTAAAAAGTCCTTTCTTTTTCTCCAGATTATTATGATGCAACTGAGTTTACTGAATCAACAGTGGCAAAATAAGGCACAGAATTTTTATATTTCTGTAACATATTTTGCTTATTATGTATTTTTCCCAATGACTCTTTAAGTTTGATAGATCTTTCTGAATCTGTGGAATATTTGCTGTATCACCTTCAATTAAAAAATTGGGAAATAGACAAAATTACTTATATCCATTTAAGCTTGTAATTTTCCGGCACTGTTTCTGGTTGCTGATCTTCCATGTATTTAAATAACACTTTTTTTTTTGTAATGTTGAGATGCAAAGTAGTACATTTATTCTGCATTGAACTGAGAATTTGTTCTTATGTAAAAGCAGTTCAGAAATGAAATTACATTAATAGTACCTATTTATATAGCAATGATAAAAATTGACTGCAATTGTTACATGGTGCAGCAAAGAAAGCATCCCAGTTCATTAGTATAGCAAGGTTAGCAGAGGATGCATTAGAATGCATTAGTTCCTCACTACAGGAAAATAGGACAATGTGCTAGATGAAGAATGGTGTAATTACAACCAAAAACATGCATTGAAAGTGAATGAAAACAAAAATAGAAGTTTTTGCAAGTTCAGAATGAACAACAGACCTTGTCTGCAATGTGAGCAAAGTGAGCAAGTGACTCACGAAACTAGTCCCAACTTACTTTTTAATAAAAAAAAGTTTTAATGTGAAAGGTCAAGAGAGTTTAATATATGCACATGATTTTAGAAGTTTTACATTTAATTGAACAAGAACAGACCTTGTATCTGTCTCTGTGCATTTATCGTATTTCATAACTTAAATTTGATTACAAAAATATTAAAATTTTATTTTTATGTCATTTATATGTGTTATAGGGCTGTGTTTGCACCATCGTGTATCTCACATTCAGTGCTCACAAATAAGGACTGGCTTTCTGTAAAAATAGATGATGTGTCTCTACCTCAGGCTTTAAGATGCTGGGAGATGTCTCACTATGACCATCATGTGCCTTTGCATCACCACAAGTAAGTTTGGTAGTCTGTTGTCCTGGATTCCTCAACAGAAATTTACAATATTCATAAATATTTCAGGATTGCTCATTAGCAGTTTAGATAATCATTATAATTTTTTATCAATATTTGATTGCCAAAATTCAGATAAAAATTACAATATTTTGAACAGTGATATTAGGAATGTATCTGGAATATTTATGATCACTGATAAGAATACTGCATAATTTACAAATTAATTAAGCATTATACACATTTCATTCATGAATCATATGCATTGCTCTTTGATAAATCTTATCAAAGCTATGGCTCAGTGTAATATGTATTTCTCAAGACTGTTACTCTATATTGAGATTAAAGAATAATTAGAAAGGTCCTGGGAAACATTAGTGGTCCCAACTTCCACTACAGGAATTTAATCTAAACATCCCAGAGGTAATGATTCATATTAACATTTCAGTAAAACCAAGCACTACTTTTATTAAGTACTACCTCTATCCCAAAATAATAGTCATATTTCTTTAGAGAGGTATTTTGATAATTAATATATACATATACTTATTTACAGAGAATACTGATCAAAAATAATGGGCAGATGGTATTAGCAGCATTCTTAGGTGACTAATCACTCAACATCACTTATAACAACTTAGGCAGAGATAACAATGTAGGGGTTGCAATGAGAACTAAGCAAACACCTGTTGTTGTAAACTGCTTTACAATATCAGAAAGTTTATGGAAGTTTTTCCATTAACCTTTATACATTAAATAATGATGTGTTGCAAGGTCAGGAAGACATTATTCAATGTCTATGCAGAAAAATCTTTGAAGGCCTTCACAACAATAATAACTAGTTCATTTATGTGGATGTGACTTGTTGATGTTAGAGAGACTGTATGATAAATTCCTCAGCACTTTTCTTTATCAGACCTCTATTTGCAAGACACAATTTTTGCAGTACAAAGCAGGTGATCAGAAATGGCCTTGATCATCTCTAATATTCTTCATTCCTCCCTTTGTTTGAATACTATACTGCTCTGGTCACATAAATGGTATAATGGAATTCTGAAGTATATCAACAAATCTTTTATCTTCACGAAATAGCCTATGCATTTACATAATGCATATTCTGAACTGAACACCCAAAGAAATAAGAAGCTTCTTCCGAAGTTCCAAGCATATTTCATTTGCTCTATGACTGTCTCTAGTTCAATGCTCCATGCATACCTATTCTTCACTTTCATTTCTAGAGCAAACAACATCGTTGAGGAAATACAAATATAATTTTGGGGCAGAGATGGTAATATATTTAGAATTGGAGCAGTGTGCAGAGTTCCAAACATTTCAAATATGATGTTGATGGTTGCTAATGCCAACCCACTTGCCAAGTGATACAGGACAATGGTGATCTGTTTTCTAGGTGTGTAATGAAATTTGGCAGGCTACATCACCTTAGGTAATGAAGATTTAGGTGGGAAATGAGGGTGATTATGGAGCAGTTAATAGAATTAATGGCAGGGAAAACTGGAACATCCAGGGACATTCTGTCCACCTGTTGCTTTGTCTGCCATGAATTCTAATCACAGCTGCTGGGAAGAGTCTAAATCACCTAAAGGGAAAGCAAACAGTCAAATCACTCAGTTATAGCATTGCCATACTTAATAATTTTAAGATCCTGTGGTTTAGTATATATACATATACTTATACTATAAGATATTTCCTTGCAGTTTATCACGTTTTCTCAGAAAAATGTAGTGTACAGCAAAAAATGAAGTATAAAAACATCTTATTCTTCCAGTAACTCTGGAGGACTGCCTATGTTGGGTGATTCACCACTTAGTGTAAAGTTAGCAGCAAGAAATCTTGTGAGATCAGGAAATGGTGTACACTCAGTAGTCGTGTCATCAACACCACCAACAGAAGAACGGAGGAGGAGGAGAAGAAAGAAGCATAACAATACTGCTGCTATTGGTGCTGCTGCAAGCAATGGAAGCATGCCTGGGAACCATGGGAAGGGAAAGAAGAAGAGGAAGAAGAAAGGTGCTGTAAATAAAAGTTTTGAATGGTGGGAGTAATCACAATGATATGTAACAATAATTGTCTCTTTTTTGAAATGCTAAGAAAATTACAAGTTGACCTCCTCACTGACAACCTAGGCTTATTCTTAGGCATGGCTCACCACGTGTATTACAATTATTTTTTTAAAATGTACTGTTCATAATTTGATTCTTAGAACAAAACAAAATAAAACAATAAAAATAACAAAATAAAATAATAATACCTACTACTACAGAGTGACCCAATGAACTGTGAACCAATTTGCAGTGTTTTGCCTATTAGTGAGAGTAGCACTCATAGCCAACAGCTGATATCATTTCATATCATATATCACATCACTTCAATCTGTAGGTCCTACAGTGACTTTAGCCAACTCTAAGTCCAGGAAGTAGATTTTGCCAGAGATTACATCCAATATATACATTTGTGAAAATTTCACACTCTTAATATTTATAAATTTTAATTCTGGTATAGAGTTCGTCATTTTTTTACATAGGTTGCATCAATCTTAATAAAAATGTATTAATGGTAACTTAAATTATATCTAGGCTATTAACAAAATGGTAATTTAAAGTGTTTATATTTAATATCCAGGATGGTGCAAAAGTAACTACATACTTTGTGAATTACAGTTAACATATGATTTCACTTCCTTTTCCTTCTTCATCAGTTCATGCTGTCCTAAGCTGCCCACTATGAGGTGCACTTAAAACAGAACCTTCAATTTCAAATGGTGAATCAAATTGTAAGCAGCCTTACATGATGGTGGATCTGATTCAATATGTTCTCTCCATTCCCTCAGTATGGAACTTAAACCTCATTGGTAACGGATCCTTAAAGCAAAATTTCTTTCCTCTTTTGTTAATATTTTCAACTTTTACTGATGATTTATTTCCTGTTTCATGCTCTTCTTGCTAACAGTATTACCAACTTAGAAATATGCATACAGTACAGTTTAAAACAAAGGAAAATGAACTTAACATGTGTCTGGCTGTCACAACTAGTCCAAGGAAATCCAAAAGATAATTAGAGGTAAAATTTCCAGCAATGTTACATTGGACAATCCAAAGGATATTGCATCAGCAGAAGTTCAAAGTGTACACTCCACATCTGACACATGGTTTGTTGAAAGATGATCTAGACAGACAGCTATAATTATGCTCAGTCAGTATCGGCATGACACCAATTTCTTTCATAACATTGTGTGGTCAGATACCAACATAACAATACTTGTTGGTACATAGAAAACCATCATGTTGTTTTGGAGCAAGTGCTAAATCAACCCAGCGTAAATGTGTGGGGGTTGCAATATCAACACGTGGTATAGTTGGGCTATGCTTTATTGATGGAAATCTCAATGGCAATAAGCACTTGGTTCTAATTCAAGAGGTTACACCAAGAATCATCATGCATTATTCCCTCCAAAATAGGATTTCTTCCTTTGGGGTATGGTTAAAGATGAAGTGTAGGAAAGAAACAACAAACTGTTAAAGAGCTGACTGATTACATTTAGGAAGCCTACCATAATCTGGACAACAACATTCAGCTATATTTGCTTGTCTGAGTGTTCCAGGTAAACCCCAATGGTGCATAAATACAGAAGGAAACAGCTCAGATATAAAAAGAAGTGAAATCCTTTGCTAATTAAAATTCACTGAGTGTGTAGTTACTTTAGAACATAAAAAGAAGTGCAGTTCTTTGTTAATTGTTTTTCAGTAAGTATGTAGTTACTTTTGCACCATTCTATATTTACAAAGTGAATTAATTCAATGGAGAAAAATTAGTATGATTGCATGAAATTCTCCTCTGTATAGAACATGTGAATGATAAGGCATCTTTTTAATGCTAACCTGAACTTATTTTTATTAGTATGCAGTTTCTTTACAGATGATCAAAGTGAATTAAGTAATACTATGCCATTGTAGTAAACACTTTTTCTGAGGGCCTGCAACTTGTTATTAGGTCTATGCAAGTCCTGCCTGTTTCTAATTTCTTTCTGAGTACATCTGAGTTTTTTATGAATGCTTCTCAACTGTCTACTACAAATATGTAAATCTAGAATGTACTCACAAGCTAATGGTAAACTTCCAAATGTTTTTAATAGTGGATTACAATGAGCTGATCATTTTGCCCTACCATTATTCTTATTTTTTGTATAAGAAATATTGTTTAGCACTTACTGAATTTCCTCAGAATATTATTCCATAAATCATTAAGGAATTGAAGTAAGCATTTAGGATGCTCTTATTTATAAAATGAATTAATGATCTGATTGCAATACATTTGAGCTTAGTTTGGGTAAGATGTAATCAATATGGTCTTTCTAATTCTTATTATGTCAATCATAAGACCAAGAGATTTTATGTTACCAGATTTGATAATTTCATGAATCCATGAATCCATAACCTGACTATGCATTTCTTCTGATTGATATCTCACCATCTGCCAAAATCCTCTTTGCAAATCATTTCTCTTTGCTCATTTATCTGTAGTTGACATCTAGTCTTATTTATCAAAAAATTATCATTCTTATTGTTCTCCTGATATTTTAAACAATCATATTCCTCAGGGAATGGTTGAATTTTAGACCCTCTCCATAATCATCCCCAACACATTGGATTTACCCATTTCTATCATAGCACCAATATTAGCACAATATTAAGATAATTTTAATACACTTTTACACCATACAGTCAAAATTTTATTCATATTTTCCCACCCTTCCTCTACATATCAAACTTCTACTCCATATGCCCATCTTGACTCAACTAAAGCAGCATTAATCCTCTTCTGCCATCTTTACCCCTATTACAGGTACTATATGCAAACATTTTTAGCAAATCCCAAAGGAATGTAAGCTAGTGCGGTTGTACTCATTAAACAATTTTATAACATTTCTTCAAATCTCCATTAATCTTACCTACTAGGCACTGAAAATAACAATGAAAAAAACTATATATAATATATAAGTGTGTGTATATCCATTAATGCTCTGGCAGTCACAATTTTTATTTTTCTCAACAAAACACAGCATATAACCATCAATCAATTAACAAAAGTTTCCACAGGTTCATTAACCAGCAAAATTTAAACCATTGGGGGTGGGGTTTATCCTAAAGGGAACCAATTTTTAAACAAATTAAAAATCACTATAGTGCCCACAACTTTTCTTTTTTTTTCCTCAATAAAACTCGGTGTGTTTCTTTAAATACGTATGAGCATTTACCTGAAATCCAAAATTTGAAAATTGCTCTAGCGCACCAATATTTGTTTCTTCACAACAAAATTTGGTATATACCATTTAAATAAAATAAGAAAAATAGTTTCTGAAAAATAGTGAAATTAGATCATTAGGAGTAGGAGTGTACTTAAAACTGAAATACAAAAAGACTCTTGCATTAGTTTTCTCTATATTCTTTTAAAATAAAAGGGCAATTAATTTAGCATATAAACCGCATTTATAATGATGCATACATTTTATTTGTAATAAAAGCCTTGTCAAAGATAATAAATGTGAAACATTAATCTAATAAGTGTTTGAAAACTATATTTATATGTATGAGCATTTAGTAATAATCTTCAGAAAATGTTTGTGTTACTCGGTTTTACTACAATAACATTTAAATTAAATTTTAAAGTCAATGAAAATGTCATTTTGTTCATTTATTGTTGATTATGTAAATTTGTTTAGTATATTATAATTGTTTTTAAATAGTAACATTTTTTGTTATATTGAAACATATGAACATCATTTCAATATTAATTCAATTTGGAATCAAACACAATGAAACATGCATTAATAGTGTCTTCTGAGTCGAAATATTTAGTTCAGTCATTTAACAGCTTACGATTTGGACAAAAATCCACAAAGCATGTAAATTTCATGTAAGTGAAACCATAAAGAGTGTTTTAAATACTTTGACTCAGAAGAGAATATGAACATCATCTTCTTAAATACAGAATGTAACTTAAAACTTTCTGTTATTTTCTTCTGTTTTAGTGAATGTAAAGATAATATCAAGGGCTCAGTATGTAAACATGGTTACATTTAAAAATGTTTAAAAATACCCATACTGTATAACTTTATTTATCAGTGGTCTTACATTTAATTTAATAATAGTATACTATTAATTTTTGTGGTTTAACTCAATATAATAATAATAATAATAATAATAATAATAATAATAATAATAATAATAATAATAATAATAATAATAATAATAATAATAATAATAATGGCGGCGATGATGTGGTTTTTTTTTTTTGTGAAGAATTGCAAGAATTATAATTTTGTTCCCCTAATACCATACAGTAATGCCAGAACTTATTTCATTTCATTAATTAATAAAGTCATAATTTGGATTTTATATTCCTTTTTAAAGTGTTGTTCCTGTATAATGTACTTTTCTTACTAATCATGATCCTTTTACTAGTGTTAATTATTTTATAAAGAATAATTAAACAATTTTGATAAGGAACCACTCAAATTTGCTAATAGTAAATTGGTAAAAATTTAGAAAAACAATAATTGAAAGCAGCATTTGACACATTAATAAAAATGATTTTAATATTTTTTTATCTTTTTTCTCTTCTTCTTTTTTCTTCTGCCTTCATGAAAGATTTGTTACAAAATTAATTATGTTATATTTATAGTTCTTCCCCCCTCTAAGTGTTTAATGTTTTATCAAAAATTTTTTGACATATATTGAAAATAGCAAAAGTATATGTAACATTTAATTAATCATTTTACATTAATGAAAATTAAATATTTTTGTTTTAATGGAAAAGCATTACCAATGAATAGTTTAACATTGCAGAAAAACCTGTATCTTACAACAGCTTTTCTTGTGTAACAGGACGACATGGTGGAGGGCGAAGAAGAGTAGAACGAGGAATAACTACAAAATGTCCACATCATCTCATCGAACGATGTTCATGGCCACAGTGTAATCATTCCTGCCCAAAGTTACATAATCCATTCACTGGTCAGGAAATGGACTTCATTGAATTGCTGAAGTCTTTTGGACTTGATATGATGAGTGTTGCCAATGCACTAGGCATTGATATCCATACCCTTAACAATATGGATCATGATGAACTGCTCAATCTGCTCACACAGCAAACTAATTAGTGGTGTTAAATGAACAAACATATAATACAGTAAATATTTTGCAATGCTTTGCCATCACTCATAGACAGAAAAGAGTGAACCTGACAACAAAATAAAACCTTTAACTGTACATATGTCATATAATATTTTTCAAAGGCATTCAGTTCTTCAGAAGGTATAAAATGAAAAATCAGTGGGAAAAACAATCTATAACACATTAGCCCCAAAGCTGGCTTGGAAAAAAACTCAAAATGCTTTTTACTTCAGAATTTGTTGTAAATTAACTAATTTGTTCAATTAATTAATTTTGTGGCAATTTAAAAAATAAATAACAGATTCACACATTTTAGAAATTACCCCAAAAAGCAACATTTTTGGAAAGTCTCCAAAATTTTTACACTCAAAATATTTTCATGATTTTTCCATAGAATAAAAAAAGCCTTGATTACCTCTTGCTTTGATGCCAAACCTTTATATTCTAATTTGAATCTGCTTATCACATCTTTATAGTAAATTACCATTTTACAGAAGACTTCAAACTAATTTAAAATTGTTTATGTAGGAAATTTAGGTAACTTTTCTTCCTACATCTCTAAATATTGCTATTGCCAGAATATACATATATAATGTAGTAGATATAACGACTTCAAAATATTAAGACAGGGAGCTATTTATTTTGTACACAAACTGAATTTAAATGTTACTTTAAGTTTGTGCCACTGTATTCAAAAGAAATATGATAGTTTTTCCAGCTGTTCCAATTATGAAGTTTATTTCATTTGGTAAATAAAACAAAACTACAATGATTTCCTGTAACCTTAGACTTGAAATTAGGGATTTATCAATGCCACTTAATGCTGTTTAAGAAATAATTCTATCTCTATGATGGTGCTGATATGATTTATGTATTCAGGAAGAAGCAGAGTCGCAATATACTTTTGGTAAATAACAGCAACAGGAATTATATGACAAAGAGCTGTTAAGTGAAATGAATAATGGACAGGAAAATGAATTATCACCTCCACAAATATCTTCAGAAATATCAATGTCACATATAAATTTTTAATTTTTTCAAATCTATTAGTCATATAATGTACCTTCTCCAAATATGAGAGGAGCAGTCAACTTTCCTACTTACATTGAACATTCAGCAGTAGATGGTTTACATCTACATGGTTTACTCTGCAAAACTAAGCAAGGAATGAAAATAAATGTACTACAAAGTCAGTTGCCAAAAGTAGAAATTACTCAACATACATATGTTAAAGAGAATATACTTTTGTTGTGCAAATTTATCTCAAATGAGATGAATTAACTCTAAGCACACTGTTAACAGTTGCTTATGCATGACTGAATAGGAAGTAACTGTGAAAAATTAATAATTCATATTCACAGATTCATACAATTTAGTATTAACTTTTGTATTTATGTGTGTGATTTTTGTATGAACAAAATATACTTAGCAGTTCTTTACCCCTCTGAGTATTCATAAATATTAAAGGTGGAGCAAATGATTTGTCCATTCTTTTGTAAAATTGTTTGTTTAAAATGCTCCATTTTTGCTATATAAAATAGGTGTTTTAACTTTAAAAAACTAAACCACAGAGCATGTTAAGAAAAAGCAACAAAATATAAAGTTATTAATGTATTTGTAGCATCAATTGATTTATGTATAGGTATACATACTTAATGTTAACTGTATGTACTAAATGTAAAATCACTTTTTGTATACGTACATCTTTTTATATGTTGTCTATAGTTGGTTCATTAAAAACTATCAGAAATACAAACTATGTATACTACTTATCTAACAAATATATTTTGTTTATATGTATTACATTGTGTATGTGAAATTACATGTATTAAAATTTGTAATGAATGTTAGATGATAAGATTTATATTCTGAAACCACTTTAAACAGCTTATATTCTGAAAACAGTAAACATTCAGAATAAAACAAGAAGGAAACTGCTGACCACATATTTCACTGGCCAGTAGAACCTTTCTGAAGCTCTATCTTTCATTTGTTTCTCATAAATACCATACCTTAATAGTATTACGGTAATTATTTCAAGAAAGCACTATAGCAAGAAAATGTTTTCTTTTAAAGTATTATTTATTTTTGTTCTTTCAGTCCACATGTGTTATTAGCTACTGTTAAGAATTTCTTACTTTTTTACATCAAAGTAAGATACAAATCAGTCAGATTAACAGTACAAAGAGTGAGAGGAAAAATAGTGAGATGTAACAGATATTAAATATGTAGCAATAGGTTGACTCTTCAGTGAATTATATATACTTTATGAATGTGTTTTTCTTTTCTTTCTAAATATCTTATTTCCTGAATGTAAAATGGTTGTGATTGTATATAGTACTATAAAAACAAGAAATTAATAAATTGTTTAAGTACCTACTATATCTGCAATTTTTTTGTAAAAAGAGAGTGCTATACCTGGGAACAGATTTTCAAATAAAAAAAATTTAAATTAATGTGTTTAGAAGTATAAGAAAGTTAGCAATAATTTTATTTACAATTGTTTTTACTACCACAGATGGCTGAGGTCATTAAGGTGCAGACTCATGAGCGGGAGGTCTGGAGTTCGATTCCTGCCAGGACCATCCTTCCTTTTTTCCAGTTTTCCTCAGTCCACATAAATGGCAAATGCCGGGGAGGTACACTAAACTTAGACTTGGAAATTTACTTCCTTTAAAAACAAAACCCTTTCTTTCCCAATTTATCATTTCATCTCATGTATCATCAGTGTCCACTGCCTGTGGTGCCTAAAGAGTAAAAATGGGCATTAAACACTATTAAAAAAAATGCACATGTCTTTAAGGTAGAAAGTATGAAAATTACTTTTACCAAAGTTAGTGTTATTTAATATTTAGGAACAAATTTAGAGAAAAGATACTAAAGTTTTTACCATGCAACACTTCAGAAATTTATAGGTAATATATAAAAAGAAATTTTATATAAAAAAATGGAAAGGAAAGGCAATTTCAATAAGAACCCAAATTGAAATGTTAAAACTTGTGTGTGTGTGCATGTGTATATATATAAAACAGATTTTATCCTCATATACTTCTTCTTGCTAGCACTGCTACTGCTAATTTGTAATCTTCAAGTATATAGTAATTGCTTCTAAACCTTAATGGTAGGTCAGTTTAGAATCTAGGTACTGTCCTAATGGAAAAACCAAGGGAGTGCACAGATTTTGGCCAATGCATAAACTTGCTGGCATGAGGAGAGATCCCCACTGAACTTTATGTGTGTATGTGCGCGTGCACTTTCTTATGATAAAAATAATCAGTTTTCTTAATTTTCTTTTCATAATTTTATTTCATACTCTATTGTCTATAACTTCTTAATCACCTTTCTTTACAGTAAAATGACACTATTGCTTCAATCAGCCTTGGAATCATTGAGGTAGCCAAGGGATGATGCATTTCCTGTAGATCATATTTATTAAGTTGAAATATTCTGTGGTCATACTTCATATTTTTCTTAATTTAGAGAAGTTTTACATTAAATGTCAAAATACTGAGTATTCATGTCAAGTACAGCTCATCATCTGCTGCTTGCAACAGATTCTTACATAAGGTATGAATTTCTGTACACTGAACCCACATATCATCCACTTACAGAAGATGCATAAGTAGTGAGATTTAAAGTGACCAATGTTAATTGTCATATATCTACATTAACAGAGACTTTAATAATTTTAGCTCATTGTAAAAATCTTACTTGAAGTGACTGCAGAGAGGAAGGAAGACAGCCAAAAGCCCAGTGCATCTTTTGTTCTGCACTGCATGCTTTTGATAGTCTTTCCCTGATCTATCATGTGCCTATCATCTGATATTTGCATAGCTGAGAGTGCAGTTAAACGAATAAATTTATTGATAAGCAACATTACAATTTTATATAAACAACATAAATTAATACTGACAATTAATCTATGGATGCTATCAGTACCAAAATGAAAAATCTGGGTTCTTCCATACCTTATATATGGAAGAACCCAGATTTAGTATGTATGGTCAGAAACCTCTATCCTAAGAAAACCATTTTCATCTATTATATTTATCCTCTTATTCCCTCCTTATACTTCTTCCTCACTTTTCCTAAAACCTACCCCATCTTTTGGATTTTTTCCACTCTCTATTTGATAACATTTTTTATAATTACAATATCTTTCTGTAACTTATCTTATTTATCACCCCAAATACTATCTCACCACCATTTAACTTTTTTACATTCCATTAAACAATGGAACTCACTATCTACTTTCCCGCACATAATACATCCTTCCTTATTATTTTTCCTTAATCCTTTTAGTAACATTACTCCTTTATGCATCCATGCCAAACTCATTCTTCTGAATGGATCACAATTTCCAATATATTTCTCCTGCCCCTGTTCCTTTAATTACTTTCTATAGAATCAAGGAACTTTTATCTCCTAAGCTAGCTCAAATCTCTTGTTTCTCATTATCCTCTACCCTTTGTTTCATTACCTTCCAAAATCCACTAGCATCACTTTCACCCAGTGTCCATATATCCCCCCATTCCAATTTCTTCTAACATCTTTCCTACCTCCCCATACCAACTCCCCTTCCCAAAACCACTCTTTGGTACATAAGGTATCCTTTTAATACATTATTATTGTCTAATTTGAGGCAGCAATATTAATATTTCAAAATTCTCTAAACAATTATACCTTTCCTTCCTACTCTTCCTCATTCAGCCAAGCTTACCCCATCAGAGAACTTTTAGTAACCCCCAGAACATCTCTGCAAAACATTCTGCACCATATCAATCTTCATTTATCCCTTTGATACTCCCCAAATTTCTACTGCAAACAATATCTTAGATTCAACCACAGCCTCATATAATTTTTCCAACCATTTCATGGATAATGCTTGACTCTTATACAAGCTTATTCTAACAGTTTTCATTGCTAATTTACCTTTAGCTTGTGCACATTTAGACTGTATCTCCCATCTTCCACTACTCCCAAATCTCACCCCCAAGTAATCAAATTCTTTTACTATCTCTATTAATTCACCATCTATAAACCATCTCTCATCTTTTCTTAGCTTTGTTCTTTTTTAAATACTATTATCTTTGATTTTTGGCCATTTATCCTTAAACCCCATTCTGCGCAAAATCTGATAATCTCATCAATAGCACACTGCAATCCGTTATTGCTCCTACTATAAGATCATCAACAAAAAGCAATCCTGATATTTCCTTCTTACAAATTATTGGGCAATGCTTATTATTTTCCATAATCCTTTCAAGAATATCATCCGTAAATAAATTAAATAGTATCAGGTCCAATTTACAACCTTGTCTCAATCCAGTATTCTGAGTCATATAATCTGTAACTCTATTACTATCACATCTAACACAAGACCTACTTTCTTCATATGAATTTTGGAGTTCTAAAACAAACTCATTCTCACTCCTTTATGCTTTAATTTATATACCATTGCATTCATATTTACCATATCAAGAGTGTGCAGTTAAAAGCACAGAGCCAGCAGCTCACTTCCATTTGTCTGGTCTCTCATGTAGTTTCTCATCATGCACTGCATTGTTTGTGTAGCAAAATGTGTTGGTAGCTCACAAAATTGATTGAATTTTTATGTAATTTCACATTTTTTCCTTTGTATGTATCTGTTTGAAAACTTAAAATGTTGACAAAATAGGCTACTAGGACCATTATATTTCATTTTAATGCTACACATTTTTACATGTTTCACAAAATATTTTAAGATAATTGCATATTTTTATGTAAAATTAACATTCATGACAAATGCTGTTTAATTAAATGCATAGAATTGTAGGAAATTATAAAATATTATTTTAAATTACACATTTTAAACTGAAATTTGGCTTTTATTTGGCAGTAGTTCAGTTTTGTAGGCACTAATCTCAAGTTAAAATTGAATCGTTATGACAAGATAATTTTCGTCACAAGATTTTTAGCTGCAAACTATGATTCTGGAGAACTATGGACAGTGCTTTTACCACTGATGGAAAAGCAGTTACTCAGGAGTGCAACAAAAATGCCTGTATAATGAAATTTCAATTGTAATACTTGAAATGGGCTTCACAATAAAAATAAACAATTGTTTTCAGTTAAAAAACAGACTTTGTTACTGCAGATAAATAAAGGTTCTTTCCAAAATGAACTTCATAAAGATGTAGCAAACATACCATGGAACAAAGTTAAGGTGCCCAAATATCACTTTTTTCTCAAAAACAACAACAATAACAACAACAACAACAACAACAACAATAATAATAATAATAATAATAATAATAATACATTTATTAATGCATCAATAGACTCATGTACACAAGTTTCAGAGATTGTCAAAATCTAGAGTTAACAAAGTGTGTATAAGTTTAAAATATTATTCAAAATAACTCATAATATAATTATAAAGTATAACATAAGAATAACAAGCTTTAACAGAATCAATACACAATAACTTATCAATAGAACATTTTAGCACACAGCTACAAGAATTAAAGAGAATTAACACATTTTATCTACAATTATTTACAATTCGTCCACCATGTTTAGGCATTTCACAATCAAGAATCCTTTAAGATGTCTCTTAAATTTCTCCCCCTTTTTAAATGTTAGGGTCTCTGGTAGTTTTTTATATAAAAGTACACCTTTGATAAGAGGAGCAAGTTCTAATGCCTTTTAGTTTAAGGTGACCCATTGTAGATTAGCATTTCCCCATGTGTATTGGTATTACTGCCAGCTTGCTTATTGCTATTCACAATTAAAAGGATTA
This sequence comes from Metallyticus violacea, assembly GCA_030762175.1. Taxonomy (NCBI): domain Eukaryota; kingdom Metazoa; phylum Arthropoda; class Insecta; order Mantodea; family Metallyticidae; genus Metallyticus; species Metallyticus violacea. The sequence goes on from CM060841.1 coordinate 24,350,551, forward strand.
GTCTATATACATATAGTGAGGTCACAGTTAACAAGCTATTTTCTCTAAAGACTTTAACAAGTTATTTTCTCCAAATACTTTTCAACATGAAGTTCTTTTAAGTCTGTAAATAATTCTTATATAGTGTTTTTGTAAAATTAATAGCCTATTTAGGTTACCAATAGCTGTGCTACCCCAGAGTTCTATGCCATACTGAACATAGGATAATTTATATGATAATATGCCATTTTCAGTAAAGCAGTATCCAGATATTTTGAAATTCCCTTAACAGATATAATCCTGTGCTTATTTTTTTTATTTTTATTTATTTATTTTTGCATTTGTGATCTACATAGAAGCACTGAGATTGACAAGTTCCTGATGAATATAGCCTTGCAATGGATATCTTGATATGTGGTATGTGCGGGCAATGAACTGCCATATGTTCCATGCAAAGCATAAAAACTTTCCTGTTCTTTTCAATATATCTTTGATGTCATTCACAAGAACTACTCTTTAACCCAAACCAGCTGGTCCGTAATCTTCGCCAATACTTTTTGTTGATTTGGTTTATTTACGTATGCTGTGCAACATCTCGGGTCAGCAGAATCCCATTCAATTCTGGGCGTGAAACGGCCGATAAATTTTGCTCAGAGGTCTCTTCTTTCAGGCTTGAGGTTCTTTTACATGCCGTAAATCTACAACATGGGACCTACGGCTTACTTCCTTCCGTAGGAAGTCATACTTTGGATTTTTACGCCCCATCTTTCAGCTAGAAGGCCACCTTCAAACACTTTGCCTAAAGATGCCTTAACAAGGTAACTAAAAACAACAGATTTAACAAGACTCAGAATTTACCATTCCTCAGGTTAAGTGGTCCCAAGAAATCAGTAGCCACCATTCAAATTTCCTCATGGAGAATTACTTGCACTTGAAAGACAACGAAAAGCTACCACTCCTTGCAAAGACAAAACATAAATAAATACATCTTTAAAAGCATATCAAAGAAAATCTAGCAACCATACAGGCAAAACCGCAGGAGCGGTTAGGTACTGTGGCACAATACCCGCCCAATAACAACTGGGCAGTCCGAAATTTGTTCTGGGTTCTGGTCTGTTTTGAATTAAATATACTGTGAATTTTACGCAGCATAAAAATGTGTTTTAAATAAATACATAAATAAATAATAAATAATAAATTAATAATAATAATAATAATAATAATAATAATAATAATAATAATAATAATAATAATAATAATAATAATAATAATGTCTTTTAGGTGATTTTTACTGCTGAGGCATCACAGGAGGTGGAAGCTCATGAGATGAAATGATAAACAGGGAAAGTATTTTTAAAAAAAACGGTTCCAGGCCTAAGTATTAGGATACCTCACCAGGAAAACCCGGAAAAACTACAGTCAGGAAGATGGCCCTGGTGGGAATCGAAACCCAGACCTCCCACTCATGAGTCCGCCTTTGACGATCTCGGCCGTGAAGAGTTAGGTGAGGCCAAAACCATTCTAGAATACCATATAGGAAAAAGAAAAAAAGAACAAGAAAGAAAAATAAAAAGCTAGGCTGAGAAGATCGGCAAAACACTCGACTACATTTTATTAAGGATCAAAGCTTGGATTATACTTGTCTACGTTAGGCCAACTTTGACAGTTTTACATAGAGCAACTGGTAGCTCAATTATTCCTCAATAACTAGAGTAGCTAAAACTAGACTTCTTAAATAATAATAATAATAATAATAATAATAATAATAATAATAATAATAATAATCACCATCGTCGCAACGTTAGCCTTGGAGCCGTCTAAATACGCCAACCACAAATGACATTGCATTCAGATGTGATGAAGGCAGAAACAATGAATTAGAAGGAGAAAAATTTAATACAAACAATATACGTTAAAGTTTCCTGAGTTATAAACCGCCTGTTCGCGGCTGCTTACTTTGGAAGTTCAGCCACCGAATCGGGAAAAGAGAAAAGAGTCAACGCGGATGTTTTTATTTTAGTTTTTATATTTTTATTAAAAGCGACCATGACATTGTATTTAAAACTGAGGATAAAAAGCTGCTTCGAAACACATTTCTTGCCATTTAGAGATCTATCTCTGGTAACTTTTTAATAAGTTAGTGAGCAGTTTCTCTGCCTGGAACAAGATTGCCAAAATATTTTCTTACTAATCGCTTTACCACCTCTCGCAAGAATTCGTTTTTACATATGTATCGTACATAAAACCCGATCAAGACGATATTTATGTAACTAACGAAGAGCACTTAGCACAGAATTTACACGCAATGAAAGAATCGAGTAACACAACCCCTTGACAAAGTCTCCCTCACACAAATTGAAAGCTGTTACCTACATATGCATTATAGGGCCTTGAGTTTTGGCTTCTCTCAGTACCCTGTCGCCCTCTGCTGGTCGGCAACTCAAGTAGCCTTGCTGTATATCATATTTGTGAACGGAGGGAGCATTTTTGTAATTGACGGGTTTACAAACGCAGGATCCATGTATCTGTGCAAGAATTTCTATCTGCAGTTCGTTCCGGAGTTTCTTTCATAAAAGACGATGTCGCAATTAGATTCAACTTCTAGTTATGTTGGGGGTGCTATACAAAGAAATGAAAAAAATTAAACAAGTGATAATGGCTGTAGAATATAAATAAAGTGGAAGACCGTGCACAAATTTTATATGAACAAGAAGATGAAATGACAGTTTTTTTCATCTAAAATTCAATGATCAAACAAGTGGTGATAATAGTGGTAGTAGTTATGTTATATACGAAAAATGGTGTTAGATTGACTATTGAAAATCACTTCAAAGTCGAAGGCCTGTTCGCAATTATTTTACGTTTATCTAGTAACACGAATAACTTCTAAGCGTGAGGCTTAGAAACTTCTATTCACTCCAGAAATTATAAAAGTTGTTATAAAATACACAAATGATGAAATTTGGAGACGGATAAAAAGTATAATGGTAATAATATAATCTTGGAAACATTACTGAAAATGAGAGATGTGCATTTTTGGGAGGGGGCTCTTGTAGATTGCAGAAGTTCTGAGGGCAACCCAAGTAACCACGCATTTCATGGTGTTCCTCTATATCGTCAAATTATATTTCAGGAGGGTTTTAGGTTTTTACTGAACTATCTACGATTCAACAATAAAGTCACGGGAAATTTGGCAGAAATTAGTTTCACGTATCTGAAAACATTATATTCCTACCATACCTGATACTGTATTGATGGAGCAATTACTTTTCTTTCGAAGATATGGTCCTTTCAGGGTATATATACACAGAAAGTGCCAAAAAAATGTATACACACTTTCATAGTGTATATATTTAATATACTTCAAAGTTGGACCGAAAAACAACAATAATGTGTAGTATGATGTTATGTAAACAGATGTGACTCGCATACATTATGATTGCGTTGCTTCGTGACAGGTAAATCAACAACGAACAAATGAAGCCAAGATTGCCGTAAATAACAATGAACAAATGAAGCCAATATTATCGTTAGATGTTCTGTAAATATATGTGGCTCACATTAGGTTATGGTAGTGTTGCTACAACAAAAGGGAGTCAAGATTATCGTTTGAACAGCGGAAAGCAATTTTGAAGTGTTATTATTGGAAAACCGTGAAGGTTGTTGAAGTTCAAAGGCAATAGGACGAAGAGGTTTCCTCCGCGTTCTCCGGATCTAACTCCGTTGGACTTCTACGTATGGAGAACTCTTAAGGATGTTGTATACCGTAGAAAACCAGCTACACTGACAGCACTTCGGGAAGAAATTGAAACGGTATGTGCTGCGATCGCTGAGGATACTTTCGCAAACGTTGCTCAATCAGTAGTTCAACGTACTCAGAAGTGTATCGACGCCGATGGTGGGCATTTTAAGCAACTGTTGTAGCTGTAAAAATCTAAGATGATTAGTGCTCATCATGTTCTGTTTGTATGAATTCAGTTTTGTTATGTTAACATAGTTTTTCTTTGCTTGAAGTGCGTATACATTTTTTGGCACCCTCTGTATATATCTTCAAAAGCAAACAAATATGGCACGAAAAGTATGAGTTTGTGGTCAAATGTCATGTAGCATGCAGAGAACGCAGGTAAAAGGAAGTATGTGCGCGAGATTTCTAGGGCTATACTGGAACGGACAGCAACATTACTGCGGATAATTATTGGTTTACTTCAATTCAACTACCTGACGTCATGCTTCAAAATCGCAACCTGATAGTTCTTGATACTTCAGCACGTAACAAAAAAGAGCTGACAAAATAATTTATACCATCAAAGAATGTAGAAATTGGATCATCTAAATTTGCATTTCACGGCAAGACTATGTTGGTTTCGTCCTGTCCAGAGAAACGAAGAATGGTTATCCTAATTTCTTCCATACATACTGACAAATCTGTAAATCCTAAAATAAAGAAACCAAAAGCATTAATGTTTTTTATAATGGAACAAAAGGCGATATTAACAGTTCTGATTAAATGACACATATTTATACTGTCAACAGAAAAACTCGAAAATGGCCACCGAAATATAGTTTTGGCATTCTGGATCAGTTTGGAATTATTCCAATAGTTCTAAAGGTTAAAAGTTAAGGGAAAAATTGAAAGAAAGACAATTGTGAAAGAACTCGGTATTCAGTTTGCAATATCATACATGAAAGATCAGTTTTTACATGCAAAAAAAAAATTAAATAAATAAAACATTGAGCATCGAAGACCAAATAAGGCCAGAAGATAAAAGAAGACCTAAACAAAGTCGTTGAAAATTTTGTCCGTAATCATAAGACAGGAAAACAAAACACATGCGCTATTTAAAATCGGTTTGTTTGTTGAGCACAAAAAAGTCATTGTTATATGGGTAACAAAAAAGTGTGTCAAAACTTTGGGAAACATTCCTTGCACCCCTTTTGCCTACAACTCCGTTTACACGGTGTGATATGTTAAGCTAGAATGCCAAGCATAGCTACCCTGTGGCAATATCCCCACAACAAAACAGTTGCTCAATACGTACAGTAGCTAAACATTCGTTTTTACCTCTGGTTAAATGGGTGAAGGTGTTGTAAAACTACTCTTAGTTCCTACATTCACCACTGTTGCGGTCATTCTTTACCACACAGTCCGCTTTTTATTCTATCCACTTCATTGCTTGGCGTAGTACTCAGCACCTAGTGTGAGTTCTGTGTGTTTACGGACCTCTTTCCAAGTACAGTAAAATGAGGTATTCAAATGCGGAGTTGACAGATGCTCATATGATCTATGGATTAGCCGAAGGTGTAGAGAGTCTTCGTGCTCGTATTCTGCAAGGCTGTCAGATAATACGAGATACTCCAGGGCTACACCAGCGCATCAGAGAGTTCATGTGATGGCAGGGTAATGGATGTATTTGTGCTAACGGAAGACATTTTGAACATTTCATATGATTTTCTGTTTCCCAAAGTTCTGTTATTGAATATTCTGCTGTGGTACAGAGGTCTAACAAGGAAATAATGCAATTGCGGACCCATGTTCAAATTTGATTTTTTTTTTTTTTTTTTTAAATCTTTTGTGTGTGAGGAATGATTCATCAAAGTTTTGACATAATTTTTTGTTATATATATTGTAACATTTTATTTTATGAAAATATTGTATTTTTATTTGCATATATAGTATAAATGTTTTATTTTATTTGGCAGTATCCCAGCACCACATCTGTGTCAAATAAATAAATGCTTACATAGCCCTATGGGCACAGGCCTTCTGCTGATTTGTTTTTTATTTACGAACGCTCTTTAACATTTCAGGTTATCAGTGTCCCATTCTATTCAGGGCGTGAAACTGCCGACAAATTTTGCTCAGAGGCCTCTTCTTTCAGGCTTGAGGTTCTTTTTCTTGCCGTAAATGTACGACACGGGAACCACGTGTCCCTTCCGTCTCCCTTCCGAAGGAAGCCATAATTAGGATTTTTACGCCCGAAAAAATCCATCGGTCCTGGCCGGGTTTGAACTCGCAATCTTGGGTTTAGGAGGCAAGTATGGTTACCACTACACCACCAGGACCGACCTGCTGAGGGAGTGGGGAAACTGTTGATCACCCAGTCCTCGTATACTTGCAACTCTCACGCTACTTTTAAGAACCTAAACTAAGTTAAATAATTTGTACCATCGACATATACATAAATGTTTACATTTCTGAACTATTGTATGGAATTTTTAGTGTCTTCCCAGTCCCATTGCTTGCCAGATGCACTAAAATTAATCACCAAAATTTTGGGATGACCCACGCTTCTTTTCCTGTGCTGATGGTAGTTGCGTAGGTCCATCTGACTACGTCTAGACTCTCTACGTGACCTCCCCCACTACCATTTCTATTGTTCAGCCTTGTATTGTATCACTTTGCTTCCTGACGGGAGGCATCCGTAGAGCAGTGCGGGGATCACACAACCTTCATAAAGTCCGTCACGAAGGAGCTGCGTAAGCTAAGCGATTTCCTCACCTAGTAGGAATAACTTTAAAAACGAATATAACATTAAAATTATGGCCTTATTAATTAATGAAATAAAGTACGGCATTACTGTATGATACTAGCATGACAAACTCTAAAGCTAACTAATAAAAGAAAAACTTAAATATATACTTTACTTAACTAGATTGGTTGCTTTTTCCCTTCAATATCACCTGAAAATAAATGTCTAAAGTGAAATTACTCCAATATTCAAAAATAAGATGAACGAAATTAGAATTCTTGTAAACTATAAGTATTACAAAAGATAAATCACTTTTTTTAAAATTGTTATTGAGATTAAACCACAAAAATTAATAATAAATATTAATTAAATGAAATGTATGATCCCTTACAGATGAAGCTATATTGTGTGCATATTTTTAAAAATTCTTAAGTGTAATCATGATATGAACTGAGCCCTTGATATCATCTTTACATATACTAAAATAGAGAAAAATAACAAAAATTCGAGTTACATTGTGTATTTAAGAAGATGCTCATTTGTTTCAATAAAACAAAAAAATGCTACTTTTAAAAACAATTACAGCATACTAAGCTAATATACACGATCAACAATATACAATCGAAAGTTTAATCGATTTTCATTGGCTTTGAAGTTTAATTTAAATGTTATTGTAGTAAAAACATGTAAAGCAAATTTTTTCTGAAGTTTATTGCAGAGCACTCTTACAAATAAATATAATTCTCACACACATATTAGATTAATATTTCACATTTACTACCTTCAATACGATACTTTTGTTCAATATAAAACATGTGCATTGATATAAATACAGTTTATATGATGAATTAATCTGTCCTTTTATTATAAAACAAATTAGAGAAAATTAAAAGCAAGAGCGCTTCTTAAATTTCGGTTTTCAAGTATATGCTCACTCCTAAAGGTCCGATTTCCCTAATTTTCAGAAACTATTTTTCTTTTTTTTTTTATTTAAATGCTATATAATGAATTTTGTTATGAAGAAACAAATATTGGTTCTCTAGAGCGATTTTTAAAGTTTGGGCTTTAAATAAACCCCCGCTCCGATTAATCCAATTTCCTTGATTTTGAAATATTTTCTTATTTTATTTTATTTTATTTAAATGGAGTTTCATTGCGTAAAAGAAAATATTGGTGCTGCTAGAGTAATTTTTAAATGTTGGGATTCAGACAAATCCCCACTTTTAATAAATTGATCTCAATCATTTTAGAAAACATTTTTCTTGTTTTCTTGTTTGATTTAAATTATATATGCGAGTTTCGTCCGATTTCACTGATTTTCGGAAACTATTTTTCTTATTTTATTTCAATGGCATTACAGAGTTTCTTTTAAAAAAATGAAATTGCGGCCGCTAGAGCGAATTTTAAATTTCGCTTTAACCCCCACTCATTTTTCAGGTATACCCCCACTCCTAATGGCACGATTGCCCTGATTTTCGGAAAATACTTTTATCGATTTATTTTAAATAAACAAACCAAGTTTCCTTCAGAAAAAAAATTGCGGCCACTAGAACGATTTTTAATTTTTTTAAAAAAAATCGCTTTAGGCTTGCCCCCATCCCAAATGATTCAGTTTTGCTGGTTAACGAAATCGGCGAATCGTTTGTTAATTGATGGTTATATGCCGAGTTTTGTTGAGTAAAAACAAAAATTGCGGCCACTAGAGCGTTAACGGACACACTACATATAGAGAATGTTAATGAACTACACCGAAATAATTTCAGAGTACAGAGATGTCGCTTTAGTAAGCGTATGGCCTATCTGTTCAAATTTCACAAGTTTCTGACGCGCCAGTACCCACTGGCTAATGAAGATGGTACTAGAAAGTACAAGAAACGTACTTTGGGAACGTATCACTCTGGCGCCATGGTTATGACAATTATCTTTCCAATAAGAGGTACTCTTTTGTTTTCAAGTAAGAGTCTCGTGCATCACTTCCTCCCCCCCCCCCCCCCAGCTAGCTTTTAGCCTACGTTTTAAGAAGGTGTTTCAATTTATACAATTCAATCTTAACATACCAATTCATATAATTACAACTCTTGCTTACCAAAGATAGAATTATGAGTAATTTTAATGATTTGGATGCCGTAATATTCAAATTCACCTAAATTTCATTCATAGTTCTTTAGTATGCATGTCGCAGTACTTCATATTAAATAAAAAAATTAACGGCATGGAAAGAACTAAGCCCGCGGCATGCGGAACGTTAGTTTTTGCTTTATGCATTACGTCACACATGCAATTACTTTTAACTCTCATTAGAGTAAGCTACATAATGCACGGAGGTAGGTTAGCAGGTGTTACGTAAATTAAGTTTTAGGCATCATGTTAGTAGTAAGTTTATTAGCCAATGTGTGTTGGTAATACATTCATATTGGGAAAGAGAAAAAAACTTGAAAACATTAAGTAAATGTTTCGTAATTCTTGCAGCACTTCATATTAAATAATAAAGAAATCAATGGCATGACAACAACTGAATACGCGGGCTACGGAACGTCAGCATTATGCCACACGAGCAGTTAAAGAACTCCTTCTAGGTTAGGCTACATAATTCAGGAAGACAATTAATAGATGTTCAGTGTCGTACTGTCAAATGATTAGTTTGAGATTTGAGGGATTTTCACGGCACTAAATCCTGATTACGCTGATAATGAGCTGCGGAAAATCCACCTTTCTATGCTCGCAAGGCAGTTTTAAAGCCATTCTAAACCAATTTTTCACCCGGCTTGACTTTAGCATCCTAATCTAATGCAAAAATGTTGAACACCATAAAGCTGTAGTTCTTACAGGATTTAGTTTCCTGCAAGGCCTACTTCGTTGCTGATCTTGTTGATATTTTTGATCGTGCTATTTAATTCTTCTCCTAATTTCGCGAATAGAATTATATCGTCAGCAAATCTTAAATTGTTTCAAATTCTACTGTTGTTTTATTCCGTACTGGTTTTCCCAATCTAGTTATTGTAACTGGTTTTCAAGGAGATAGGTAAAGAGCATATGCGATAGATGCTCCCCGTTTTAACTTAATATACTGCACTCTGATTCTGTAAGTTCTTTTGCGTGGCTTTTAATGTAGATGTTGGCAAGAATTGATATAGTTACTCTGTATACCTTGGTCCTCCAATGCTTGAAGACGCACCAGAAATGAAGGCTTTTGTGCAGTCGACGAATATTATAAAAGACTGTGGTTGAATCCCTGAATTTTTTTTTCAATTATTTGATTTAATGTATGAAATTGCTCTGTAGTGTCATGGTCCGAATGGATCCCTGTCTGCTCAGGTGGTTAATTTCGGTTTAGAATCTTAGTTCTCACAATATCTTTTTAAACAACTTATGGAGACATTACGTATTTAACCCTTGAATAGTAAAGTAGGGGTTCCACTAAATCCCCAGATCTGCATTTCTTTAAATATTTCTATTACTATGTTGGCTACATTGCATGTCTCCCAGCAGGTTTCGTTGCTGTTCCTTTTCCTCAAAGCTTAAATGGCATCTCAATTATTGTCGTTCTCTTCTCTCCTTTTACCCTATGGAGAGTTAGTAGACCCCTAAGTTATTATTTGTGTTAGTAGGTAAAATCTTAATAACCATGCCCCATCCCATCGAGTTCCGAGTGTAGAGCTATTTAAATCGTCTAAACAGCAACACACTGCCACGAGCTACCTGGTAATTCTCCAGCGTTGTCACCTACTTTCGTACATCAAAGACTGAGCAGAAACTATATTTCCTGTTTCTCATATTATTAAGAATATCTGAGAATGTCCTCATTAACAAACAAAGAATAAATGAATAAATTGTTTACTCTCAATTCCATACCCGGCCTGTGTGAGTTACTAAACATGTATTGAAAGCGATTGCAGAGACGTGACAACGTTTTCTTGAGCGAACTCTGCTACACCTCACCCGTATGTAACATACGAGGGTACGTAGGTCATTAAGCTTCTGGCCTCGCCGATAACGGTTATCGCCTTCACAAAAGCCTTATCTGGTGTCATACCTTATCTATTAAGTAAATAATTGCAGCTGTAATTTCCGCTTCGCTGTATTTCGTTGTTCAGATATAGTTGCATAAAGAAGGCTATGTGCAGAATATTGTGGCATTGGACGGTGTATATGGGGAAGCATCCCCTCATATTCTACAATAAAAGAATGGGCCAAACTTTTTCGAATGCCTCGAGAAAGCATTGAAGACGAAGAGCGTGCAGGTCGGCCCTTGGAGATGTTCACTCTTAAAAACATCGCTCTTGTGGAAGGAGAAATTTCGGAAAACCGGCGGCTCAAAGTTACGGAAATAGCAGCAAAGTTGGGCCTTTCTAAAACAAAAATCCTCCGAATTATTCATAAACATTTAAACATGAATAAGTTTAGTGCTTAGACTTCTTTCCTCAGTACAAAAGCAGCAACGAGTCATCTGTTGTCAAGTCAGGCATTTTTGGAGCTCTGCCGTGGCAACGAAAGAGAAGTTCTGCAAACCATTGTTATAGGAGATGAAACTATGGTCCTCTACTATGATTCCTTGTCTAAAATATTCTAAACCCAAGGTTGCGGGTTCAAACCCGGTCAGGTTCGATGGATTTTTTCGGGTGTAAAAATGCTAAGTATGGCTTCCTTCGGGAGGGAAGTAAAGCCGTGGGTCCCGTGTCGTACATTTATGGCACGAAAAAGAACCTCAAGCCTGAAAGAAGAGGCTTCTGAGCAAAATTTGCCGGCCGTTTCAAGCCTGGAATTGAATGGGACGCTTATGACCTCAACTGTTAAAGAGCGTCCTTAAATAAAACGAATCAATTGTCTAAAAGAGAATCAATGGAATGGCGTAAACCTGGCGCAGCATCGCCTCTAAAGGCCAAGGTTACTCAGTCAACCAAGAAGATCATGGCCACAATCTTTTAGGACTATGAAGGAATACTCTTCATTGACTTCAAGGAGAGGAACACCACAGTAAATGGGGGGTACTATGCTGGCCTACTGCACAGACTACGTGCTTCCATCAAAGAGAAAAGGAGAGGAAAGTTGAGTAATGGTGTGCGCCTTCTTCACGACAATGCGCCTGTGCACACAGCTCTTGTTGCAAAGGATGCTGTGAAGAAATGTGGCTTCAAAGAGATCGGCCATCCACGCTACAGCCTAGATATAGCTCCCAGTGACTATTTCCCTTCTCAAAATTCAAGAAAGACCTTAGAGGAAGGAAATTTTAAGCGCGACGAAGAAGTGATGGATGCTGTTTATGCCCATTTTGCAGACAAGACTTCTATTTTACGGGGGGGGGGGTCAAATATGTGAGAAGTGTATTGCAATAAAGGGTAACTATATTGAAAAGTGAAATATAGTTTTTGTTTTTATCATACCTAGAAAATGGTTAGGCCGGAAACTTATGGACCTATCCTCGCAAATAAAAATTTGGATAACTGTAATCTCAGTTAAGGCTTGTCTTGCACTATATAGTACTGATGCATAGTAGTGGAATTTGGAAATATTTTATGAAAGGTAAATGTAAGAAATTATTCCTTGGTAATTATAGTGCATTTAGATAGTACAGAAGGAGCATATAAGATGTAATATTTTAGATTAGATTTTAGATAACGGTGGCCCCTAAGAAGAAGGGTATCAGAAGATTTGTAGCTACTATGATGATAAGACTGCAGGAGTTGATATAAGTTCAAATGAATGCAGTTACATTGTGGTTTTTTTTAATCAATGTAAATATGGATTTTTCCCCTAAATTGGTTTAAATACAATGTGTCGAAACAATATAAAATACACTACATTGGTTCTGTATTCGATTTTAAAAATTAAAGGGGTCTCACGATACCCCACGTTATCATTTGCATTGGAAACTTCACGTTTCCATTTAAGAATTAAAGGCGATAAATTCAATTGTGCAATCTAGGGTTGCAGCCGCCGCCAAGGACAGTACTACTACTATGTAACAATAAGCATTATTGATTGTTGTGGCGGTGGCGGGGTTGAATTTAATGACGCATATCTTGACTCGTGCTTTGTACGTAAGTAATGTCCTTTATCGTTGAAGGTCACAAGCTTCGAGCTGGTAAGACTAGGTGAGGGGTGTTGACGCTGACGTTGCAGGTGCCCGGAGGCTAATAAGAAAAATCCGTGGGTGCATTTAATATCAAGTTAAGTGAACTACTGCGGAGTCAAGAAAGTTGCGTTGTAATCTACAGTGGAAGCACTTAAATGTTACTTGCGGGAGTACGTGACTTGATTTGTGCTCTAATTGAATTTACATTGTGAACAGATTTTTACGGTAAGAGTAACAAGACTTTTGTTTGTTACAGTTTGTCTTTTTATCATACAAAACAAAACGCTTGTCAGATTAACATTGTTAGGTGAACTGTTCATCAAATAATATATGTATGTTCCTTCTCGACGCTGGCGTTCTGGTGTGAAGTACAGGTTATATCGGTTCCTGGTTCGCTAGAGGCCGCTGCAACTGTCAAGTGACAAGAGAAATCTGAAACCGTATTTTCTGAGAAAGAGAGGACTCTAACCTGTGTCCGTTAGATGGTGCTAGCTTTATGTACCAACAAACTGGCAAGCGATTCGCGTATCAGATCGTGGCTTACAATGATATCCGTAGTGTATTAGCAGAGAAATAATATGTTGAATGCTAAATAATTAATTTAAATTTCTCCTCTCATCCATGCACAGAACTTGTTTGAAGTTTTCATTGTTTTGACTGTTTAAAGGTAGCATGATAATTTGTCATTTAATTGGTTGGAAGCAAATTCATTCAAGTGTATAATACTTTAAATTGTTAATTTCGTCTTACATTTGAGTCGTCCAGTTGCAAACCACATTAAGACCAAGGAATTTATTTCCCAGAAATATGGGGAGAAAAAAAAATTCCTTTCCTTTAACAGATACTCATTTACTTTGTATTTTATATTGTTTCTCTAATAAATCTATACATTTTGATGGCAAGGGCTACTCTATTTTTTTTAATTTTTTATAGTGATTCACATGGTTCTATTGGAATTCACCTATTACAATAAATTAAAACGTACTTGACATTACTTGTTTTGTTTCATGAACATAAAAGTTTTAGAATAGTAATAATGGTAAGAGTGGGTGTATTAAAGTAAACAAACTAAAATGACAACTGTATATTTTCAAAGCGATTTACAAATTGTTATTATACTGATTACAATGGAAACTCTGTAATGGAAAATATATTTAAAATATCCAACGCACTAAACAGTCGTTTTAAAAAAGCTTCATGTTGCATGAGCATTAGCTTCAAATCACTGGATTCTTCTCCTCATCAGGAACTTAAATCATATTCGATTATCTTTTCCCTCCGCCTTATATCGAGCTGTTCTTTGTTTGCTGCTGCTGATGTGCATAAAATTGTAGATATTCTCGTTCATTCCATTCTTGCCCGAAGTGAGTTGTAAGGCACTTGGAAATGTCCTGTAATTTCTGGATTTTAAGCAAACCTCGTTCTCCAGTGAAATGGGCTGAGTTGTGCCAGGACTTTCCTCTGCGGCAGATTGTTCCTCCAACAATAAGTTCTTTCCCCTTGCACTATTGTTCCAGTGGAACCTCGTGCAGCTTGAGAAATTGCAGTCTTCCACTCACGAACAGGAATATTATCATCTCCAAAACTGTGGCAACCTCCCTAAAGACTGCCTTACAGAAATCTGGGATGTACATCATACCTTTCATTCCATTCTTCCAAAAACACGATCTGGAGGGTTAAGGCTGTGTCCGACTACTGTAAATATTAAAATACTTCGTCAAAATCAAAGTTCATTGTGTAACACAAGTACAATTTTCAGAGGTCGCTGGTCTTGACAGAGTTTGCTACAGCGCTGGTTTGAAGGTACTATTGGACATAACGTTGTTATGCTGTGGACAAAATGAGTCTTATTTCATGATGGTCAATGGATGGACTTGAGGCTTCTGGAAAGATGCCCATACTTCATTCATCTTTTTTGAAGGTAAATATTAGATTTTGTAACGGTGTGAGATGATTAATATATAGGTGCAGTATAATGTTCATAATATGGTGGCCACTATATCTCGATTTGGAAATTTTGTAGACATAACGTGAACTGGACGACTCAATTTAATTGTTACTCCATTATTATAATATAAATAACCTTTAACACAAGCTCTTATAAGTTCGAAGCATCCTACTTCAGTAGGTATTCTCGTTCATTCCATTCTTGCAACCTGGGGATATTGTCAAATTCAATAACAAAGATAGGTGTGAAATAGTTTTTTAAAATGACTTAGCGTCTTTAGGATGGTTGTTTGTGAACAAGGATGAATGGCGATGCTCAGGAACGTATTAGATGGCCATAGGCAGATTTAATTTTGTATCTTATTATCGATGCAGCACGCAGTTTTTAAACAAATGTAGGGCATATTTATGATTGGAAAATAGCACGAATATCTTATAGAAATGGTTTTATATAATTATTTGAAACGTGTCAAAACTCACTTTCTCGTAATGCAAACTTGAATATTGCGTAGTTATTATTTTGTTATACCTTCAGAACATAAGCAATATATCTATAAATTCATTTCCAAAAAGAACGTGTTATACTTTAGCCTGACGGTTGTAAAGAGTGATTTGTCAACAAAAACGTATATATTAGTTTGTTATTGTTATCATCATAATAAAAAGAAACAATAAACTAAGTCTTATGTGCTAAATGTTAAGTAATGTACACAAACTGTCAAGGTTAAAGTAAATTAAAACTTACCTATCTTAACAACTGAAGATCGCCGCTGGTAGCTGCGACTCGCACAGGTTATTACCTACAGTCTAAGCCCACCTTT
Source organism: Metallyticus violacea (assembly GCA_030762175.1). NCBI lineage: Eukaryota > Metazoa > Arthropoda > Insecta > Mantodea > Metallyticidae > Metallyticus > Metallyticus violacea. The sequence continues at coordinate 24,365,841 of CM060841.1, forward strand.
GTATGCTTGTCAAATACAAATACACGTTTATATTTCAACTATCTTAAAAATTCAAGAACGACAACTATACATTCACTCTACATAAGCAAATACGATTTTCACATCACGTCTCGCTGAAACCCGCGCACGGGCACCACTGTTCGATCAGCTGATTATATCAAATCCCAGCGAAGAGGGAACTGCCAAATTCAAACCGATTGACTTGTCGTCTTCGTTGCAGAAAAAGACAATTTGATGCAAGAATTCTGAAGCAGAGGGGCATAGCTACATAGGTTTTTTTTTTTTTTTGGGGGGGGGAATATCCAATCTCTCAAATCGAATACTTTTTCTTCTTCTGTAATATAATATTTAAATTGTGATAAGTAGTCTTTAGCATGTTTGACATATGGATTGTGTAACACTGTTAAATTTATTAAATAATGTAGAATTGCATTTCTTTTGTGTAATAATTACATATTGTAATATTTAAAATCTCTGAAATATTGAAAATTCCAATATGTTGTTTAAAACATAAAGGCTAGCCCTGGATTCTATGCTTACAGTATTCAAATACCCATTTTATAAAATTAATAAAGAAAGTAGTATTTTTTGTTGTTAAAATGTCTACTCATATTTTTAATATTCCCTAGTCATTGCACATACAAAATTAAACACTTCCCTTGAAAAAATTGTAGCAACACCATTAATGAAGTAAGTTTTGATCGTGATGCACCTTTTTAAAAATATATATGTTTAATAAATGTTCAAAAAGAAAACTAATATTTACATTTTTCGTGTTCTTTGATATTGGTCATGGGAATATGTGGTAAAGGATAGGTACTTTACTGTATACCATATAAATGAAATACATACATACATGCTAATATTTTTTATTCATACGCTTGTAATCTGATTATTTTCCTAATTTCAATTTATAGTAAATCATTTGATGATGCCATGAATTATTATATAATTCCAAAGGCTAATAAACAATTCAATCCTATCCTATTTATTGATGTAATATTACATTTGATACTATGGAATCATTAATCACAAGAACTTTAATAACTTAAAGTTACTAGGGATTTGATATGTTCAATATTGCTTATGGTATATGTTCATCTGGATTATTTTACCTTGTTAATATTATGTATGAGCAATTAGGAAGCTGAAAATCATAAAACAGCAAGTTTAATGGATATAGTATTAAGAACGATATAATAATCTCATTTGAGTCAAACTATTTAAAAAAAACACTCTTTCTGGTTGTACTTACTTAGATTAAATCAGAACATGTTTCGTGAACCTTTGTTATCATCCTCAGCTATTATACAACTGAGCTGTTATGTGAATTTGGATGAAAATTCACAAAACATATTCTGACTTAATCTCAAGTAATGAAGCCAGGAATAGTTTTTTTAAATAGTTTGACTCAAAAGAGAATTATTAATATGTTAAATTCCAAATTTAATGAATATTGAAAAAGAATGACATTACTCATGCTGGAAATATTAGCTTCTTAGAAATGGGCATGTGAATGAATGAATGAATTTATTATTACCAAAACAAAAGTCATTACAATTCAAATATACATTGGATTCAATCTGATAATTCAATACTTAAAGTATATAACTAACCAAAATCAACCAATATATATATATAAATTTCTTATTATTGCTAATAAAACCTTGACCATTGATCCTAAAATAAATCAGTTAAAAAACAATGGATACCCCATTCTCTGGATTCCAGAAGAAAGTGATCTCACAAATAATTTCCCCTTAGCATCCTGAGAAATTTAATCAGTTTATAACCTGATTAACCATACATTAACACAATTATAAAATTTCACAATACAACTACTAAAAATCACAATTAAACTAAACTAATTTAAGTTGCTTAAATTCCAAACTACCTTAATACATCCTAACACCTGGTTATCAGTAATCATGGGTTACATGATTTCTCACCCTATATTATTATATCTGCTATTTCTTAATTTTATTTTCCTTGGCCATATTTCTCTTGAATTTACCTAAGAATTAATTTGTTGTTGTTATTATTATTGTTATTGTTGTTGTTATTATTATTATTATTATTATTATTATTATTATTATTATTATTATTATTATTATTATTATTATTATTTGCCTTTCCTGCCCTTCCTCCAGTATTTTAATGCCTTAAGCCAAATTTGCTTTCTCCAAAATTTAGTTTATTTATTTACATTGTACTATACAGAGTAAAGTATTATTTATTCTTCCACATAATGGACATCTCCTCAAACAATTTCCTTCAATATTATCACCCCAGTTCTTGCCCAAGCAAAACCTTTAATCTCAGACATGCCATAAAGGGCAATATATTCTTCTCTACACCATTCCTTCTCCAACTCTCGATACAATTTCAGAGGATTTTTGTTCTTACAACTGCCAAGTATTTCTTGTCTTTATAATCTTCTATCCTAAGCCTTGCTTTTCTCCAAAAGCCATTACAGTTATTCTCACTTAGCCTCCAGATCTCTCATTCCTATTTCATTTAGAATTTTTCATAAATAAAATACCCAGGCCATTCTTCCCAGCAAGTTCATTATGATCATTAATCCCATTATCTCTTATTCGCTAAGATTTGAAACTATAAAACATAAACATAACTATAGATTGTTAAATTATTTTAAATTTATTTAATTAATCATTAAGGATTGCCTAGATAGTAATCACACAAGAAAAATTACATATACTTTAATCTTAATGTAGTCAACTAGCCCCAAACTGATTCCAAGTACTACTGTAACTTCCTGCCCATCCAATAACACACTCAGTTCATGTTCACTTTATTGCATATCATGGCAGCATGTTCCTTTCAAGGACATGAGCAATTGAGAACTCAAATTTTATAGCACCTATAAAGTCAAGAGCTAACAACTTAAGGGCAATCAAGAACTTTGCACGTGCAAGAGCTATTGTTGATTAAAACTGTTTTGCAATCCTTGAACTGCTTAGGTGCAGTGTAGTTTTTTTAAAGCTTTTTTAAAGTTTTTTCACTCCTAGTGATGGTTTGTTCTAACTTTCCTGTTAATTTTTCTCATTTTATTTCACATTAGACTTCATGAAATATCCTCCTTAACCTAATGACATGTTATTGAGAGGAAAAGTATAAATAATTGGAGAAAGTGTTTACAGGAACAGTAAAGAACAGTCAGCTGTAAAATTATATTGCAACTAAAAACACATTATTCATTTAGAGGAAGTGAAAAATATAGTTCAAAGGAGAAAATAGCATCTAACTGCTATTTGATTCATGGGATAGCTCAAAGTAGATTTAGAGAAATAGCATTTATTGTAATTATCCTTTTTCTCTCTTTCTTTTTCTGCAGGTCAATTTTTTCTGTACGAAAAAGGGAAATTTCCCAAAGCAGTTATTTGTTTCATTATGTTTCAGTTATATATACATTTCCTCCTGCTTCTATCAGAATCTTCTCCTAAAGCAAATTCAAATATGAAGGAGTGATATAAATATAATGTGGTCTTGTTGTTAACAATAAAACTAGTCTAACCAGTTCTTAAATCATCTACAAATTGAGGAAGCATATGCACTATAATGCATTTTTGGATAATCAATTATTCTGTAATTCCAAAATAATTTCAAAGGCTAATTCAATTATTTTTCAAACCAATTTCAGCATCAGTGCAAAGGAAGTAGTGAGAGAGTGAGTGGCAGTCGTTATTCAATTGAGAAGTTGTTGAAGCCCTAACTGGCACATTGCCAGTTTCATCAGCAGGGTCCCTACTCTGAAACCACATACAAGAAGTACATAACATGGGTCAGCACTACATCTTCTATATCCTAGCAACTCTTCTGCATCTGACCTCAGCTGACCGTAAGTATCTAAGATGCACTGATTTCTATGTTTACACTTAATTATTATTATAAAGTTGACATTTTATAGTTATGCATAAGAAATGAAAGGAGCACAATAAGAAAATATTTCTTACCCAATGTTAGGTTACACTAACATTTTCAATGTTTAAAAGTGTATTCGAAACCAATTTTGTTTTTAAAAAAAGCAAGTTGTTCTAGCAGCTTGAAAAAAGTATTAAATGCTGATATAAAGTGAAAGTGGTTCTAAAAGTCATGCCTTCAGTATCTGTGCCTTGGAGTGAATATTAATTTTGGTAGCAAAGTGTTGAACATGCAGATTTACCAATAGTTCTTCATGCACAAAATTCCACATGCTGTTCGAAAATAGCTCAGATATAGAAAATTTCTACATATAATTAAGATATACCTTAATCAACATATTTATGAAAATAAAACAGTTTTGCAGTGGTAACTTCCATGCACAGAACATTTTAATAAACCTGAAATGCACTTCATACTTGAAATATGAAGCAAAAGTTGTTTAAAAATATATATGCTTAAGATAACAAATTCACATGCACAAACATACACACAGAATATATATAATAAAAATAACTATATGTATATATATATATATATATATATATATATATAAATTTAGAATAAAAAATAACAATTTTCTACCTCAAAGAAAATGAGAATTCCTATTAGAATAGGAGATAACATACATTGATTTTATGCAAAACAAATTCATTAGTAAAAAATTATCCATTTCTTTTATCATTTAACTGCTATGTTAAACTGTGTGCATTTTGCATAGGATATAGAATAAAAAGGAAAGAGGCACAAAATGTTTAAAAAAATTATTGAATAGACTCATGATTTTCAATAATGGGCAGAAATCTTAATGCACTTCAGATTCAGAAAGCTTAATTGCTTTCTTCTCAATATTCTTCTAGTAAGGCTATCATATTTTTATTTGCTATTAATTCTCTTCTGAGCCTACTTCACTCTTCTAGGAATATTGTTTCATTTACAGAATGGCCTATGGCTCTTTTGTAGAATACTCTATATATGTCTGCAACTTATATCTTAATGTAATGTGACAACTTCTAAAAGAGAAACTAAGTGAATTCCTCATAGAGATTTTATTAATTTATTTCAGTAGGCTATTAGATTACATTATTAACCAAAGATGCTCTTATTTATAGGTTATGACTGTAATGCTGTATTCCTTACGGTTTCATCACTTTTACAATATTCTGATGATGGGCAGGATACCATAGATCGTGAGCTGGAGATCAATTGGGAGCCTGCATGTGAGCCAGGACAGTTACCAGATTGGATTGGTCTCTTTGATTATAATCTTAGTACAGGTTGGAATATTGTTACTATCCATCTGTGAAAATACCTGATTTATTGTATACAAAATTTCAAGGCTTCACTAGTCATCAGTTAGGATTGTCAGATTTTTCAAAATGTTTAAGTCTTATGATAAAGTTTCCTGCTTACCAACCTAACAGAATTTTCCTTAATTTTTTTTGTTATGTTAACAAACTTTAAAAAAAGATACTTTTAGTATTTTCGATTTCACAGGTAAGGTTTTGTTGAAAAAAACCTTCTTAATTAAATCATAAATGCAAGTGTGTGTAAATTCCAAGGACTTTTATAATATTATAATTATAATTCAAACATTCTCAGAATGCTGGGTCTTCTGAAAACTGTGAACATTACAAATTTTAGGTAAATATTATCTGTATATGATTTTAGGGCTATTTTTTCTATTATCTGCATGTTCAGATATTTATTTTAGTTATCTAATAGACAATGGAAGCATATTTTTTGATTATATATTATAATAATGCTACCAAACCAAAAACTTATTTCAAGTGGTCTTTTTTTTTTTTTTTTTCCTAGAATGGGTCATTATTCATACATTTAACATATATAATTAACTTCCTGTGTCCTTTTCCTTGATTTTTTGTTTGTACCTGAACCATTTATTTTTATGACTTCCCAATTATGTGGCCCACTGGCCCATGTGCTGGATTTGAGAAAAACATATCAAACCCAATCATCTCTAAGACTTGGGCTTATTGAAGATAAAGTTTCATTAATTTTTTGAGTAAGTGAGGGAATTTCCCTGATTTTTAATAAAACATCTAGTAACTATCATCAACCCATTTTTTTTTTAATCCTAGTATACCAATTGGTTCAGTTTAATTGCACTTTGTGCATCACACACTGGCACCATTAATTTCCTTTGCAAGTGGCACAGTGCTTATTATACAGTAACTAGAAGACAATATCAGCAGCCAATCAACTATAATTTTCTCACTCAACATAAACTCTGGTTATAAATAATAAATTTACTAACTTTGAAATGCATATCTTTTATGTTTTTGCTATATCTTGAGATAAATATTAGGAATGTCAAAAACAAGAATTGTCTAAAAATACAAACTTAGGCATATGCTTAGTCAAAAGAAAAAAATTGGGAATCAGCATAAAGGTAAATAAATGCACTTTAAATTGTGAGTTGATAAGAATAAATTATTAGAATAAATCTGAAAGATGGCATTGAATTTAAAAAATGTTAATATTTCAGAAAGAAAGAAAGATATGTATTGATGCAATAGTTTTTATTTTTAGCAAATAAAATTTTCCATTATGGTTTTTGTTCGATAAATCCACAATAAAGGCTGCGGAATAACTTGTCCAACAGATTTTAACATGTTTTGAAAATAAGATATTTATCTCATGGATTCTATGTGATTTAACAAAGGCATTTGATTGTATATCTCATAAACTACTTTTGCCAAAGTTGAATTTTTTTTAATTACAGAGGATGCACTAGAACTTATTCACTCTATTTTTATTTCACAGAACACAGTATATAAGTGTAAAAAATGAAACTTTAAGTGTTCAAAATGTAAATTACGGAGTATCTCTAGCATCCTTTCAGAGCCCTTCTTATTTCTTGTCATACATGATTTATCTAATAACGTGGTATTGTATGTAGATGTTATGTTAATAACCCATGATATGGACATTAATATATAAGAACAAAGTTAAGTTGATGGAGTTAGTGCTGTTAAAGATTGGTTTTCTAATAGCCAACCAAGTTTCAAAAACATATTTTTGGATTATCCAAGAAAATACATAATTGTTCTACTAATGTTAAATTACTTGGATTTCAATTAGACTCTAAACTTACTTGGAAAGAACATATTGATAGAGTCTGCAATAAAATATTCAGAGAAATATTTATGATCAGAAAACTTAGAGCATGTTTCTCTTTAAATGTGTTAATAAACATGAACTTTGCACTGTTCCAAAACCATATTATTATGGATTTTCTTCCGGGGACATTCAATTGAAACATATAGAATTATGTTGTGCTGAAAAAGGCAATAAGACTAATGCTTTATAAATGTAATAGAGACACATGTAGACCTTGTTTGTGAATCTAAAAATAATGACTGTGTTTAATTTATATATACTGTGGCACATATAGGTAGTGATAATGCATTGACAATGTTATTGGACATTGTTAATGCATTATTACTATATATTGTCAATGCATTATTACATATATTATTTAGATACTGACAGGGGCTAGGAAACACAGCATGGCTGAAAAACGTGAAAGGAAGCACATGAGCAGAAAAGTTAAGAACCATTAGATATTAGCATGGTGTGAGTTCAGTGAAAGAGACAGCCAGGAAAGGATACTCACCATGTCTGCTCCACGATCACAGAAAGCCAGAATGTAAGACAATATCTTATTGTAAAGAATATATAAATATAATGAACTAGAAGCATATCTTGACTGATGAATATGTGATTTAATTTGTGTTTGCTCCTGTAAGTCTCTTCCTGTTGGTTTCCTTAGATTTTTACACATTTAATAGGAAAAAGCCCTCGTGTTATAACCACAAGGTAGTTAGAAGTTAGGAAGTTTAGCACATTTAGCAGGCTCACAACTATATATATATACATAAATGAAAAATAAAATAACATAATGAAAAATGTAACTAAAATGACAACAATTAGATAAGCAGATAAAGTATAAAACACTCAGAAAGTCAAAGATTTAGTATTATAATATTTCAAACAGTTCGTGTTCATCAAAATATTGCAATACTAAATCTGTGACTTTCTAAGTGTTTTATATTTTTCCGCTTATCTATATATAGTATATATGTTATTATATATACATTTTTCATTGTGTTATTTAAATATAAATTTGGAGAAAGCTTTTAATACTATTGACAGACAGAATCTTTGGATTAAATTAAAGGATAAAAGTGTAATTAGGAGCACTACAGAGGATCTATAAAGAAAACTAACTTACTATTAGATGACGCAGGGACAGCACCACTGGGAGGACCTTGGAAGGGCTTGAGCCCCACCAAAATTAAGTTTTGCCCACCCATGTGTCCCCCCAAACACTTTAAATCTATAAAAAAAATTACTCTTTAGTGACTCACTGTTAAAGACTTGGATGAGCAGATTATTAGAAAGTGCTTTTAAAATGGAAAGTGATTGGACTTATTAGGTATTGGGCTATTATAAAGTAACCATAGTTTGCCATGTTTATATAAAAAAATTCAGTAATGAATGAATGACTCATTCTCAGGTTCTTTCCATGAGGAAAACAGGTTGCTTTATTTTGTGACCACCTCTTGCATTATTTAAGTTAATAGCGCTGACTAGCAGCTGCAGTTGTTTACTACATTAGTCATATTCTTAGATGTATAGTGACAAGTACAGGTTTGTTAGGTGCAGACATTTGAAAGTATTATAACAAACATAACTATTGCAATATTTCCTCAGAACATAATTTAGCAATTGTGATTGATATTTAAAAGTGAGTCAATTGTACAGGTGAATTGCTGTAGTCATGTTGTGAAGTTAAAACTGCATAAAGCCGGGAAAACATTCCATCTTGCATTCCCCCCCCCCCACATATTTTAAAGAAACCAATAACCAATGTGTTAAATTGACCACACTGCAACATATAAAATAATATAAATGAGGAAAATTCAGTGCGGTGTAGAGGCATAGACCTTGAAAGTAATAATAATGTGTATGTCATTAAAGATTAAATTCAGGACTCAGCTGAGATATATGCATCACTGAGTGATTCTGATGAACAGGAGAAAGAAACCAGCAGCAAACATCAGATATTAGTGCATATGATATAGCATCTAACTCATGTAATGCTCCAAAGCAGTCAATATTACATCCGTTCCCAAGAAACAATGTTTAATAAAGTGAAAAGAAGTTTTCAGCCATAATGGTACAAGTCATTTCTATGATTGGAGTACAGTGTACAGAAGAACTCAGCATATTATTTCCCATGTAGAATTATTTTACTTGATGAAAACATTTTTCCACATTCACTAAGGTGTAGCTATAACAACTGGAAAAAGGAGTTTGATAAGGACTTCAACTTCTGGAAACAAAACAGCAGTAAGACCCATAAAGCTGTGCATATCTAATGGGAGTCTTTCAAACAGTAAAAGAAACAAGGTGAGGAAGCTTTGGTGTTCACTGCTATTAGTAAAGCTTACAGTGCTCAAGTATGGGAAAACAGATATCTCTCACAAACTGTAGAAGCTTTGCTTTATACAGCAGCCCAAGGAGTCAAGGACATGATGAATCAAAGACCAATAAATAAAGGTAATTTTCTAGAAATTCTAGAGCTTACACTAGATCATCTAGGAAAAAAAGAGTAGAAAATGGACGCCAAAATTAAAGTATTTACATAATTCTGTTCAAAATGAGATTATTATATATTATTGGTAAACATACTACAGCAAATATTAAGATAATTGTGTGATTGAGTCCAACTAACTCTCTTTTGCTCCATTTACTTAAATATGTAGGATAGGTTCCACGAACCCTTTGTTTGCATCATCAGCTCCTAGTTGACTGATGATGTAAACGAAGTGAAACCGGTCCTACAGTAAGTGGAGCAAGAGTGTTAGTTAGTTAGTTCGACTCAATCACACATTGGTCTTAATATATGATTAGCTTCATTGTACAATGTTTCAATTAACAATTTTAGTTAATACTACAGCAAGTTTCAGGGAAGAAGTTGCTCAGACTAAGTACTTTGCACTCGCACTTGATGAATCTAAAGATATCAGCTAATCAGAGCAAATCAGAGCAACTTTGTAGTCATAATATATTATTTAATTGCATTGTATATGAGTGTTTCCTTGGATTCAAAAAGGCAAATAATTTGGATGTTAATTGCGCATTAACTGCCAATGGAGTCAATGCCCAGTTCTGCATTGCTCAGGCCTATGATGGAGCCAGTGTGATGAGTACAAACTGCAGTGAAGTTCAAATTCTCTTTAAGAAAGAGGTTCCACAAGCTGTTTGCTGCATAAATCATCAGTTAAACTGGTAACAGTTGATGTCTGCTAGAGCCTCAAGGAATCCCAAGACTTTTCCATCCTGTTTGAAAATATGTACATATTTCAGTCAGGATTACGAATACTTGCTATTTTTTGCAACAATACAAAAAGAAACGAACTAGCCTAATTTATAATTAAGATCATTACATGGTTAAATTGATCTACATGCTCTTATTAGCTCCACTAACTTGTTTAAATTTAGTACATGTATCACAGACAAGAGTCAATGGCTAGCTGAGGATGCAGACAAAAGGCTGTGAAACATGTACTAAATTTAAATAAGTAAGTGTAGCCAGTAAGAGTCTATAGTTTGATTCAATCATCAATGACCTTAATTATATGATTAGCTTCATTGTATAAGTTCCAATTAGCATTTCAAGTTAAAGGAACTAGCTTTAGTTTTCGGAGCATTCCGTATGTTTGCGCAACATTATAATATATCATTGTAATGCTTGAGTGGTACAAGATAATCCTGTAAGGTTTGGGCATGTTTAAATGCAATACTGGTTTATAGTGTATTTTTGAAAGAAATAACATGCAGTTCTTCTCTGCAGTTCCAAACTAAGAGGCTATCAAGATAGCTTAAGATAATGGTTTAAGCATTGAATTCAGTAGATACTGGTAATTACCTCCATGTGTAGCCAAATATGTCCTCACTGATTGTCTCAAGTGAAGCACTGCAAGAAAAGTTGAATAGCGAAAAGCAGTTCAAGAATTCACATGTTCTTGCCTATCTTAGGAAAATTCTCAATGAACTTAAAAGATGGTTCACTGAAAATGGTTCACTCTTAGAAGGGATCAGCATGCTTCACACATAGTAAGAGATTTTTCTGAATTTTGAAATTCTAAAAGATTTCGCAGAGCATTGTATTTAACTGGATGAAATGGAAGCTAAACCTTGTCTTGTTCCAAAAACAATAAAAAGATATGAACAAGATTGAAATTGTACCATGAAAGATAAATTTAATTTACAAAATTTCTTGAGAGATTTAAACTAACTTTTCAAAATGTCAGCAATAGCCTCACCGTTCCACCTTCTAACTCTGCATGTGAAAGGACGTTTTCATGCATAAAGAGGATAAAATCATACCTGAGGAATAGAGTGAATAACCATCTTATCAATATAGTAGTAATCACAGTGTACAGCTCAACAGCAATGAAATTGGATACTGAGAGAATCATGGACATATTGGATGCTGCCCATATCTAGCATATCAGCCTAACTGAGTTTGCTTTTAATTGATGCCCCATTCATGCTTATTTCACGTTGGTTCTGGTGGTGTAGTGGTAACCATACTTGCTTGCCTCCTAAACCCAAGATTGCAGGTTGATCCCAGCCAGAATCAATGGATTTTTTCGGGCTTAAAAATCCTAAGTATGGCTTCCTTCAGAAGGGAAGCAAAGTCGTGGGTCTTGTGTCATGAATTTATGGATGAGATAAGGAACCTCAAGCCTGAAAAAGAGGCTCTGAGCAAAATTTGTTGGCCATTTCAAGCTCTGATTTGAATGGGACACTGATGACCTGAGATGTTAAAGAGTGTCTATTAACTACAAACAAACAAAACAAAAACAAAAACAAAAAAAAAATTTAAGATAGGTCTAATTGCAGAAGAGGGGAAGGTTTTCTGTTTATCTATGGCATATAAACCTTATAATTGTGGAAATTTCATTTTTCAGAAAACTACTAAAATATACCTCTTTGTTTACATTAGAGTTAAATTATATTTTCTATCTAATAACTGAATCACACCAACAAACCACTATTGCGTGTAATTAAGTATAAGAATAAGAATCATTATGAAAAAAAGTAGCCCCCCTATTTACTCTCCCCTGGATGCCCACTCCCCCAAAAAAATGAAAAACTTACGGGACCAACTGGGATGACAGAGTGAACCTAGTCACATATAATTTATATATTAATGATAATAAAAAAATAGTAGAAAAAGAACATTTGTATTGTCCCTAATAAACAAGGATTACTGTTTGTTGATGACTTAGTTATAGGAGTTATATGAGTATAAAATTATTAGCGGAATAAATGATAATTGTAAGGCAAAGGGGTTTAAAATTTATAAAACAAAATCCAAGATTATGGTGCTCAAAACCAGAAATAAGATCAAGAAGGATGAAAAATGGTGAATAGAAAAATTGAAGAAATAAATTAAATTATGTATTTAGAGGCTAGATCAAGAGGAATAGGGGATGGGTACAAAAAAAAAAAAATATATGTACTAGCATATTGGCCATAAGAGTCATTATATCTTGTTTTTATAAAATTACTGAAATGAGAATAAATTGGTTTGAATGGATGTACAGTGTAATAGTGGAAGCAAATATTATGTATGATATTTACATGTGGAAGATTGATGGGTTAATATTGATAAGATTCATAGAAGGTTTTGTAAATTGATTTTCTGGTGGCCTAGAGCTTCCCTAAAGTGTGTCATATTTCTTGAAATGGAAACAGTGAGGAATGAATGAATAGTGTTTAACACCCGTTTTTACTACAGAGGCACCACAGGCGATGGACACTGATGATACATGAAGTGAAATGATACATTGGGAAAGGATTGTTTTTTAAGGAAGGAATTGTTCCAGGCCTAGTTTAGGGTACCTCCCCGGCATTTGCCATTTATGAGGACTCAGGAAAACATGGAAAAAACCTCAGTCAGGAAGGACGGTCCTGGCGGTATTCGAACCCAGACCTCCCACTCACAAGTCCACGCCTTAACGACCTTGGCTACCTGTGGTGGTAAAAAAAAAAAAAAACAGTGAGGAATAAAGAGAAGGTAATTGAGAGGGTTCTAAAATATTGGTTCAGAATAAAATTGTTGGAGGAAGATAATGTTTGTTAAAGAATGTTTAATAGCACAAAAAAGGCTGGATGGGGTGAAAGCTAGTTTTTCTAAGAATCATAGAATGCTGGAAAAATTGGGGATGGGAGTTGTTTAGAATGAAGAAGAGAATATTAAAAGATTTTTGAAAAAAGATAATGTTAATAGTAGAAAATATGGAAAACACGTTTTATTTAATAGTTTAAGGGGGAAATGCTCACTTATCAAAAAAGGATGCAGGAGCAGTATTCAGACTCAACTCACACCATGACTGTTTGGCACAATATTAATTTCAAAAATTCACCTGCATGCACCATCTGCAAGGACCTGAACACCATCATGAACAAGGATTACCTGTTTCAATGCAGCTCAATAGATCCACATAAAAGAACAGAATATAATTTACTTCTATCTAATGGGAAGCAAGAAATATCTCTTCTGAGCTCACCATTTGAATTTAAAAAATAAAAAGGCTCACTTGTTATATAGAATATTAAAAATGGAGTTCAGAAGGGAGAGTTATATTGAAGTTGATGATAAAGCATATAGGGAAGGATATACATGTGCCATAACTTGCATTTTAACCAATCTTAAATGACAAATGCTCCATTTATCATTACACACTTTCAAGTAGTATTTATACTCAAACTGCTTGTGTAGCTTTTGTTCGTATTGTTTCCATCGTCAAGAGCATGAGTTTAATACCACTAATCTATATTGATTCTCTGTTAAAGAGAAAGAGAATTAATGTTAGAATTGAGAGGCAAATAGCTATTTCATTAAGAGCTAAATAAGATTAAAAAATATAAAATATTTACACAATATTTTGAGTACCAAATATCACTGAATATTTATTAATAAATCAGATGTAACACATTAAACCTAAACTACACAATATAACACATTACTTATTATGAGGAAGTTGGCTATTTATGCCTCATATTTAAAGAAGATTGTACCTCTCTCAAAAAATTATTTATTTTGATCAAATCAAAGTATTCACTACATGACAACAGATATGCCATTTACTTTAATTTGCAGCAAGTTATTAATTTTACTGGCTTCTTGTCTAATTCTTTGTGGAGTCCAAATGTTTTCATAAGGGCAAATATCCTCTTTGCTCATGCAGAATACCAGAAAGACAGTAAATACCTTCTGAAAATTTACTCATTTAGATTCAGTAGTTCTAAACTCTTTTAAATGTCTTTATCCAAAGATTTAAACTCTGAAGTTTAGAGGAAGATAACTTTAATTTGCTTAGTATCTCATTAACAATTACATCATCAAAAATTATTTATTTCAATCAAGTTTAGTCAATGGAATTTATAAATTCTGCTAATTTATCACCTTCTGGCCAAGAAGGAGCCTGACTTTGATTTGTTGAGAGAAAGCACAGAAAAGTTTGATCTTACACAACATTTACATAATGTTACAAACAGTCAAATCAACAACATAACAATTAAATTTTAAATGTCTTATGGTATGCAAATCATTTTATATTTTCTATACTAAATTATGTTCCACTAGATAAAATAAATAAAATAAAATGTAATAATTGATATCACTGTATGATTCAGTTGAACTACACACTCTTAATGCTTCACGTACTTGTCATAATGTCTGGAATTGGTTTCGAGAACATTTAGTTCTCATCTTCAGTCAGGCTAAAGTTCAACTGTTGGATCATTCGTTGAGCTGTGGGAATGTGTATTCTGCTCTGGTGGTGGTGTGATAAACTTGTAGTTTATGTTTTCATCTCTGGTAGTGTCGAAGTTCATTATACTGTCTTTGTATTTGTAGATGTAGATTTTCTCCCAGGTTGCTAGTTCTGTAGGTCCTTGTACTGATTTTAATAATTTTGCTTTATTCATTATGTCTGATTTTGTGCCCAAAAACTATATGCTACTGCTGATTTCTCTATCTGCTTGTACTTTACATGGTTAAAGGAACATTTCAGGAGCATAAAGTACAAGCAGATAGAGAAATCAGCAGTAGCATATCATTTTTGGACACAAAATCACAACATAACAAATAAAGCAAAATTATTAAAATCAGTACAAGGAACCTATGGAACTAGCAACCTGGGAGAAAATCTACATCTACAAATACAAAGACAGTCTAATGAACTTCGACACTACCAGAGTTGAAAACATACAAATTTATCATACCACCAACAGAGCAGAATACACATTCCCACAGCTCAACGAATGATCCAACAGTTGAACTTTAGCCTGGCTGAAGATGAGAACTAAATGTTCTCGAAACCAGTTCCAGACATTATGACAAGTAAGTGAAGCATTAAGAGTATGTAGTTCAATTGAATCATACAATGATATCAATTATATGATTGGCTTCACTGTGCAAGTTCCAATTTACATTTTAATTAAAATAAAATGTATTAATCAAAACATAAAATATGGACATTTGCACACTTCCTGCAAAGTGCAGTGTTGACATGTAATTCAAAATATGTATATATAGTAAACCTCTCTATTACATATATTAATAAACTATATGATCCTTTATAACTTTTGGGTAAAGATTTGGTGATATTGCTATTTAGAAGCTTTGAGACCTAGAAGAAATTATAAAAATTGAAATGCAAAATTTAAATATTGCAGTTGTTTCTATTATATATACTATTCTTCTTCTTTTTCATCTGAATTTTTCTCCATTTTTAGTGTAGTACCAACTGTTGTTTACCAAATATATAATTTTTGTTTATAACTATTTAAGAACCCCCATTTTAATTGCCAAGGTCTTCTATATGATGAATAAAATAAATGAATTAATTGTAATACAAATAAACTGCAGATCATTGATGCCTAAATTTGGCATTTATCTTTTCAGGTTAAGGTAAACTTCAGAAATAAAAACCTACTTTGACCGAAGCAAGATTCAAACCTATGCCTTTCACTATGTAATACATGCATATAATATGAATTTATTTATTTCATAAAAAACTAATAGCTAGCAAGAGAAGTACAATTAGACAAGTATTTAGAAGATATTTTAGAACTTTGTATTTATAAAGAAAATTGATAGTGTCCACAGGAATACTTTCACCATTGGTTAAAGTGGTACCTTCAGATCATAATGACGGCTTTTTTCACACCAACATTAGTATTGGTCAGCCCTCCTTACCCGGAGGTTGGGATTATGTTGAAATTGATTCAACAAACAACAGCACTGCCTCTCGAACTGCATTTCCTCTCAAAGGAGATCACTGCCTTCCTTTCTGGGTAGCTGCCTTCCGTAATGACACTCTGGTTCACACAGACTGCCTAAAGATACGTCCTACTTGGATGTCTGATCACAGGTATATTATTAATCATTTTAATAGTACTTGTAATATTTATCCATTCATTTGAAAACCTATAAAATACTCTTTAATAGTTAACTGGTACATATTGGTATGAGAATAAGATCCTTGAAACAGTTACAGAAAAAAAAAAAATTAAATAAAAATTCTAACACTGTAAGCAGAATTTTATTAATTACAATGATGAGAGTACCTTATAATTTTAAGACAAAATTTCAGTTCTCCAAAATAAGTTGCCAACAATAAAGAAGTTATTAGGTACTAATCTATCAATCTACCAATCCTACACTGAATGTTATGTATTCAACTTGTTTAAACTAAATTTCACTTACTTACTAAAACTAAAACCTGTTTCTAGAGTAATCACTCCCATCTTCAGTTGCTGACCAACTACTGTTACGTGAAATTGTGGCTGGATACCTGAATACTTCTGTGGCGGTACCTGGTGATTGTAGTAGAGGAACTTGCTGAGTTCATCCGTAGGAGGAAATTAAAATTCATTAAGTTTTCTTTATTTTTTATGATGAAAATGTTTTCCAAATTGGATAGTTCCAATGAGTTGTGAAGTTATTTCAACAGATTAACATCTGAGGTAATTTCATGATTTTTGGTCCAAAAGTGACCTGCTACTGCTGATTTATCAACCTGCTTAAACTGAATATTCCTAAAGTGTTCTTTTCTCCAAATTTCCCTTTGTTTTTCCAATATATTTCTGATCACAATCTGCTCATTTTATTTCATAAATTCTTGATTTCTGTTGTTTATGGCATCTTTTACTGTGCAACCTAATAAATTCTTGGTATTATATTTTTTCTTTAGGGCTAACATTATTCCATGTTCTTTGAAAATCATCTTAAATTTGGTAGTAAGTTGGATGGTATGAGAAACTTTTGAATTTGTATCTTTCCTAATGTTCTTCAGTGTGGAAACTTCTCTTATTGATTTTTGTCTTTTAAATTTATTGATAATTTTTATTAATGTGTATGTTTCTTTTCTGTGAATTTCAAAGTTTAGACAATCTCCATTTCTTATGATTTTTAAATCTAGGAATGGGAGCCAACTATTTTTCTCTTCTTCTATGGTAAATTGCATAAATATACATTGTAGATTAAGAAGCTTCAGAGCGTCTATTGAATGTTTTGCCAGTATTATTGCAAATACGTCGTCCCCATACCTATACCATGTCTTGAAAATTAAAAGGAAGCATCCGGGAATATGTATTTCAAAGGAACTCATGCATAAATCCACTAGAAATGGAGACAAGGGGTTTCCCCTAGGTAAGCTGATTTTTTAGCATTCACACAAGCTTGGAGTCTCTTTGACCAGTCATCTATCACAGAATGGATAGTATCAATCAGAAAAGCTGCCATTAAGAAATTATTCAAACTTTCAAGCAAAGAGTATCTTTTTTTGCAGACCATTCCCTCTAGCTCTGACCACAGTTTAAAGTCCAGGGGGTTAAGACTGGGGCTACCAGAAGGCCACTCAGCAATGATGAATTCTGGTACATTGGTCTGCAATCACTGTTGTGCAATCCTTGCCTTAAGAGCTGGCACAAAATCTTGCTGGAAGGTCCAGGGATCACTGTTGAATATGGTGCTACTCAAGTCCTTCATGAGAGGTTCCAGAACAGTTTCCATAAACACTTTGACACTGTTTTTTATACCTTTTTTGTAAAAATGTAGCCTGGTGGGGCCCCGCTTAATCCCACAAAATCATGACTGGGAGAGGTGCTCTGCACCTTAGAAACTCTCTCATGAGCTTCCCAAGAACTTGTCACATATACTCTATCATTCTGGCATTTACCGCCTGTGATGCCTCAGTAGTTAAGATGGGTGTTAAACACTATTTAAAAAAAAAATCTGCCATTTCAAGTTCTCTTAAATGGTGAAGACTTTTTCATTGGTAAAGAGAATTCTCCGATGCCTGTTGTTGACATACCGCTGCAGAAGCTGCCTTGATTTCAGTTTCCCCTGCTGCTTCAGCTCTGGCATTAGGAAATGTCTTATGTTCCACGAATAAGCTCCAACCCCAAGATCTTCAGAGAGTACCCTGAATATTGATCCTGGTGAAATGTTGAGCTCCCATGCCATCATCTTCTGCTTCCAGATGGAATTTTGCTGGTTATGGACAGCTACTGTCTTCATGTTACAAGGATGACGAACCCCCCTGAGATCTTTTACACTGCCTGTCTCAGTAAATCGCTGGATTGTCTGGTAGACAAATCTCTGCTGATTTTCGGCTGTTTCAGGTTTTGGAAAATCGCAGTTGGTGACTTTCCAACCTTGTGCAAAGCAATTATAGCTATCTGTTTTCATATTCACTCACTCCATGCTTAAGTGAAGAAGATCCACTCTTTCTCTTTTACTGTTCAACACATACTG
This sequence comes from Metallyticus violacea, assembly GCA_030762175.1. Lineage (NCBI taxonomy): Eukaryota > Metazoa > Arthropoda > Insecta > Mantodea > Metallyticidae > Metallyticus > Metallyticus violacea. The sequence continues at coordinate 24,384,652 of CM060841.1, forward strand.
GTCAGAACTAACCCTGAGCAAAAGGATTGCTTTACTACCAGAAAACATGGCTACAGCCCAAGTCAAAAGTTTGTGACAGCATTAATGGCTAGGCTAAGTATAGTTCAATTTGTATGTTTCAAAGAAATACAATAGAGCCTTGATAATTTGAGTTTAATGGGAGCACGCAGATAGGGAGACAAAATATTTAATTTTACAGATTTCTAAAACGTATAGTATGATTCAACTACAGTATATTTATTTTTAAACCAACTTATGATTAACAAAGTACTCATACATTATGCAGTACTATAATATCACTATTATTTTTTCAAAATTATCAATGATTTTTTTCTGGCTCTAATTTGTACATGCAAGTCTCATCAATGTTAATGAGCAGAGCTATTTTGTTTTGTTCCTGTTTGAACACCAATCTTCCATGATCACTGCATCCACATCATATTCTACATTCTGCAGTAATTTTGTTTAATGGTTTCACCTCCATCTAGTCTTTGGATGGCCTCTATCTGTGTTTCCATAGGGATAGATTCTTCTTCTTCTTCTTCTTCTTCTTCTTCTTCTTCTTCTTCTTCTTCTTCTTCTTCTTCTTCTTCTTCTTCTTCTTCTTCTTCTTCTTCTTCTGCTCCTCCTCCTCCTCCTCCTTCTTCTTCTTCTTCCTCTTCCTCCTCCTCCTCCTCCTTCCTCCTCCTTCTTCTTCTTCCTCTTCCTCCTCCTCCTCCTCCTCCTCCTCCTCCTCCTCCTCCTCCTTCTTCTTCTTCTTCCTCCTCTTCCTCCTCCTCCTCCTTCTTCTTCTTCTTCTTCTTCTTCTTCTTCTTCTTCTTCTTCTTCTTCTTCTTCTTCTTCTTCTTGTTTTAAAGCATTCATTCTTTAAATCAAACACTCAGGCCAAAACTTAAAAGACAGGTATTGAGCAGACATCTTATAAACAATCAGTTCAAAGGCATGTCAAAATGAATTTTTCTGTTAGTGGTAAAATCTCTCTCTCCCCACCCCTTTTTTTTTTAGCTGGAATTGTGTGGAACATTGAATTATCAAGACTCTACTGTACATAGATAATATTACTCATACTGTGAACTATCTGTGCATATCAGTAAAATCCTTTTAGCTCATATACGATATGCTGCTAGTCATACATCCTCACAATAGTTTGTAGCTCTAAATAATATGCTGAGAGTTCTATTTAAAAAAAGATGTCGTGTACCACACACACTAAAAACTTTCTATGTCACGGGGGAGGGGGGGAACAAACAAAATTTAGTAACCATTTATTTGTATTTAATTTATTTCAAAAGAACAAGTCCCAGAAAATGGTTAATGAGGTAATTTGACCAACAAACATATCTGATTTGTAGAGTAAGCACAAGCCTCTAACTAAAGACAAATAAAAGAACTGAATACAAATCTTATAAATATTAATTATTCATTACATTTGTTTATAGTTCATTAATAAAAATACAAATAATCTTTAAGTGATGATACCATTTAACAAGTCTTCTTATAAATATTGTACTTATGAAGCTGTTGACAAAGGAGTGGTAATATATCATAAATTTAGGTATTCATTTTTTTTACACTAAACTCCACTTACTTACATAAAATTAAGATGCATTTTGTTATTATGTATATGAAAAACTTTCAAAAAAAAAAAAACCTATGAATATCTCACATGCTGAGGTAAAATAACATTTTTTTCCCCTTTATTCCAGACAACAGCTTGGTCCTCTTTCGCTGGGCTCCCTCTTCCTACCTGGCACACACAATTCAGCATGCTATCATCATAAAGGATCCAACATTCGTCGCAGCACATTTTCCCGCTTTATCTTTACTCAGGATGCTAGCATTTGGGATCAGCTAGTCCATGGAGTACGCTATCTAGATCTCCGTGTTGGATATTATGCTACTGTTCCAGGGAACAAAACTGTACGAGAAAATGCATACAGGTGTCACAAAGTCGGAGACTTAGTATTGTGTGTTATATTTGCTAATGAGTAACCTTTTTGTTTCTATGGGTAGAATTATTTCATCATTTTAAATTATTATACTTACAATAAACTTACAATATTCTGGAACAGTGAACCATAGGTGATTGATGACCTTGTATGATTTTTCAGTGTCATTGGAACACCTATACCAAATATAGATCAATACTAGTGAATACACAAGTCTATTAGATATGATACTACTAGATGCGGAACCCAGAGAGGTTACTGACAACCAGTTAAATTTAATTATGAAATATTTACTATAGAAAATCAACTGCTTCACTTTAGCTTATTTTATAATTAAACTTTTATGTATTTCGTTTTTAAATCATTTACTGACTATACAAATATTCATACTTAGTACTACTAAAATAGTTATTACATAAACAATGAGGCTCAATTCTTAATTAGCTGCAATTGATTCAATACTTATCATTAAATTATATAGAACATGTTTCACTTAAAGATTAACAGATTACAGAACAGGCAATAATTTGAAATTTGGGATATGTGGTAAGGATACACATACTGACAATTACATAAAAGCAAGTGGTTTCAATTCCACAAACATGCAGTCCTCAACAGCTTAACACACAGACTCATTAACGTACCCACGAATGAGTTTGAATACAACAAAGAGTATACACAGATAATACAAATGGGAAAAACAAAAAAATGAAGAAATTAAACAAGAAAAGAAGTTCAAATATGTTGCAACATTGAACCATTCAAGGGAAACTTACTTATTATTCTTTGGCCACCAAAAAGTCCAAAAAATACTCAGATAGTTCGATATTTGTTCATCCCTAGTGAACAAATTCAGCCTAAATAATCTGCTCAACTCCGGTGATGACAGAATTCCCAGTGAAAAGAAAGTAGGAATCTATAAAATAAACTGCTTGGAATGCAACAAAGTGTATTTTGGAAAAACAAAGAGAAGCATAGGAATTATGTTCAAAGAACACTGGAGAAACATTGAGCACAATCAGATAAATAAATCAACATTTGTACATCACTTTTGGAGAGATGAACATAATGCAGAAATGGAAAATAAATTATTCAAATTTGTAGATAGACCTTTGGAGCTGGAAATGTGAGGAGAAAATTTATAAAAAAATATGAAGATAAGGTTATGAACTTCAAGATTCCAACAGAAGACAAATTAATCCAAAAGTTCATAAAATGTCTGTGAGAGCTATATCAAGTACATTGAACAATCAACAAATGTGACAGTTGATCACAGCTTACGATTTAGGCAATGGCCTGTGAAACATGTTCTGTATAATTGGGTAAGTGGAGCATAAGAGTATTACATTGACTAACAGATATTTAAGAGCATATAAGTTGCTTTACTGTATTAGTTCCAACACAAAGTTGATCTTAAATTTCATTTTTTTCAGAACTGATATATGTTTGATAAGTGTTTATTTAATTTTTAATTTATTTCAGTTATTTTTATTAGAGCAGTAGAAATTTATATGTATGTTTATAGCCATTTTCATTTTAATATAGGTGCAGAAAAAATATTTACAATGAAAAAGGGGGGCTTGACCCTATGTATTTTGAGAGCTGGAACAGATGGTCTCAAGATACTTCAGTATGGAGCTATTGATATGCAATAATTGAATTGACACATGTTCACGTAAAACTAATATATACAAATGGTAATGGCAGAAGTGCGTTCATAAGCAGAATGTACCTCACTAATAAATCAGGCAATGTCACTGAGTGTACAGATTCTCTTAGAAGTAGTAAGGCATTTTGAGAACTATGGTAAATTTCATGAATGATTACTATGCTTTAACTTCAATTAATGTGAACTACTGAAATAATATCCTGTATTTTTGTTTATTTAAGCTGTTTGTCTTCAGATCTATTGACATCCATAAATAAATTTTATCAAAACCTGCAGCATCATAAAGAAGCATTTGAAACCATTTGTTCCTATCCTTAAGGTACCTATTTCTCAGCCACTTTTCTAGTCATAATTTCTTTGTAAATATTTTTACACTCTGTATTTTATAACTTTTAACCAAAATATGTCATTAATAGTGTCAGTGAAATATTTCCTATATCTTCAAAAACAAAATTTTTTTTTGTTCAAATTAATCATGCTAAAATTGGCTATGGTCTTCATCTCGTACTAGTTTGGAATTTTTTTAAATCAGTTTTGATTTATTGAGGCATTCATTTCTATCTACTCTGTAATTCATTCTTATTGCATGCTTCCCTGCCCTGCTTCAAATCTATGCATGTTAGTTCAATATAACGATTCACTAGTCAACTATATATAGATGTGTGCAATACCTATTATTGTTTTTTCTTTTGGCACATAGTGCTCTAACACATTAAAGTTATAAACTAGGGTATTAAATGAAAATCAACTTGCTTCCCTTGCTGATGCAAAGTGTGACCAATAAATAATGATGGGCAACCACAATCATACTTTTTTAATTTGAAATTTGTTGCTGTTTTAGCTATCTTTTATGCTAACAAAACATCTGGATTTCATTGATTATCCTGTTACAGTACTATACTATTTGTTCAGCTGGATATATCAGCTTTGCTTCATTATTGAATGTTCCACACTGATTTAGATGGTTTCTTGTCATGATCAAACACTGTTCCTCACATAAGCTGAATTTTATTTTATATATATTATTATTTTATTATTGAGTACCTTTTTATTTTAAAAAACCGTACAATCCCTGATATTAATACTACTTTTATTTTACTATCAAGTAGTAATTTAACCTTCATTCAGTGTGAAATCTTGGTGCCTACAGATTCTGGATAAACCATGATATGATTCGTGTGGGACCTTTGCTGCCTGTGCTGCGAGAGTTGAAAAGGTACCTGAGCTTGGCAAAGAATGAGATTGTGCTTCTTGACCTTCACCGTTTTCCAGTGGGTTTGCATGGACGGCCCTCTAGGCATCGCCGTCTCATCTCTCTTTTGAATCGTGAGCTTGGGGAATTTATTCTTCCAGCCTCCTCGAGCAATGCTGCTACTACTCTGCAGGACATCTGGAGCCATAATGATGACAGAAGACTCATAGTGGCTTATGGAGATAAGAGTATTGTAAAAGGTGAGTATAAATATAGAAAACAAAAAAAGTTATCTGAAAAGTTTTACAGTTAATGCTTTCACTCACCTTCCTTTCCCACCTTTATGTATTTATTATCCAAAAACTTTATGAATTCTGCTAATTAAGCTATCAGCTATATGCTGTTATAATAGTTAACTCTTTTCAGCTTCCCCATTAAAAAAAAAGGAAAAAAAATGCATGTGAGCAAGTTCTGGGTTATGAGGTCAACAAACATAAACTGAACTTGTGACCTTTAACTATCTTTTAAATGAAAGTGGCTCCCCAATGAACATAAATATAGTCTACTAGTGAAATGCTTTTAAATATTAAGCACCCAAAAACCATGCATAACAGAAAATTATCTTGTGCAGCATCATAAACACATGAAAACTATGCCTTCTGACCGTTCTATTGTTCCTATAAGCCTGTAACCTACAATGTATAAAAAATATTTATTGTACTAATTTCATACCTAATACATAAGACTTTATTTTATTCACATTCCCTCACAAACTTTCAATACTACCCCTGCGATATGATACAACTATGATTTATTTATTGTTCAAAATATCTCTGAATTCCTTTTTTGATAGTCTGCTCAAAATACTCGTGACAATACTGTTCCTTTCTTATTGTTTTTCACTTCTGGGAAGAGATAAAGGTCACAAGGTGCAAGATAAGATGTATGAGGCATAACCTAAATGTCCAATTCTTAGATTAATGTTCAATTATGCAGGCTTGATAAGCAAGTATGCTCTGCTGGTGTATGATCCATCCCATTCTGGCAAGGTTTGGTCACTTCTCTGTGATTTTTCCATTCATTGTCCCCTTCAATGCATCACAATAAAAATAATGCATGATGTTGCCAAACTCTGCAATTGTTATATGTCAATCTTCTTGCACAATAATGTCAATTGTGTTAAATTTTTACAGTAGCAATTCTTTCAGGAGGTGGAGAATCTTTCAGATCTTTATGGCGCATCTTAAATACTTCGTTTTTATATGCATACTGTACTATTTCCAAAGACTATAGGATTTTTGTCTAGTAGAACATAAAACTAATTGTCATACACTGCAATTCAGATATATGCTGAGTATAATGAACATGACCTCATGCTTTTAACTCCCAACTGAGAAGTGCTGCATGAATGACACTCATAGCACTGGTAGATGAGGGGTTCACTTTTCCATTAGTTGGTGTCACACTCAAGGGCAGTTATTTAAATGCAATTAAATCAGTTGTTATATGTGTAGTTATGTAAACACAGTACATTATTAAATTAAAAAATGTTTCTTTCCACATGAACCATTCATATTTCTTCATCCTCTTACAGTTTCCAGTTTATTACCATAAAAGAACTTGGTACCACAAAAGAAATATGCACTTTAGCTTTAATTATATTTGTTAAAAATAAGTTTCTGAGTCTAGATAATAGCTTTTCTGTATAACTAGAATATGTTTAGTTACGGCATTTACATTTCAATTTAAAAAGGAACATTTTGGGAAATCCAGATTTCATGATTGAAAGCAAATAAATTATACCTCTTTTATGTTACAGATTATCGATGGTTATGGGCACCTTTAACTCAAGCTTGGGGAAATCAGCAAACCCCTGGAGGTCTACGCAATTTTCTTCAGCAGAGCATAGACAATGCAAAGCAGCGTGAAGGACCAAAATTGTGGGCTGCCATGGCTGAGCTCACTCCTTTACCAATTGATATTATGTTTAACCCAACAGGAAGCCTTCGCATTATGGCTGATTCAGTCAATCGTAATATTACTTCCTGGTTCCGTAACATTTGGTGGCGGTATACCAACATTGTTGCAACAGATTTCTTCTTGGGCAACAATTTAGTGGATGTGGCAGTAGCTGCTAATCTTCGCAAGATAAATCTAATTGAGGCCTAAGCATTTTCCCTCCAATTTTTTTAAAAGATGTTAATTTCTCAAAAGATTGCATTAAGAATCAACAAATTCTATGTACTGTATACCAACAGGCTCCCTGCACTTGACAAATGAAAAGATTAATTTAAAAAGAAGAAAAGGACTGTAGGGTGATGCAGTTTGGTCACAAAATGGAAAATAAAAAGAAAGTTCTTCAGTATCTACTTACTAAATGCAATTGTCAAGAGAAGCTGTTTAATAAAGATGGCCAAGTTATATATGCAAGAAACATATTTTGCAATAAGATATAAAGTAATTGGAATCTTCTCTAAGATTTAGAGATAACCTTTAAGAAAATAAAATAATTATGAAGATATTTAGCTCAGGGTAAACTGAAATTTAGAACAATGTTCCATCATTCATAAAAAAAAACAAAAAACAAAGGCAACCATGACATGAAAATCATTGCTATATTTAATATTTTACAATGCAGAAAAATAATTATCTATACAGATTTCTTTATCCTTCCTAACATCAAGAATATACAGTTTGAGCAAGCAAATATATGTGTAGAAGAGAACAAAGAAAAGCATAAAAAACACTCTGGGTAGAAAATCTCAACCTTTCATAACATTTAGATCTTCTTATGGGTGTGTTTGCTTTTATACATTTGAAATCTAGTTCTTAAAATACTCAAAACTTATTAACAATATACTCAGAATATAACAACTTTGTTGCTGTGTAACTCGTATATTCAGTTGCAAAGCTATACAATCATGTTTAAAATAAAAATTTTGTTTAGCATATAACAAGATTCATGGCACAGTAGCATGAAGCATTCTTATGTAACTACTAGGCTTGGGAACCAAATAAAACCACAAAGCAGTGTATTTTACAGCTTCGATAATTAGGGGAATTTAAATATATCAGATATGCTTTGATAATAAACATATCTAAATTACGGCTATTCATACAAATGCAATATATCCCTAAATAGCTAACAAATTGTAATTAATTAGGCATGACCATTTAATTTAGATATATTGCTGCTAAAGTATAATTTTAATTTTTTGATTTATGGTTCAGTAACAAAAAGTTTTACTGTGAGACTGTTTGGCTATTTCATATTGAATCTTTTTTCATTAATATTTCTCATCATTTAAAATATAACCACCATATGCTGTAAAAAAAAATAAAATATTGCAAAATTTGCTACTACCAACACTATATTTTCTCATGTCCTTTTACAACAAAGTTTAGTAAACTAAAATGTTCTGTAAATTAAAAAATTCCTCGTACTAAAGTTTATCTAAGAAATGAAATGTTGGCAGAGCAGTAAAGGATACTCACCATTCAATCTGTCACTGTGGATTAGGCATCAGTGTCTGTTGTTATCAACTAAAAGGCCCAAGTTTGATTTGCAGATTAGACGAGTTGTTTGATGAAGTTTTTCTGAAGTTTTCACAGATAGTACTAGATGCTATTAGGCACTGGTGTACTTCATCCTCGTTTGCACAATAAAAAAAAATTATGGGTATGATGTATAATTTACATTTCAACATTTATTTATTTAAGATCATTGTATGATTGCATTGAACTGCACACTCTTATTGGGTCCACTTGTTTAAATTTAGTACATTTTCGCAGACCGTTGTTTGCATCAATAGCTAACAGTCAACTGCTAGATAATTTGTTATGCTTTGGGGATGTATTTTCTGCTCTAGTGAAGGTGTGATGTACTTAAAGTTTATGTTTTCATCCCTGAAAATGTCAAAGTTCAATTATCTGTCTCTGTATTTGTAAATGTAGATTATCTCCCAAGTTGCTAACTCTGTAGGCCCTTGTACTGATTTTAATAATTTTGCTTTTTTCACTAAGTCATGGTTTTCTGTACAGAAAAAAGATGCTACTGCTGAGTTCTCCATTTGTTTGTATTTTATGTTCCTGAAATGTTCTTTTAACCATGTGCCTATGTTTATCTTTGTTTTTCCAATACAGACATTTTTGCATTCTGCACAACTTATTTGGTAAATACCTGCTTTTTTCTCCAATGGAATACTGTTATTAATATTGTCATTTAGGAGATTTTTAACATTAAATCTCTTTATAGGTGCTAATGTGATATTAAAATCTTATAGAATATTTTAAAATTTTTGCATGGTCCATTTTAAAAATTATCTTATCTTTTCCTGCTGAATGTGTTGTGGTTTCTTTAATAAGTTTTTGCCTCTTGAATGCTGTACTTTTTCACTGAACTAGTTCTTTGCTAAATCCATTTTTAATTACTGTTCTTTCTATTTGCTTGTATTCTTTAGAATATTCTTCCTTGTTAATGTGTAGTTAACTAGCATGTGTGTTAAGTTGTTGATCACTGCATGTATGTGTGTTTTGGGGTTAAATCCATCAGCTAAGATGAGATTTCTGCATATGTGTTCTTTCTGTAGATTCCAAATTCCAAGTTTCTTTGATGCTTTATTATTTTAACATAATAATAATAATAATAATAATAATAATAATAATAATAATAATAATAATAATAATAATAATAATAATTTTAAGATCATCACACCTCCACCAAAGCAAAATATACATCCCCAAAGCATAGCAAATTATCCAGCAGTCAACGGTTAGGTGATGATGCAGACAATGATCTGTGAAACATGTACTAAATTTAACAAGTAAGTGAAGCCAATATGTGTATATAGTTCAACTAAATCTACAATGTTCTTAATTATATGATTAGCTTCACTGACAAGTTCCAGTTAGCATTTAAAATTTATTTATTTATTTGCACTAAGCCTTTACAACTTCATATTACCTGAAGCTAACCCAGGTTCTATTCCAAGTCATACAAATATGCATGAATTCCTTATTTCACCTATAAACTTCCTGTTACATATGATGGGTAATATAACTCTCTTATCTCTTTTTTTCTACTCAGGTATCACAGGTAGTGGACATTGGCGATAAATGAAATGGTAGATTGGAAACAGAATACCATAAGTTCTTCAAAGTAAAGCTGTCATTAATTTAAGTTTCCTCACAGAAATCATGTATTTTAAAGTGCATATCATCCAAATTTTAATATGTGCATTAGGTGCAGTGCACAAAGCAATGCCATACATGAATGGTTATATTTCATGCACTCGCCCATTAAGGTGACATCAGAAGTTATTCCAGATAGCAGTCTTTTGGGGGAGAGGAAGGGTTGCTGTACATGAGAAAATATAGTATACAAAATATGTTACCCCTTACATATAATTAAAAACTGCAACAATTTCAAACTGTCTTGCATGATGCTCTGTATCCAGACGTTAGGTTCTAAAAAACATGTGTCATAATGCCTTGCTTTTTTTTTGCCAGCATTAGCCATACTCTTTGTAGAAGGAGGGAAAAAAAATACAAAAAAATAAAGATGACAATCTAAGAAAAATACATTTATTTACAGGGACAAGCTACAATTCTTTCATTTGCTTCTTAAGAGAGAGAAACAAAACCATATACTGGGGGGTCTTTGATTACTTTTGAACACTAATGCAATCCTTTATAAATTGTTATTCATGAATTATAAAATTAAAAATGTACATAACGAAATATAGGTGGTACCTAGTCTATGCATTTTATTATTATTCTCAACAGTGTTGATATATACCAAAAAGAGAAAGGAATCTTACAAGTCTTAATATAATTAAAATAATGCTCTGGCTCAAAACTGTTGATTCTTAGCTTCTGGCCCCACACATTCAACAATCTATAGGAACAAACACTTGGAAATAACCCTATTGTGCTAAATGTTACAGTTATTTCTTAATACACAGATTCACATAACATATAATATTCTTTTACCCATGCTTAGCATAAACATACTGAAATAGCTTTAAATACAAGCCCTTTTTTATTTATATTTATTACATCACAATCAACCCTCAATATACTGCCATCATTTATTCCATTTACAGTTTGCCAATATAAAGCAGAAAGTCAGCATCTCAAAATTACCTTAAACTGTAAATACTGCACAGAGAAACTTATCAATTTCCACTGAATAAACAACAGAAAATGATAAATGTAGGAAAAGTTGGATGGACGAAGGATCTAAAACATGGGCATCTCTGGCATGTTAAAACTGGGGGGGGGGAGCCTATTGGCTAAAATGATAGAAAGTCTGCAGAACACTGAAATAAACTACTATATTTATTTTAAAATATCAAAATAATGCAGTGGGTATGTTTCCCCCTTGTCAGAGAAGCCCATGGTCTAAAATAATATTTATTATTGCAAGAGATTAGAATGGACAATGAAATCAGGATTCAAGGCTTAGTCTGTATCTGTCTTGTACATCTCAGTTTCTATTTCATTTTCCCATGCTTTCAATGCTAAAAAATTTAATATCCAATTAAACGTTCCAACATAATACATAACATTTGAATTCATAGGTTGGCAAAACTTCATAAACCTCCCTACAATCTCTCAGAATTATATTATACAATGTCCTAAAATGTTGTCACTTGTAAGAACGGCAACCTAATTGGCAGTGCAATGCCATACACTTTAACAAATATAGACAGTGTAACTGTGCAAAGGCGCATTGCCTTTTAATCAATAAAAGAAGCTGAACTGGCTTTCAAAGAGGACAATGCATACCAAAATATTCTCACTCTCTACAAAGGGATTTTAGACAAATAATTTTAGACTGGGAATTCAGGACCAACTATGCAAAATAACAGGGCATTCAGGTAATTGCAATTGATACCCAGAAATTAATAGTAACACAAAATAGTATTAATCTTTATATTAGAATGACTTCATATCTTCTTAATGATCAAAAGAAGTTAATTAATAGCCCATCATAATTTAACTCTATCACAATTTGCAAAATTTACAGAATAATCACATGACCACTGCCCTGCATTTGCATATTAATTGAGTTATGCACTTTTTATTTCAGCAAACAACATTATAATTAAATTTACATGAACAAACAAAATGTCTAAGAATTTAGCAGTACCAAAATTAAGGTTCTCCCATACCTTAATCACTGGGTTATATTTATGGTAAAGAAGTTCTAAAACCAATTTTTAGACTGCTGTGTGTGCCTTCCTTCCTTATACTTCTTCTCTACTTATCCCTTACTTTTTCCAAAAATTCCCTAATTTTGTTTATTTCCTACATTTATGTATCCAAATTGTTTACACTAAACTCCACTTACATAAAACTATGACATGTTTTGGCAGTATTCACTTCCATCTTCAGTTGGTCGGTCAACAATTGAAGATGGGAGTGAATACTTTAATTTGTTTACATTAAACTCCACTTACAGAAAACTAAGACATGTCTCGGAAGTGCTCACTCCCAAAACATGTCTTAGTTTTATGTAAGTAATTGCAGTTTAGTGTAAACAAGTTGAATACTTAAGTGTAGGATATATCACCACTCCATTATCTACAGCTTTGTAAGTACAATTTATCTGTTTATTTTGCCTACCCTCTTATCTATTAACATTTTAATTGTCACTATATCTTCTTGTAGTTTGTCCCATTTTTCATCCCAGATGCTATCCTTCCACCTTTTTACCATTTCACATTCTATTAGACAATGGAAAGCACTAATATAATTATTTAGGCTTTCACGGCCGGTGTTAATCCAATAAAATAATGTTTCCGGGCTTGTTGGCCGTGGTCCAAAGGCTGTAAACACACCTGACGTTTCGCCCGTGACTCCGCCGGGCATCTTCGAAGGAATGACTATGCATCCATGCAAGACTTATTCTTCTGAATAGATCACAATTATCTATATATTTCTCCCATCCCAAATTTCTTTTAACTGTTTTATATAAGTCTAAAGAACTTCTATCCTCAAAGCTAGCCCAAATCTCTTGCTCCTCTATATCTTGTACCCTCTGTTTCACTTTTTTCCTAAATCCAGGATGTTACTTTCACTTAATTGCCATACATCCCCCATTCCAATTTCTTCCAATTGTTTTCCCACCTCCCCAAATCAACACTCTCTTCCAAATACTTCTCTGTGATACATAAGACATTCTTTTAGTACATTGTTATTATCTAATTTTAAATATATGTGCCATTATTTCAAGATACTCTCTGCTGTTGTACCTTTCCTTCCTACTCTTCCTAGTTGTGCCTAAGTGTAATAATGGAAATTTAAATGTTACACAAAGTTGCAGATCTATTTTTTTTCTAGTGTTACAAGATATCTATCATCAATAATTTTATGTAATAGTTTCATCTTGTAGCCATAAGATACTGCAAAGAATTCTAATTTCATTTTTCTTTTATTGTATATTTATTTACCATATTTTTGTGTATTCCATCTTAAGTTTTTTGCCTTTAAAATGTAACTGCATACTATAATTTATTTAAAACCCTGACAATCAAAAGCATATGCTTTGCATTACAAATTATTTTCAATTATTGTATACAATAATCACTGCACAGAAAGAATAAATTTAGCAATGAAACTGAAATAAAATGCCTGCTTCCCTTTCATACAATTCTCAATTATATATAAAAAAGGGGGCAAAGAAAAAGAAAAGAAAAGAAAAAAAAGGAAGATATGCATCAGACGCAAATGTAATTCTTTAAATGAAGACATGTGGTGACAAGCATTACAGCCATTGTTTAATATCATCTCAAATGGAACTTGATAGTAGTTGGTAACACACATAACTTTGGCAACTTTATGACCCAACCAAGTTTGAAATCATAGATCCTGGAATTCCTACCACAAACTACTTGTCTCAGACCACTTTATATCAGTGAAAATATTTCAGTGTACTTCATTAATATCCTGTACTGACTGCCTAGAAGGGAAGAAATATGTGAACAAATTGAGCCATAGAACATTCTTATTCACATGGTAACCCTCTGTCTACATAACATGACTGAACTTATCAGAAAATTCTCTTCTTCCATACTTTTGAACAGTTTTTATGAATATACTGAAGTGCAAGAAAACTTCATTATCAATTGTCAATTAACAAATAAAAGTGTCTTTATAATAACTGTTCAAAACATATTTTGCTTGCCAAGATGTTCTATTCTTTGCATTTACTCAAGATATCCATACCCACTACAATACTCTCCATTTTTCACATTTTTCACTTATGAATTTTTTATAGATGTAAAGGTTTCTTCAGCCAGTTCTTTCAATGTTCCCTTTTGCTATGATGAGATCAGGTGCAATGTTTTTGTGAGAGTAATTGAGGAGCATTTTTTCAAAACTAGATAAATGTAGAATATTGAATTTTTCAGGATATTTTTTTTTTTTTTTTTTAATTTTCACCTAGAGAGAGACATTAGAGGAATTTAATAGTTTCTGCAGTATTAGATTACACTGTTTTAAATAAAATGCCCTAATAAGATATTTTGCAAGAAAAATTTACTATGGGGGATTACAGGATAATATATTCAGGTTTCTTCAAAAAATACATATCTACATAATAGAAAAAAGTTTCTTTTAAAATTTATATGCAGTTAATTATTTATTAATACAATAATTCCTATGCATAAATAGGTTTTATAATTTATTGTTAGCCTTCATTATTACTAATTACATATAATAATTTATTTATCATTCATATTTTTAAATTTAATTTTGTTAACTTTATTGAGGATAAACATAATAACAAAAACACAATGCAAAACAAATTATATGCTAACATACAATGATTTAATCATTCTTATAGTATAATTATCTACACTACTATAATTATTGTATCATTCATACAATATTCCTGGCCTCATATCTAGACATGGTCAGATTTGTTATTGTCTCCTAAAACATCTTTGTAGAAGTCAATTGCATCATTCGGTACTTCAAAATACTTTAATAGTGCAGAAATGTCCATCTTCTTTTCTTTGCTAACCATATATTGCTTTGGTAGAACAGTGGACAATAATAGTGCTAATAGCATGGTTTTCTCCTGAATCTCCGAAGTATGTGCTTTTCACTAATACATTAACATTGTTCTTTACTTTCTTGAATGAGATAACATGCTGCCTTTTAATTTTGATTGTTAACCTAGATTTTAGTACTTTCTGTGCACTATGCTTTAGGTTTTTAATTTTCCAGTTTTCAGTGAGTACTTTCAGGATGCCATGCTCTTTTAATGTCATCATATTCTTTAGAAGACAAAATTTGTTATACCCCCTCTGTATTTCTCATTTCTACCAAAGATTCAGTCTGGAGCAATATAGCTATGTCCATGGACTGGAAAGAAATGAATATTCTTGAATCTTGAACTCTTCTCCAAGAAACCACCACGAGTGGCCTAGGTGTTAAGGCGCGAACTTGTGAGCGGGAGGTCTGGGGTTCAAATGCTGCCAGGACTGTCCTCCCTGACTGAGATTTTTCCAAGTTTTCTTCAGTCCTCATAATTGGCAAATGCCGGGGAGGTACCCAAAACTTAGGCCTGGAACATTTCCTTCCTTAAAAAAAAAATCCTTTCCCAATATATCATTTCATTTCATGTATCATCAGTGTCCACCACCTGGCACCACAGGTGTCCTCAGGAGTAAAAATGGGCATTAAACACTATTCAAAAAAAAAAAAAAAATTATCACCATGAATGCAATAAGTAAGTCAGAAAGAAAGTTCAGCAAACTTGTTTGCATCCTTTTGGAGACTCTTTTTTCAGTCAGGCATAGAAAACAATATTTTTCTTTTTTTGCTCATTAGCATGAACCATGATGCATAGATTGTATAACCTTACTTGCCTAGCATAGAAAGTTTTGCTCACTTACAGTTTTGGAAGTGGCTGGTTTTGCTGCATACCGAAGGCAACCTTAATAATACATGGATTGACTCCTTTCATTATTGTATAAAAACTGCACGATTTATGCAATCTGTGACTAGTTCTTAATTCATTTTTCTTCTCCAAATATTTCTCTGATTTTATTTTCATGAGATCAACATTACAAATGCAGCATGTATCAATGTGATGAGTCCGAAATTATTAAAATATTTACAGAATACATTTTTGTATTTTGTTAAAGAGCATAGTTTTAAGGGTGTAGGCTTCTTGTCTCTAGAGCTTTTGCCAGCAGAACATTATTTTACCTGTACACTACTTTCAGAGACTGGAATCACCATCCATTCTGATTTATCTTAAAATATTTCTTCTTACATACACAATTGCACCAGTGATAACTTTTCTAAAAGCAGCCTGGGTATATGATGATGGCAATGAAGTCTGGTTGCAGGATTATGATCATCCAATCAAAGAAGAAACATAGCTACAATATGAGTAACTAGCATAACCTATATGCACTTCTGTTATCGCCAACTGCTTGGTATGAAATAAAATTATGAAGAATTTATTGCATTTGTTCACTTTTGCTTTCACTCTTAGAATGTATACATTGGTTTTTGCTAAAACCCCTGTGTATTGGAGTGCTTCTATACACATTATTTGTCAACTTTTGCAAAAATTTGATTCACAGGATGACGTAGAAGATCAAAATCATGTTGTTACAATGTATAACTCAGTTTAGAAAAATTTTACATTTATCAAATTTTGAAAAAATGATCCTAAATTTGGAAGAATATGTGATATTGCTGTAACAAAAGGAATGTTAAATTTTTTAGTGCAGCATTTTTCTAATTGTGAGTCCTGAGGGGGCATGTGAGGGGTTGCAAAGTCCCCCAATGGGGCAAGAGCGCAACAGCTGTATAATACCAGTTGGAATTCTGGCATTAAAACTAAAATTTTACATTCAAATGTAACTACATTGGATATCAACACTTGTTGGTCTTGGTGGTGTAGTGGTAACCATACTTGCCTCCTAAATCCAAGGTCGTGGGTTCAAACCTGGTCAGGACTGATGGGTTTTTTTCAGGCATAAAAATCCTAAGTATGGCTTCCTTCGGAAGGGAAGTAAAGCCGTGGGTTCCGTGTCATACATTCATGGCACGAAAAAGAACCTTAAGCCTTAAAGAAGAGGCCTCTGAGCAAGATTTGTCTGCCGTTTCACACCCTGAATTGAATGGGACGCTGATGACCTGAGATGTTAAAGAGCTCCCATAAATAAATTTAAAAAAAAAAAAAAGAAAGAAAAGAAAAGAAAAGGATATCAACAAAAAATGAGTATCCTGAACCTGAGCAGTTATATAAATAGTTGATGCAGCTCAGATTTACGGCTTAAGTTAATTGCACTTCAAACTAACATATACCGGCTTATGCAGAAATGGCAGGCCTATCACATTAGTTCAATAAGTACAAAATATTTTTGAAAATTTCAGTATATGCTTAGTAAGAATCAGTTTGTTTTTAAATAACATTTTTTTTTTTTTATTAAATTGTACTAATGAGTGGTGGAAAATTGTTGAGAAGTCCAAAACTTTAAAAAGAAAAGCATAGTGCCTGATAAGATGAATAATTCAATATAGAATCCCATTTCTTAATATCCTTTTTTAAAATGGCTCCTGGATTTCAAAGTTAATATCCATTAAGGTGGATCCTGAACTTAAAAAAGTTAAGAACTACTGGATTAGTGGAATGCAAAGAACTGAAAGATGGAGAAAAGAAATTTGGAAACAAAATGGGATATGTGCTAAGAAGAATATACAGTGATAAAAGTGTTAACATACTGTGGAGTAGAAAGTAAAAGAATAGGGATGTATTTTGGAAGAGAACACAATGGATTCACAAGGTTAAGAAAAGGAAGCTGAATGGGAAGGAAGTTTAAAATATATGTACAGTAGAAACATAGGCACACGGTTAAAAGATTTCAGGAACATAAAAAACAAGCAAATAGAGAAATCAGCAATAGCATCTAATTTCTGGATAGAAAACCACAACATAGTGAATAATGCAAAATTATTAAAATCAGTACAAGCATCTACAGGATTAGCAACATGGGAGAAAATCTACATTTGCAAGTACAGAGGCAGTTTAATGAACTTCGACACTTCCAGGGATGAAAACATACACTTTTAATTAATTGATATCATTGTATGATTCAGTTGAACTACACACTCTTAAAGCTTCACTTACTTTTCATAAATGTATGGAACCGGTTTCGAGAACATTTTGTTCCCATCTTCAGCCATGCTAAAGTTCAACTGTCGGATCATTCGTTGAGCTGTGGGAATGTATATTCTGCTCTGGTGGCAGTGTGATAAACTTGTAGTTTATGTTTTCATCCCCGACAATGTCGAAGTTCATTATGCTGTCTTTGTATTTGTAGATGTAGATTTTCTCCCAGGTTGCTAATTCCGTAGGTCCTTGTACTGATTTTAATAATTTTGTTTTATTTATTATGTCGTGATTTTGTGTCCAAAAATGATATGCTACTGCTGATTTCTCTATTTGCTTGTACTTTATGTTCCTGAAATGTTCCTTTAACCGTGTGCCTATGTTTCTCTTTGTTTTCCCTATGTAGATTTTTTCACATTCTGCACAGTTTATTTTGTAAATACCTGATTTTTCTTCTTGTGGAATACTGTCATTAACATTAACTATCAGCAAATTTTGAACATTAAATCTATTAATCGGTGCCAACCTGATATTAAAATCTTTAAGAATATTCTGAAATTTTTTTGTGGCCCATGGATGATATGTGAATTTTTTAAAAATAAGTTTATCTTTTTTTGCTGAAAGTGTTGTGGTTTCTTTGATATGCTGACAGTTTTAACCCTACAGCACACAAACATGCAGTAATTAACAGTTTAACACATCGGCTAGTTAACCTACAAATTAGCAAAGAAGAATATTTTAAAGAATACAAACAAATAAAAGAAACAGCAGTTAAAAATGGTTTTAAAAAAGAACTAGTACATAAAAAGGTGCAGAAATTCAAGAGACAAAAACATATCAAAGAAACCACAACACTTTCAGCAAAAAAAGATAAACTTATTTTTAAAAAATTCACATATCATCCATGGGCCACAAAAAAATTTCAGAATATTCTTAAAGATTTTAATATCAGGTTGGCACCGATTAATAGATTTAATGTTCAAAATTTGCTGATAGTTAATGTTAATGACAGTATTCCACAAGAAGAAAAATCAGGTATTTACAAAATAAACTGTGCAGAATGTGAAAAAATCTACATAGGGAAAACAAAGAGAAACATAGGCACACGGTTAAAGGAACATTTCAGGAACATAAAGTACAAGCAAATAGAGAAATCAGCAGTAGCATATCATTTTTGGACACAAAATCACGACATAATAAATAAAACAAAATTATTAAAATCAGTACAAGGACCTACGGAATTAGCAACCTGGGAGAAAATCTACATCTACAAATACAAAGACAGCATAATGAACTTCAACATTGTCGGGGATGAAAACATAAACTACAAGTTTATCACACCGCCACCAGAGCAGAATATACATTCCCACAGCTCAACAAATGATCCGACAGTTGAACTTTAGCATGGCTGAAGATGGGAACAAAATGTTCTCGAAACCGGTTCCATACATTTATGAAAAGTAAGTGAAGCTTTAAGAGTGTGTAGTTCAACTGAATCATACAATGATATCAATTAATATGATTGGCTTCACTGTGCAAGTTCCAATTTACATTTAAATACACTTTTAAGTTCATCATACTTCCATTACAGCAGAATACACATTACCACAACATAATAAATTATACAGCAGTTGATAGTTAGCTGAGGAAGTGAACATGATTCGTGAAACTAATACTACATATTATAAGTGGAGCAATAAGAGTGTGTAGTTCACTCAATCATACAATAATCTTAATTATAAATTTATAATGCTGTTTATGTAGAGGAATCAATGATGTTGTTTAATATAAATCCTGGAAACATCTAAGATGAAAATTAAATGCTGACAATGAAATTCTGTTTATAGACCATTTATCAGCACGATATGACTTCACAGAACTGAAGGCAGTATTACCATTTATTACTAAACTGTTTGAAAGTCTTATCATGCTGTTAAACTATAATCAGAATTCCTTGTCAGTATTTAATTTTCATCTTAAATGTTTTCAGAATTTATATTAAAGATTAACAAATTCAATTCAAAATACAATATCCCCATTTCATCTCCATATTTACTGACTTATTCCACAAGGAAAAGATCATCCACAAAATTCCAGGAGCCATTTTCATTTATAGGTATGCACATTTTTCTTTAATACTCCAACTCCTTTTGCATATGATTGTATTTGATTCCCTAGCTTTGAAAGCACAACCTACTTTTAAGGCTCAGCTGAGAATTTGAAGTGTCATTGACATATGTACATTAACTCTCATGGGAAGAGGCATTAAAATGTAATTTAGTATTACAGAACTTCCAAAGTACCATTTGATAACATTTCAGAATACTGTAATTTTTACAAAATTCCATTTTTGACAATGCTATTGATTTACTAAAGAGGAGGAGTGCAGTGTGCTGATCACATGCATTCTGTCCAAGATGTGGCTAAATGGAGACAGAGGATGCAACGTCATGTGATAAGCCTACTCTCTCTAAGGCTGTCACTCAGGGATTATTTATTATCACTGATTTGTTACTTGAAGTTCATATCAATAAGATTTGCTATGCAATTAACACTTGCTTGATAGCCTTCTTAATTCCATATTTTATGGAAAATGGAAAGACCCCTCTGCTGTTCTCTTTGCAAATAAATAGATACATTCATCGATACTGATTGAAGTTAGTAGTATATTGAGGGTTAACTGTATATACTTGAGAAATATACATAATTTTCAATTTAGAAATGAGTTTCCGATATACATTTATTAGTTCTGGAAAAAACCTCTTGATGTGATTTTCAAAAATGTTAATAAAATCTATCTAACAAAAGAGGCAGTACTTCAATTAGAAGAATCTTCTAGAATGTTTCAGGTGATGGCAATATTTATAACAAGATTGTATAATATATTCTTGGGAAGAAAAGTCAAAAGCAGTCACTTTCTGCCAAAAGTTATATACAGCATATATGGAAAAATATGTGCAGCTAAGTTTCATTATTTAAGATGTAACTGCTAAATGCTTGAAATAGAGCAGTATATTATAGGTACATACACAGTTATGACCCTGAAATATAATTTGCACTGTATTCATTTCACAGAGAGAAAACATACATTTTTACTGTTTAAACAAGTCACTTTAACAATAATCTTAATATATCTGAATAAATTAATACTAATCAAACCATGAATAAATAAAAAGGTTCTATTTTTTCATATATACACATTTAAGTTCACAAAAGGCATTAACCTACTTTATTAAGATCTCAGTGACTTTGATACCCTATTATTTAAATCACCTGCAGCTGCACAATGCAAAGGTACATGTTTGTTGCTGCCTTCTTAAAATAAGGGAAACCTATGGGAATAGCATCACATATATGATTTAATTTGAGCTTGAGCTATAAATGCTATTTCTGACTCACAGCTAAACAAGGCAGAGCAGAAAAATAAAAAAGCAAAAATATTTACAAAAACCTTTGAGTTGAAATGAGTTAACAAAATAAGGCAATCTTATCTTAACTATTAATTATTCATCTCTTTCTATAGAAAATAGTGGTAGGCACTGAAAATGTTTAGCCAAGTAGATCTATTCCATTTATCCTGAGTAAAAAGTGAGATGATGATGCTTAAAATACATCAATTACTTGCAAAGTCTTCTGCTCAGCTATTTATGATTATACAGCACTGCAAAGTAATTCTGTATTGATTATGTCTTACACATCACTGTTTAAGAATAAATTTAAAAAAACAAACAAACAAATGCTCCCACAGGCACTGGGATTAAAATGGAAAGGAACTTGCTGGTTGAAACTATGACTTACCATAAAAAGAAAACTGTTTTGCTGGCATTTATTAGTAAATTTGTATTACTTTTCTGTAGAAAAGCTGCACAACTTACATTCTTTCTTTTTATTTTCTTCTGCAAAATAATGGACTTCATGGTTTAATAAGCTCTTGATGTTTTCAAATGATGTGCATTAATTTCATGTCTTTCACAAAAAATTGTGGTTATAAAATTAAAACCATTATTAAGTAACATTACTGTTTACATGTGTACAAGAATTAAGTTTTTATATAGGTTGAGCAACAAACTTCACTTCAGCATTTCAGGGTGGCAACACGCCAAGATTCTGTAGACAAACTGTAGCAGCTTCTGCTTTGGCTTGCTTTTTATTTGGACTTGCAACACTCGGCTTGTACTCCACTCCATTTACACGAACCTGCATCAATGATACATATAATAATGACTTCTTCGAAAACAAGATGAAGAAAATACAAAGATAGAAGCGCTTCATTTACCCAAACCTGCATCATTGATACATATAATAATGATTTTTTTCAAAAAGAAGAGGAAAAGATGAGGAGAATATAAAGACAAAACATTTAAAAAATAAGGTAAAAAGCTAGTGGAGAAAGAGGAAAAATAAAATAAGAAGAAGAAGCACCTATTATGGACAGGAAGAAAAGTATGAAAAGGCACAAAAAAAAGCAGAAAAAGAGTATAATGCTCACCTATTTCTCATAAAAAAATAGTTTGCCTAGAAGGTAACCAAAAAAGTTCTGTCACTTTCAGACCAGGCATAAATTTCAAAGCACCATATTCTGAACAAAATAACCTTCTGCCAACTTGATGAAAGGCTATGAATTCTGCTGTGCTAAAACTCCTTAGGGAAGAGTGGAGAGTCCAGATTGACAAAGGTTTGGAATTGCTAGAAAGGAAAATATGGTGTAATGTCTGAAAAAGACGTGGATGCACTAAAGCCTTCGAACCAAGATGGATAATGGTTTCAGAAGCCATCTTAGCTGTAGTGGTTTTGCATTATCATGCAAAAGAATAACATTGCTATGATTCTTAAGTGTAGGCTCCTTAGTTTTACTTGCTCATACAGATAGACCATCCTGATGCACTAGTCACACACCTCCTTTCACTAACGGCAATGGAGAATATCGAGCCCAATTTCAAGGAATGGTTATCTTTCTGTATGGATAAGTACAAATGCAGGTGATAGATCAGTCGTAATCAAGGAAATAAGCTATTGTATGTAAAAATTAACTTTTTAGATTGCATGTTAATAGTGAATCACATACAGTATACAGCTAAATCAAATGGGAAACTATAATGTAGCAATGTAACAAATAAAAGAAATAATAATGATACTGGAAAAGGCATACACTTTTAACACTATAAGTTTAGCCTATATTATTTTTTTTTAAAACTTAACCTAACCCAAATTTGCAACCTATGCATTGTCCTTTCTAAAAAGCAAAGAAAACAATGACATGCAGCTTATGTAATCATGAAGCAACAATGGAATTTCTTTTATTTCAGCATTTAGAATCAGTACATGAAATATAAGTAAAATTGCAATCTATGCGTTGCCCTTCCTAAAAAGTAATATTTATTATATTAATAATGTAGACAAATTATGATGGTTAAAAACAAAAATTAATCCCTGAAGGGGACCAAGCCCCACTACCTTCCCATTAGTAGCATGATGCTGTAACTTAGTGAGTTAACAGCCTGACATAAATCTACATTTTTGAAGTCACACTGCCTGGAACTGGGCTCAGCTTTCTCCATTGCCTTTTGTGAAAGGAGACTTGGCTCCCGAAGTGAAAGGAATGTCTCTCTGTATGAGTAAGTCTTAGTTTTCAGTTTATCATGCTTTCAGTTAACACATTCCAACTGGTTAGAGTACACAATGGCATTGATTATTTGGCCACCTAGCAGCAATTCACAACTGACAATAAACCAAATATAGAGCTTAGCCTTTTGTTGCAGTGGTGATTTCTGCTGTTTGGTCAATCAGTGATGATGGGCATCATAAAGAACCGTAGAAGATCCTCTTCTCATCACATGTCAGCCACCTATCAAGATAAGCTTTTTCTGTTAACATGAGAGACATCAGTTCATGCACCTTCATAGCCACTGTCAGCTCCTGTGGAACTCAGTGACTGAGTTTATATCTTCTCCCTAGCTGATGAAGATGGAACTGTATGGTTTCCACAGTGACACTGAACTGCCGTGCCATGTCCTCAATAGTCTCAAAAAGAGCCTTTTCATCCATTGTTGTTGGTCTTCCTATCTATGGCTCATCCTTGAAGATTTCAGCAACTTTCTGAAACTTTGCAAACCAACTTTTGCATTGTCAGTTCATTCATAGCATCAGCACTGAAGACCTGGTATATTTTCTGCAGTTGCATTACTCCCCAGTTTAATTATAGAGCATACAAGCTCATATAACCATTTTATGGGTGCTCATGTTTGATGCTTTTCTGAATTTGGCTAACACTAGGAAAAACTGAATCTACCAGTTTAACAGTCTTAACTATTGGCAACAATTCATTTCTGCCTTACATTTATTTGTTGCACATTTAACTGTTGCCAAAGCTTGAAATTTGAGCATTGCAAAAACTGACAGAACTTTTTTGGTCAACTGCATAATAAAGCAAACTTCCAGTAACCCAGAGTAATTAACACCTATGTTTGCTAGGCTAAATGAAAAGCAATGATAATCAAAAATGCACACATTACCCAATCTAAAATTTAGAAGATGTGCAACATATGAAACACAGTACATGGAGCTATGAATTATATTGCACTTTTGGTTCATTTCTTGAAACTATAATCCCTTTCTTCTTTTTAAACTTAGCACTTACACTTTATTTTGTAACTGCACTCATTTTAGAGTTAAAAAGATCAGTGTAATCAAAGCTGTTTGGCCTTGCATACAATAATAATATCTACATGCATTTCCCAGTATAACAAGGGGGTTTCTTAAGCTATTTCTCTCTTCTCTCACAACTTCAATCACAGTAAACAAAAAAGAGGGGGAAATAAAAGCTTACAACAATATAAATGGCAATGTATTTATATTGGTGTCTTGTAACTGTAAACTTTTGGTTGATGAGAAGATGCCTTGTACAGGACAGAAGGGAGAGTTTTGAGAGCTCTGTTTATAACAATAAGTTGTTTGCTCCACTGCTTTGGTTTTGGACATTTCAAACTGGATAACTGCAAGTTTACTATATTGAACAAATAAATATTTTGAAATCAAGCATGCAAAAAAGGAAAACATTCAGCCCACAAATTTTCTCATATCAGGCAGGAATTACTACTTTCACTGTGATTTAGAAACCTACCAGGAATTCTGATACAGTATAAAGTTATGTTTGCAATATCAATCATACAGTAGTATGCTGATTTTCCATCATTCTGTTAACTTTCCAGCAATATTTTTTATTAATAGTGTAAGTTACAGTAGATATTTTACATAAAGAGGGTATTACAAATAGGAATGCTGCTGCTGCCAGCAACAGATGTATCCTCTTTTCAAAGAAATGAAACTGCAAAAACATATGTAAATTATTCAGTTTCTGTTTTACTGTTCCCCTGACTGTACTTGTAAGTTCTGTACAAAATGTCTTCCACAGGAGTTTAAAAAAAATGTATTCTAAGTACTGAAAAAAAGTACAAATAATTGAGAAATTTAATGTAGTTATTACCAGTATAAGTGTAGATCTTCTCATCCTGTGGATTGGTAAATAGGCAAACCTACATTTTACAAACGATGTGAAATGCAGTTGCTCACACCGCATTGATCAGCCCATCCAATTACGGCT
This sequence comes from Metallyticus violacea, assembly GCA_030762175.1. Taxonomy (NCBI): domain Eukaryota; kingdom Metazoa; phylum Arthropoda; class Insecta; order Mantodea; family Metallyticidae; genus Metallyticus; species Metallyticus violacea. The sequence continues at coordinate 24,410,203 of CM060841.1, forward strand.
ACAATGTTGTTCTCCCTTAATGTGCTCTTCTGGTACAACACTTTAGCATGTTGAATCGTAACGGTGAAGGCCCAGGGTTCAAATCACAGTATGGTTATATATAATTTTATTCTTTTCTATGCATATTTTGAGAGCATTATAGAATAGCATGTTTTCTGTCAGAATGCCTAGAACATTCTAGACATTGAATTTGCCTATAATAAGAGGTTCGAGCATGGTGGCCAGTTCAAATGCCTATTACAACCATATGGAGGAAACAGTTAAATTGAATTAAATTTTTATCTACATTCAATATGATATAGTCACTATTATTAAGTGTATTACTTTGGGAACCAGAAAGTTTCACAATGATCACAATATGGACTTCTTGCAACTTTATATAATGTGTATATACTATAATGAGTAAGAATATCTTTAGAGTAAAATTTCATTTAATGCCTTATATTTGTAATTTTTCATTAATGCATTGTCATATGCATTTCAAAATTAATTCAATTTGGAATCAAACACAGTGAAAAATGCATTAATAATTTCTTCTGAGTCAAAATATTAAGAACTCTTTATGAAATTGGGAAACTTAAAAGAAGTTAGGAACAGTGAAATTGGTTAAATATACAAAAGTCAGTATTAGGTGACACTAAACTACAGCTGATGATGAGAGCAAACACTTTTGAAACATGTTCTGATGAATTAATCAGTTAATGAAGTTTAATGTCACCTAATACTAAGTTATTTATATACACTGTTTATGATTTCACTTATCCCAATAAGTGAATATCTCAACTCAGAGGAGATTACTACACACATTCATTTATGTTCAATAAAGCAGACTCTAATAATTTGTGATTGCATTTAAAGTCACATAATTAAACTCATTAAGTGAAATGATAACACAGAAAAAAATTTATTTATCACTTCTATGCCAAACTATCAGCTCCCATTAAATTACCCTGAATAAAAAGTACCTTCAAGTAGCAATATCTGAATCTCGGATCTTTACCACTAAAGGTCAGGACCTACACACTGCAGTAGGAGAAAACAAGTCATATCATGCAGCAGTACAAAGCAGTCAATTCAGCCAAAATTGATATGATGCCGGTAATACATAACTTCTCAATCCACAAATGAGAAGATTCATCCAATATATTATAGTGCAGAATGCAGTATGGAAATATCAGTGGTTGGGGCTTCAAACTACGAAACTGGAAGTTATGCTCTTAATTTATGATAATATTTAATGGTAAAAAAAATAATAAACACTCTCATTGTGCCTATGACATTCATTGTTAGGAGATACTGGATGACTATATGTTCTTAACTATTGCATAGTTTATAGTATAATGAATGTTATTCCATTTGCCTAGTTACTCTGAAACTGAGGACATACTAAAATTAGTGCATAATACTTATGTATTCAGATTTAAAGAAAGAAGGAAAAGTGATAGTAGTTTGGTTATAATTGTTATGTTACCTTAAAAAGAAAATTTTTCTTGTGATCTGGACCGCATTCAAAGCACAACTCAAATTGTGGCACACCCCACCGACGCTTGGAACAGAATTCCACAAGTAAAGATACAGGATGTTTACCTGAAAAATATATTATACAAACCTATCAGAAAACATAAGTACATAACATAGGAGTAAGCTTTCTTTCTACATTAAAGGTAAATTATAAACAAAGTTTTCTGGCAACAGAACAATTAAACTCCCTCTAAAAAAAATTTTGGGAACATTAGTAACTTAAAGAATTTTAGCTTATTAAATGAGTTACTAAAATGCTTCTCCCTTTTTAAATGTTTACATTTTAAATATAATAACATGAGTAACATTTTTACAAATAATGAACTACAGGGCTTGGAATTTATTCTAGTAAAGCTTTATGTTCCATATAGTCTCTGTTATTTAACTGTTATTTAACAAAGTTTACAACATGCTTATACATTTATTATCTCTTATCTGTATTGCAGAAGTTTAGAGGCTTAACTCTTTTTTCATCAAGAACATTTATAAAAGAAAGAAAAGAAACTTAGTGCTAGAGTAGAAAAAGTGTGCTATGACTCATGCATTTAAGTAATGAGAAGATCAAATTTCCAAATACTGTTGCTGAATTAAAAATATGTGCTTGTAAAAGAAATATTTTGCCCTATGCTTAAGATCAGTGCATGAAAATCCTAAACAAATGAATATTACAGAAAATTTTGCTCGAATACATAGGGCAAATCAAAATGAATGAAACAACTTTATGTTCTCTTACAGATAATAAACAAATTCCAAAAAAGTAGTCTTTCTTTTGGACTGCAAATCAGCAATTAAAGCAGTAACAAAAAAATATTCAATATCAGACAAAAACCATAGAGCAGATCATCAATACCCTAAGTAACTTACTAAACATCAACACATTCTAATGGGTACTCTCCCTGTTGGGAACAGTGAGAAATAAAAGCAGATCTGCCAGCAAAAAAAAAAAAAAAAACCACCCGAAGCACTCCATGAAAAAACTAATAAAAAATCACAATGAAAATATAATTCCATACAAATTCAAGCAAATAGAAGAAAGTCATGTGCAAATGTTCAATTAACAGGGCAGACACAAGAATGAGGTTAGTGCTATCTTCAGACTCACAACCGAACATTATTATCTAACTGCACAGCTACACCAGATGAGTATTTACATAATTGCCAAATGCATAATCTGCAAGGAACCAAATACCATTATGGACTGTGGTCACCTCCTACTATGCAACTTTCTAAATACCAACATAACTCTGCATTATACTAGTTTGCAAGAAAGCTAATGAAATCACCTCCAAATGCTAGCCATTACATGAAGGAGACTTTGTAATGATTTTGATAGAAGACAGTGTAAGAGTTATTATGTAGGAAAATTTCCTAAGTTTGCATTTGCTTGCTGTTTTCCGATGTTCAGATGTTGGTATGGCAAAATGGTAACCATGAAATAAGAAAATGGATGCTGTGTTCAAGCTAGTAAAGAAAAATTTCATTGTATTTCAAAATATGTTTCAATAAATATCCACAACAATGGAATTATCTGAATGAACATCTGCCTCACAGCTGAATTAGCCTTGCTATTGCTGATGATCTGAAATTTTGCAATTTGCTATCTGGATTACTTGATCTTATTCTGTGATTTTTCCTGTGGGTGTATGTGAAGGATGTTTATGTGCTATGACCTGCTCTAAGATCCATCTAATTTATAATGGAACATTACTATGTCACCAAAACTTACATGTTGATACACTGTCCTTTGTATGGAAAGAATTAATTACAGCTTGGTAAGTTGGGAAATTGCACAGAGGATGGAGGGGGGGGGGGGATTTTCTCTCCCCAATGATTTTATCTCAAAAATTCTGCCCAACTAAAATTTCCTAGGGAGCAGAATCCTTTGATTATAAAATGACAAGGAAAATGTACAATAATTATATTACTGAAAATAATGCATTATTCTGTGTGTACTTCTATGAAAATTTCAGCAATAATACATACAAAATAATAGAATGAACATCGGATCTGCAGCACTATGGTAACTTTGCACATATTCACTTACAACTGCAGTCAACAATTAAGTTTCATTAACTGCGAGTTGGACCAGTCTGCAAGCATTATACACATGGGAAGTTGAGAAATTAGCAATGAAACATGCAGTGAAAATCAAGGGAGGTTTAATTACTTTTTTTAATATGATTTTAGTAATTTACAGTTAATACTTGTATGGAATACATGTGTCCAATTGGTCAGTGATAAAGATGACATGTAGAAGATATATAAAAAGAAGCCTAGATGTGGTGAAGCATTATATATCATGGTGGCAAAGTGTCTATTATCTAATGAATGCAATCTCATGGGAAACTGCAATGAAGATAATACTGGATAGTTAAAAAAGCAGTCACAGATAAGTTTTTGATGTCTTGGCAAAAGAATCTAGCTTGATTAATGTTTATTACCAATGCAAAAGAAACTCAAGTAATGCTGTGCCATGCTTGTGTTAAACATTCACAACAAGTGCGTAAAACGGTTGGAACTTCATCTAGTGATTTATCTTGGTCAAAAGACGGTGTAATGAAGAAAAATAAAAAGAAGAATCTTGACACTATCTATAAACAGGAAAATACTGTTGCCCATTCTCACTGGGTGCAGCAGGATTAAATGTGTAAAAACAATTTCCAGAAACATGTGCAGAGAATGTTCACGAACTGTCCATGAAAAATCAAAAGGTCAATTTATATAACAACAAAATGAGAATGGAGTTTCCGTGATCATCCGGAGCTTATAAGTCTATATATAGCAAATGAGGTAGACATGAGAGCTCATCTTCATACAGACAAGACTGCCAAAACAATGGTAAATTTTATTGCGGAGCATTTCGTTTAAAATTAGCGAACATTCTCAAAGTGATGGACTGTTTTTCAATTTCTGTGGATGAATCTATGGATAGGTTTTCTGAAAAACATTTGATATTATTTGTTACATAAGTTAACAACAAACGTATGGTCAAATATTTTACTTACGAAGCTGATGACAGTGGAATAGCTAATATACCCTAAACTTAGGTATTCATTTTTTTACACTAAACTCCACTTAATTACATAAAAATAGACGTATTTCGGGAGAATCTCTCCTGAAATGCATCTACTTTTATGTAAGTAAGTGGAGTTTAGTGTAGAAAATTAACACCTGAGTTTAGAAAAAATATGGTCGCTTGATGAGAAAATTGTCTATGCCTTTTCAGAAGATGGCTTAGATGAGAAAAACTTATGGAACTTGGTTCAGATGGAGCTGCAGTATTTACTGGTAAACATGAAAGCATTGCAGCTAGAATCAGGAAGAACATCTCTCCACATTTGATTATTGTGCACTGTATGGCTCACAAAAATGTACCTTGTTTCAGAGCAAGTTTTTAGTATTGTGAACCCTATTCATAATTTTGAATGCTTGCTAGATTATACTTCATAAACTTTTCAGAAAATCTTCTATAGCTGCAAAATTTAGACATATTGTAGCAGTTACAGGCTGTTTGAAAGTCAAACAACTTTTTCATATTCGTTGGATTTCTAGTGAGAAGGACTGTTATTAGCAGTTTTCAAAGACTTCCCTTGCATCATGCAGTGCTTAATCTCTGAATCTGAAAGCAGTGAATTATTAAACAGAAATTGTTCCAAATTAGCAGGGCTCTATTGAAAGCTGTCACAGAGAAAAATATTTTATTGTTGGATTTCCTGTTAGGTGTATCATGTATATATCCCTCATTAGTGCAACAATGCAAAAGGAATTAGTTTCTTATGGTGAAATCAAAAAGTTTGATTCTGCAATACAGACTCTCAAAGAAAGCATATGAATGGTGATGTTTTATTTAATTCTTTCCAGAGAAGGATATTTAACATATTGCAAATATGAATGTCAAGAAGATGAAAACAGATAGTTTGACAAAGTACAAGGATAAACAATTCAGGTTTGATAGACAATGTGGAAAGGAGGTTTCCTTCAGCAAAGTAATAAAGTGCTTTTCAATGTTTGAAGAAGAGAAAAGTGGTGATATTAGTCATAGTTTGTATAGAAATTTTGAGATAAACAAAGGAGCTGAATTATTAGGTTTGGATGGAACAATGTAGTATAACAATGGAGGGAGTAGAGGGTAAGCTCCAAAACTGTGACTGATTTCATTCTTTTGGAGGAATTAATATGAAAAATTAGTTCAGTGCCTATGTCAACCGTCCCTTGTGAAAGGGCTTCAGTGATGCTCATAGCATCAAAACAATGGAAAGGAATCACTTATTAGTTAATAATTACAATCCCTGATGACAATTAAAACTTAATGGACCTCCTTTGAAACTGTGGTATGCAGTTATTGTAGCTGATAAATAGGTCATTGCTGGATATCACTTGGTAGATAAATGCTACTCAGTGAAGGACAACAGTGAGGAGAAATACCACTCAGAATTTTTCTTTGATGTAGGCTTAGTTTTATTTCACATATTCTATCATCTCATATGGCTTTGCATTTTTGTTTAAAGATTTTTAAAGTGCTTGAAATTTTCCAAATGAGTAAAATTATCCTAATTGTAGTTCAGATTGCCCCCCACCCAACTTTTTAATGATTTTGCCACAAAAGATACAGCCATTTGAAACTCAGAACTTGCTTGAGAATAACCATACATAAACGTTCACATTAACTTACCTACTAGTGCCTTTAAAGTCATAGAAGCTGGTGTTACAACTGTGTAAACTTCTCAGAGATTTCCTGTCTACTGATAAGATAATGGGAGATTTAGTGAACCTCTGGCATGTCACCCTATAAGGGTTATTGTGCTGCCCCACTGGAAGAGATGCCTTCATTGTTCCCAAAATTTGTTCCTTGAAACCATTCCTAGGTCTAGGTCTAGGTCTTCTCTGGTTATAGAAAGATTAAGTCTCTTTCTTTCCAGAATGGGCACTCAAACAGGATATGCAAGGCAATCTCATTTTATTTACACATTCTGCAAATCTTTATAGAGTCCCACTTTTCGTAGATGTTTCCTGAAATGACCATCATCAATAATAAATGAAACTACTTTCCTTATACCTCTTCTTCTGAATTTGAGAGATAAGAAAAGAATGTTACTTAGAACTAACAACAAGTTCCTTGTCCAGGATAGGTTTAGCACCAAGTTGGTGTTTCTCCCTTACCCATTTTTTCCTCGTGGTTTGGCAGTACATGTGCTGATTTCATCCATGGATTCAGGGCCAACAGGGTGTTTTAGAACCCTTTTTGGCCAGTTAGTCTGCTTTTACATTTCCATAAATGCTCATATACCTCGGTGCCCACTGCAGTTCAAGCCTGTTATAAGATGCCAGGGCAGTTAGGGCATTTAGACGTTTCCATACTTGTTTAGATTTAACCTGGTGGGAGGAGTGCTTTTAAAGGACTACCTAAGATGATGAGAATTCACTTACCATGGCAATCCTTATCAAGTCCTCTACAAAGACAGTTCAATATTTCTGCTTACATTTGCAAAGTGAAAATGACGTAATTTCAGTCTATCCATCACATTTTATTAGTAATTGCATCAGTTTTCTCAAATTTTCTCACCAGCTTATGAAATTATTTTATAAAGTATTGTCCATGTCTCAATCCTTACAACATTTTCAATGTTATAAATATTGTACTTACTAAGCTGTTGACAGTGGAGTGGTAATATATCCTAAACTTAGGTGTTCATTTTTTATACTAAACTCCATTTACTTACATAAAATAAGATGCATCTTCAGTTGCTCACTGAACCGCCATTAATTGAAATGATTGGCCATTTTATGTAAGTAAATGGAGTTTAGTATAAAAAAAGAACCTAAGTTTAGGATTCAAAATGTTCTCGATGCATTCATGTTATTGCATTCATAATGGAGCTGAATGAAGCCAATATGAACTCATAAAGGCAAAAACTATTCAAAAAAGTATTGTTAGAAAATTGATGTTAGTATTTTAAACAACAATTGTGTATATAAGCATGTTATAGTTACAATAGTAACAACAGTTAAACAAATGCATATGGAAAAAAACCTCAATCCCTCTAAAACATAATGGTATCTATATGAAAGTTGATATGCATAAAAGATACAACCATTTCAAACTCAGAACTTATTTTAGAATAACCGTATATATATCTTCATATAAACTTACCAGCCAGTGCTTTTAGTGTCATAGAAGCTGGTGTTATAACTGTTGCTGGTAGTGGTGGTACGACTGCCATTGCCATTGGCACTTGCTGAGGTGGTAACGGTCTTCTTCCTAGCTCTTCTTGTGACACAAGTCCTACCAAAACAGAATATAAGAACCTAGATTGAAAATGGTGAATACATAAAAAAAGTCTTATAAAATCAGTTAGTCATAAAGAAAACTTTGGCCTGAACTAACTGAAAATATTTATTTTATATTCTGACTTTCAAAATCATTCCAATCTCTAATGCTTATGTTATAACTGCAAAATTAGAGAAACTAGGTTCAGATATATTTAAACATTCTTGAATAGTGTTTATACATACTACTGTGATATTACAGGTGGTGGAAACGCATCATGCATGAGATGAAATGATAAATTGGAAAAGGTAGAGAAAGAAGCATTCTAGATGTAAATTTAGGATCCTCCTGGCATTTGCTATTGATAAGGACTAAATAAAAACTGAAAAAAAAAAGCCTCATTGGGGAGGATGGTCTTGGTAGGATTAGGATCACAGACCTTGTTCACTTGTCCATATCTTAATTATTTCAGCGCCCTTGTTGGTATCCTTAAGTATGCACAGCTCATTAGTATTTGTGTTTTAATAAGCTACTATTAAAATTTACAACTAGAACCACCATCATAATAGAAAGATAATACAGATTATTATTTCTGAGTATAAATTTTTGTTAAATCACAACAGTGCAACTTAAATGGATTTATAAAAGTTAAAAAAAATACAGTGCAATAAAAAATATTCTCTATTATGCTTTTTCATTGGCAAGACTGATTACCTGCAAACAAAAACAAAATAAAACTGTACTGGTGGCTCATGCAATTGATAGCTGCATGTTGAATTAGGTGCTTATGCTGAGAGTGGGTAGACATTTCTCTTCTCAAAAAACAGCAGCTGTTGAATGTTAGTTTATTTGCATTTTGTAGTGTTTTAAACAGAGAATAAACTATCCTTAGGGCTTTAGAAGCATGTTTAAATTGTTTTTGCAGCAATGTCAAAAATAAAATTATTTTGTTGATTTTGATTTTGCTGGCTGTCTCAAATACTCTTAATAAGAGACAAACACAATCCTATATTGCAAAAGGGTTTGGAATCTACCAACAGCTTTTATGTGGCAAAGCTTTCATAAGAAACAAGGAATTATGGAGAACAATTCCCATTGTAGTTGGCCTTGAAAAACTACACCAAAAGAAGATATCCAATGGCAGTTGGTGCCAATCAGTACAACCAATACAGAATACTTTAAAGAAAATGATGAATTAAGGGACACTGGAAGTGAATTTTCAAAGTTCTACATTTTTGTGTGGATTTTTCTTAAACTGTTACCATGATTGCATTGCTGTTAAGTTAATATGTATACCAAATTTCATTCAAATTGGATATATACTTTGCAAGCTATAAATATTTCAAAATTTTATTATGTAAATATGTAGTATAATCAAAATGTCCCAAGTGGTTCCTGAATCGAGAAAATTGGTTGGCATTTTTGCTATTGGAGCTTTGAACCACATATAAAAATTGTATAGAAAGATATTTTAAATAAATTTGATGAGTAAGCTGTGATAAGTTTTTAAATCTATATTTTGATCTTTAAAATAACTCTTTATGGGGAAGCTAGGGAAAAAATGACAAATATCAGCATCCCCAATTACCAATAACAATCACCAAACATCTTTAAAATGAATAATTTTTTTCATATAAAATATTTTTTTTGAAATTATAATTGATGTTAGAATGTATTTTGTTCTATAGAATATTACAATGAATACTTCTGCAAATTCTTGGAAATTTTAATTGAATTTAAAAAAAACTGTTATGCATGGGACATTCTTAATGTGTGAAAATGAAGTTTTGAGAAAAACACTGTTTTATAAAAAAATAGGCTGAGAAACCGTGTGATTTAAAAGAACATACGGAGCTCTTTAAATGGCTATAGAGCCCAAAGGAAGGGGGCAACTCTGTGTGGATGCCCAAAGGTTCAAGGAATCATTTACAGCATAAAAAATGATTTTCGATTTTTTAAATAATTTTTGCCAAAAACTCACTCCCAGTGTCCCTTAAACATTCATATTTCTACAATGAAACATTGCTTAGTAGCTGTAAATCTGAATGGTAGGTGACCTCAAAAGCCACTCATTAATGAGAATAATTCACTAATGAACTTTCAAGTTCATCCAAAACAAGATGGTTAAGCTTATTTCTTGCTTTGGAAAGGCTAATTAAAATGATTCCAGCTGTGAAATCATATTTTATGTCCTAACTACCTAAAACTGTGCCAATGATGATAAATTTTTTTTTTTTTTTTGAAAATGTATTCCCAGAACTGTATTTTTAGTTTCTTCATTCAATGATTCTCCCACACTAAAATCTCAGCTGTTGAAAGAGAAAATAATTCTGCAGTGGAATTTATGATTTGCTTATGGCAGTTCTGGTTTCCTTTAATGATAGGCTGAAAAATGAGTTCTTGCCACTAAAAGTAAAACAGCCATTAAATTCATTTTCTGCAAATGGATTCCATGGAGAATATAAAATTTTTCATGAAAATGTAATCCATTTCTATGAAATTAGAATAGGATGTCTAAATAAATGGTCAAAGCCTATGGAAAAATTTAACTGCTTTCAATGGTTGAAGTTTGATGACCTATTGATATACATTCAGTTCCTACATTCTAAAAATGTTACTATTTACGATTCTAAGATGTTTGATCAAGTACAAATATATACCAACCCAGTAAATTTTGACATTGAAACAGATTTAACTTTAGATAAATAGTGATGCAAATTCTTCAACTATAATAGTTCTGCCAGAACTGAAACTTTCCCCAAACTTTTAAAAATATGTCAATTTTATTTCTTTATCCCAAATCATAATGGAGTTGGTGAGAGGCTATTTTCCCTAATATCTGCTCAATGGACAAAAGAATGAAATTGTGTGCTAACAGACAGAGGCATCATCATGATGTAATACAATTTTAAGGACATGTCCTGTGAATAGTTAATTTATATAATGAAGTTAAATTTCTTACATACTTCACTTATTGTATTTAAGTTAGAACATGGAGCTATATATATATATATATATTTGAACACAATAGCACACCACCACAGGTGGCCGAGATCATTAAGGCACGGACTTGTGAGTAGGAGGTCTGGGGTTCGAATCCCACCAGGACTGTCCTCCCTGGCTGGGATTTTTTCCAGGTTTTCCTCAGTCCTCATAACTGGCAAATGCTGGAGAGGTACCCTAAACTTAGGCCTGGAATGCTTCCTTCCTTAAAAAATATCCTTTCCCAATTTATCATTTCATCCCATGTATCATCAGTGTCCACTGCCTGTGGTGCCTCAGTAGCAGTGGGTTAACAGCTGAAGATAGGAACTATGGTTCCAGAAACATGTCCCAACTTAAATACAGTGAGTGAAGTGTGTAAGAAATTACCCGCATTATATAAATTAATATATAATACCTTCACTATAAACAGTTTCAAAATGAAACAAATAAGTTTCCTAGTTATTTGCTACAAGAAAGAAATTCCTAACTTCAGGCTCTTCTGCACAAAATGGGTTTCACCTAGTACCAATGTAATACTTATCCAGCAACTAGTGAGAAAACTGAATAAGGTGAGTCATTATTTTATCTTTTATTTGTTCATATAAATTTTTAAATTTCCTCTTTTTTTCAGCAATGTACTCTTATTTTAGGTTGCATGTCCTCCAACTGAAGTTTTTCTTATGGTGACCCTATTTAATGATAACTATGACTTTTGCTGAATGCATTGTGTTTAAAGTTGGCATTTGCCTTCCTTGCTCTTTCGCTTTTACATTTTCTTTCAGAGTCCCTGGAGAAACAATAATTCAAAAAAATGCTTACTGAGTTCACAATGGTGTTCTGAACACAATTTTATTCCTCAGAATTAAGCTACTGATTATTACTGAAGACGAGATAAGTGGCTACATTTGGAAACACTTAATTGTTATTATATTCATGAGCAACATGACAATGGAAACCTTGTGTCTGAACTAAAACTATTATGTGCAAATTTTAACAGAACATTTGGAAATGCATAGTAAATTTATCAGTAAATTCATTATTTAAATGTGATGCTAATAATCAAAGGTGTTAAACAGTACTCTTAAATAAAAAATCTAATAATGGAAATGTATATTAAGCAAGAGTGAGTGTATGCCAACAAGTTGTTTTGTAGGCATAACCATAGAGATTCAAGCAACCATGTTTAACTCCATGACTTTGTGGTAGCACATTTTCCTGAATCAAGTCAATCAGAGGACATATTTTAAATTTATGCATACATTAATTTCTGCTTATCTGTATGAAACATTTATGGAGCACAGGGATACATGCTATAGCAAAGACACAGAACATTAATACCAACTTTCAAAAGTGCAAAATGATAAACCATGAAACACAAAACTTTAGTTTTACTTGAACAAAATAATCATACTGTAGTACTGTGACATATAAGGATGTATTGTCTCTGCTCTAATGTGCAGTAAGTTCTGAAAGACCATGCGATCTCATACTCAATAAGAGATATACCACATAAATGGATATTTCTGCATGATAATGATTCAAAACATGTCAAGAATTACTTGAAGTTGGAGAAAGTGACTATATTGGTTTGGGCAAGCTAAAGTCAAGACTTACCATTGAAAAATGTAGGGCAGAGATGTATAAACATATTTATACAAAATCTATATCAATAAGTTGGATTTCTTCAGAATACTTGAAAGGTGAGTGAAAATTCTGTGAAAGCACTTGGCACAGTTTGTTTACTCAAGCCATGGAAATGTGCTGCAGTAATCAAAGAAGAGTTTATGTAATAAAATACGAAGCCCTAAGGATTAGAACTATTTCTAATGTTCTTTTAAAGCTGTATAAATGCTAAAATTATATTTTATTTAAAATTAGTAAATAAGTTAGTATAAACAACTTTAATTGGTGATTTGTATAATGCAGGTTTTTTTACCCCTACAAAATACTTTTGAGAACTAATGTATTAGTTAAAATAACTTAGGTAGTAAACACTGATGATACATGAGATGAACTGATACAATGGGAAAGGATTTTTTAAGGAAGGAAATGTTCCAGGCATAAGTTTAGGGTACCTCCCTGGCATTTGCAATTTATGAGGACTGAGGAAAACCTGGAAAAAACCTCAGTCAGGGAGGATGGTCCTGGCGGGATTTGAACCCCAGACCTCCCATTCACAATTCTGCGCCTTAATGACCTCAGCCACTCTTGGCAGTATTTTTCCATTGTAATATTGGAAGTTTAGCCCTGTTTTAAACTCATTTGTAGCTTTAAAGGTCTGGACACAATTGCAGAGATGCCTTAAGGGGGTATATACACCTTTGAGCTTAAAAATTTGTATGTTTTTCATATTTTGTTTCTCTATTCTATAAGGGCTATTAAAATTATATTTTGTGTGTTTGATGTTTAAAACCGGTTCTTTACTATAAAATATCATGAAATGTTGAAATTTTGAAAACATTTTACCATATGTTGTGAGCAACTAAGTTATTTTGATGGATGTCTCCATACTTTCAATGATGCTAAGCTCTGCTATCATTTTCAGAGGTCTTGGGGACATCCAAGAACACATTATATAAAAAATATGCCAAGAGAGACTCATATTAAAATATTAATTTTTAGATTAAATAGGAACTTACAAAATTATTCCCAACATTTTGAACTTTCCTTGATAATTTTTTTTTTATAAAGGTAACATTTAAATCTACAAACTGAACCTCAATAATTAAAATGTGTACATAAAACATAAGTTTTTCAAAGTTTATTCTATTCAATAAGATACAGACTGAGGTTCAAACTGTTGACTTCAATAAGAAGAATGTCTATGCATAGTTTTATTTGAGTATTTTTATTCATTATTGATGTGAACAGTTTAGGAAAACACACTTTTGAGAAAACAAGTGAAAAACTTAATGATAATAGCTGTAGTCCTAATATGCAGTTTTTCAATTTCTTCCAGTTGCTCCTCTGCTATATTGATTGTATCTTCAAATTCATGTTTTTCTCTTGTAGTATTGCAGTTTTCTTTTACCCATGTTTGGTTATACTTAACCAAAAAATTATATAAAAAATAAAAGACTTCCATAATGTAATTTCACTTTTAAAATGGAAAAAATCAATGAACAACTGAATAGTGTAGTTTATAACAGGCTTACCACACTGCTAACAGGTTGACCGCACTTCTTTAATGAATCAAATTAAGAGACAGAACAAAATTCAAACTAATTAATTATGAATAAGTCAAAAAAGTTCTTAACTAGAGAAAGGAGCTAGTTGGGGTTAATTTAAAGATCGAACTATAATCATACACTAAAATATTTTAATGCATAACTTGGCCAATTTTGTAAATATTAAAAAAAATTATTTTACAGACATGATGTTGAAAGTGTGTTTCAATTTTATATGGAAAAAAAAAAAAAGAGAGGCATTTTTGACCCTTTAAGGAATAAAAAATAGTGTTATTCTGTGTGAAAACAAAAATTATTAGAAGTAGCCAATCAATTGTTGATATAATATTTATAATAAAATATCATAAACCGAATAAATAGTATGTATAACAGGTTAAGATCACTTAGATTAACTCACCCTATAGTTATAGAAGGGCTTTGCCCTAAAGGGTTGCCACACCATTTTTATTCTTAATATGAAAATATCCAGTCTTCATTTTGTTTTACCTTGCATGAACTGGTCTGAAGCTGGCAGGTCACGCTGCACACATTGACTGTAAACGATGCATATTGCCCCTGAATCGTTAGTGCTTGCCAAATTTAGAACAGTGAGGAGTTATTGTGCTATTGCGTTTCATTTATCTGTTTGGCATGGTTAAAAGGGTTTTAACATAGAAATCATTTTCATTTTCTGTAACTTTTTAAGAAATGAATCAGCTGCTCATTGTCATACAGAATTTTAAGAACATTCATCCAAAGGACAGGTCTGCAGTTCACAAAGTAGTGAAATTCAAAACAATAGGATAATTTAAATATTGTACTTACGAAGCTGTTGACAATGGAGTGGTAATATATTCTAAACTTAGGTATTCATTTTTTACACTAAACTCTATTTACTTACATAAAATAAGACGCATTTCGGGAGATCTCTCCCATCTTCAGTTGTTAACTGAGCTGCCATTACTCAAAATGATGGCTAGACACCCAGATGTTCCTGTGTTCGCTTCTGTTGGCTGAAGAAGGAAATTGCTGAGTTCATTCATAGGAGGAAACTCGAAGTTCATTAGGTTTTCTTTATTTTTTAACATAAAATTTTTTCCCAAGTGGATAGCTTCATTGGATTGTGAAGATGTTTCAGCAGTTTAATTTCTGGTTTTATTTCATGGTTTTTGATCCAAAAGTTAGCTGTTACTGCTGATTTATCCACCTGCTTAAGCCAAATTTCCTTAAAGTTTCTTTCTTCCGAATTTATAAATTTCTCTTTGTTTTGTCTATGTAGCTCTGTCCACAATCTGCGCATTTTATTACACAAATTACAGAAATAGGATTATTATTGGAAAAAAATATAAAAGTGCAGGTGTCATGTGTTAGCAGATGACAAAATGATATTGCTGCTCAATTAGAATCATCTGCAAAGTTAGCACAAGCGAAGATCAGCTATACATCAGCAGTCTACTATAAACTTGCTGAAATTTCATCCCTACATGGTTACTAAAGTTTCCCATCAACTTGGAAAGGAGATACCCTGTACTCTGAAAAAGGAAGCACATTTTCTGTTCTTTGTAGATCACACTGTGAACTTAGTGTGGGTAGTTGTGCTCCCGGCTGCCAGCCCAGTCTGCATGCATGGAAAAACAAAATGAAGACCCAATAGAAGTGGTACCACAATCACAAAGTCTCTTAAAATTGTATGCGAAAGCATGCACTATACATTTCAAAAACTGATGCTTGTCTCATCCCTATCTTACAACTACATGCTACATTTCTATAAATAGTATGTACAGCAAAGAGTTGTGTTATAAGTGTTTCAAATACAGTGAGCAGGTTCCAGCCAACCAGCTGCTGATTCTGGATCATTTGCTGAGGAAATAAATGGTGCAGGTTATGAAGCACTATTGTGCTAAACTTTGCTCATCCAATGAGCAATATCTTTGTTTCCTTCATTTTCCCATCTTTCAATTCTTTATTTTTGCTTTCTTTAATGTTTTTTCAGCAACATTTACAGTTATTATATGGTACACTACAGGCAACTAAATTCAATAGCCTTTACACAATTGCCTCTGAATAATGTAAAAAGAAAACATACCCTTTTTATCCATTTTTATCTCCAGTTTCAGAGGTTCCAAAGTTCCCTCCTTATTCTTGCCCAAACCTTCACCAGGACGCCAACCCATTTTCTGCAGCAGAGTCATGCCCATACCTCCACTCACTGGTGAAGCACTGACCAACTGATCCTACACACACAGATATTGAGTGTTATCCCCTTACCACAGTACTGCATTAACAAATTAGCCATGAAATGAACCAGTGGCATGGCAAAGGATGTTACTCTCTATCAATGATGATGATAAAAGGGATGTATTATTATTTCTTTGAAGCATGGAATGATTAGCAACATTTGTTTCATTTTTGTGAAATTACATGCATACTCTAGCAATTTAAAATTTAATTTCTAAAGCTTAACAGAAATTTTTTATTACTGAGAGACAAGAGATACTAATGCCATCTCATTCGTACTTCAGTCTGTACTTAGGTATCAGTCCTGACAGAGAGCAGAAGCAAACCCCATTTATAAATCATGCACCAAATCTGACAGACTACTTAAATGCTTACAGAATTTTATGGTACTATTACAAGCTGGCAGCAAGTTAAGAAAGTTTCATATAAACAAGAAAGATAATATACCTACTGTTACTGAGAAAAATATAATTATTAATGTTTGAGAATACACTGCTGGTGTTTAAATGTATGTCACCTTAGACTATGAATTCAAAATAAGCCTGCAATATATACTACATGTGATTGCATGATGAAGGTCAATCTCATTTAGCAGTTTAGGATCCAACCCATTTGGGTTAATTTGCTTGATTGAGGTTATTTTTTTTCCCCTATTTATTTTAGTAGTTTTCACCATCCATGAAAAAAATTAATTTTAAGTTGTTTCTTATTATTATTATTTTTCCACTAATAATGTCATTCACTGTTATTTTTTTTCCTTCTTATACTTTTGCACTTTGTTATGCATATGAAGCGTATATTTTGTTTTTGAAAGTACATATTCGTTTTTATGAAAAAGCCTTCTACAAAATGCTACTATAGTTATTATGTACTACATAGGAACTACATACAAATAACATTAAAATACTCAATGATAAATAATATCTGAAAACTTTTGCAGGCTTACAGAGGCAGCCTAAACCAAAAATAGAAAGATACAGAGATTACGCAAAGCTGATGTCCTTTGTGGCAATTACTTCTAAGATGAAACTAGAAATATTAAATATCTTAATTATATGGCAAAATATATGCATTTAATTTTCTTAGTAATAGATGGTTATTTTATTATGTTCATGAATAGCAAACTATTTTACTGAGTAAAATATTAAGAACAATTTTTAAAAATATCCATCAATAGTATTTGAATTTGCAGCATCAAGAGCCATATTGCATTCTCCCAGAATCTCTGCTTATGTCTGCTGTTACTGATTTATCTATCATGTGCCTAGGCAAAAATAAATAAATAAAAGCCATATGGCTGTAATTACATTGAAATGTACTCATGAATGTAATTATTTAAACTTTTGATAGGAGATTTAAAAAAATGCACTGTGGTTCATTTCATGCTTAATCATTCTTAAATAATCTAGTGATTCTACTGTTTGAATTTCAAGGTACTTTCATAACAATAATTTGTATTACTTCACTATTAAATATTGCAAAATAATTTATAATTCTACAAATTTAGTTGGAAGTATATTTAGCAAATTTGCAATGGTCTATACCACTGTAATAAGACCATGTTTTTATTTACAACAGATCTGTACCTTTTCCTTCTTTATTTTTATAAAGCTCAAATTTACAGGTGTTAAAACTAAAACTAAAATTCTAAAAAGATGATAATTTCTGATATTCTATAAATTCAACTGATAACCTGTAATTTAATAATTGCACCTTTTCAATTTTAAACACCCGCAGATATCTGAAACAGTTATTATAAGATAAAATCAAACTTAATTATGAGCTCATGTTATCAGTAACTCTGTGTTCTATATATAATTTTTTTTTTGGGGGGGGGATACAATGTTTCTTTTATTGCAACCAGAAAAACAAATTATTAGGTTTCAGATTAACTTTTAGTTCAAGCAATGGCATGCTCATTAAAAATAGCTTTCTCTCTCTCTCTTTGTTATTTTCTTTAAAATTGATTGCAATGCACTAGAACTTATGATTTTTTTATAATGGAATGATATAAATTTACACATAAATAATAAACCAGTTAATTTGTGCTTGCCACACTTTATTCATCTGCTTACTGCTGATGTGATCTTGTGATTAGCATGTCTTAGGTCCCGGGTTCAAATCCCACAAAGTTAGCTGCTTAGATAAGGTTTTTACTGGAGTTTTTGTTTATCTCTTTTTAAACGGTGTTTAATGCCCGTTTTTACTACTGAGGCACCACAGGCAGTGTTAAAAAGGTGAATGCCAGATATAAGTGTTGCGTGCTCTGGACAGACTTAACACACTCATTTCATCAAACATTCATTCATCTCTTTGGACCTTCGTTGTTATGAGGGACATTAAACTGTAACAAAAAGATATATATTCTGATGTTGATGAAAAAAAAAAACAATAAACTTTGGGCTAATGTTTAATTGTATACTTGTTTGAGTTAATTACCTTTTATATCAGAGGCTTAGAAAGACAACTATTATACTACAAAAATTGCATTGCAGAGGAGAAATGTAAATTGTAGTCATTACAGTGCAATTGCTTTTGGTATTGGATAATACCAAAAGCAGAAATTTCTAGTTTTCATATATTAATGCAGCAGTATTATAAAAATGGTTAATTTTTATTTCTGCTTTAGGTAAACCAATCATTTCTGACTGAAAATAAAACTAGCTTCATTGTTTATTGAATAAATTTGTTAAGTTCATAAAACTTCCACAGCTAATAAACTACAGATTAATGGCAAAGATAAAATAAACCAATATAATTGTGGCAGAATGAAGTTTAAAACTTTTTAGAAGCATTAAATACGGAGTTTTTTAACTTTTAAAGAAATGAATGTCTTCTAAATGCAAAAGTATTGTAAACAAATAGATTTATTTATAAAACACTAGGCAATTTGTTTACCTATGAAAATAAATTGTTCATCAATTAAATTAAAGCATGGTGACTTATTGTTACACCCCTAGCTTTTACAAGCAATCTGTGAAGTTATAATTAACTATTAAGATAAATATAACAGTCATTAATCACTAATTAAAATAAAATATTTTAGAATATTTATCATTAACATTACTAAGTAAAAGCCATGTAAAACTGCTTTCAAAATAGTTCATTGGATTGGAATGCTAAAAACAAAAGAGAGGCAGGATAAGTTAAATACTGGGTGGCCCACGAAACACTGGCCTGGCCTCAGCAATCCAGCCTCAAGCATGCATACAACCAAGGCCATGGCAAGTCAGTTAATGAAGGAATACTTGTAAAGAGGGGAAAGGAAATGCATTATTCCAATCCGTAAGTGGTTGCCAACATCCTGAATGTGCATTGGCAAGTTTGGAGTTGCACATTAATTATCATAGTTGTGGCTAAGAAAGGTCCAAATTGGTGCTACAAATGTAACAGTTAAGGAGAAGTCATTGGATATTTCCACTACATGTTTCTCAAATAAAATAAGAACCAATGAGAGCACAACAGATAAATTAATGGGAAATTTAAAGTTATGTCACCTAACAAAAATAAACCTGTTGGCATTAAATATATTAAAGATGTGTTATAGATGTCTGCTACATAGAAGGAAGCTTGAAAATACCTGCACAGAAAATAAGCTTTCTTGTGTTGAAAGTGGTTATTTGCAGCTAATTTTCCAAGATACAAAACTTTGCAATTATTATGCACTGCGTTTGCAGATAAGCACTTCCCTGAATCACACTGAAGGTACACAACCTATCTGTATAGGAATGTTATGATATTAATTGCATTTTATGTGCTGTGGTCAGCAGCAATATTGAAGGGTCATGGAAATGAAATTGTTTTGTTTCCCAAAAATTCTATGCAGTAAGATTTATATAATTTTACCATTAATATCATGTTTGACCAATTTATACTACAAATAGGAACTAAACCAGGACCGTCAGGCCATAGCAAGCAGCAGTAAACCACTAGGTCTTCTTGTTTCTAAGATTCGCCCACATTTAGGTGTGTGTGAATTGATTGGGAATTCCATTTTTATCAACTGTTGCTCTCTTGTATTTATTTGGTCTTATACTGTACTTATCTCCCAATTCCTTTTGACACTCCTGTACAATTACCTACCCCTTTCAACTCTTTATTACAAGGTTTAAATAATTTGCCTTCATTCAGCTTCAAACCTTATTCCTCCTTCTTACTATCTAGTACATTTCTTGTTGTTGGTCAACCTGACATCATTATACTGAGCTACTATTTTCTGCTTTTCAGTTAGATTTCACCTTAAAAGTGTTTGCTGTTTTTTGGGATGATAGGTGGGTTTATAGTTTCAAAGCATTTACTTCAACTCCTAATAATGTTTAAATTGTTCTCCAGTTATTTTAGGTAAGTTTAAAACTTCTGCTTGTGCTGTGTATCAATATAAAGGTTTCTCCCTTTTATTTTTAAATGTCACGTGCATACATTCAACTTCACTATGTTCACAAATGCACATATAATTTCCTCAACTGCCTATTTGCCTTTTTGTTTTTCAATTTCATAACTTTAAGCTGACAAAAAGTTATATAGTGATCTGTTTAGAATAATTAATAGAAGTAACTCATACCAAATAAATACAAGTTCACAGCTCAGTAACCTTTTTCTTCTGTTTCTATTTCCTTCTTTTATGTTTAATTGTTGCAATAAAAGAATCTATTAATCATCAAACATTGGTAAACTTAATATCTGCAGAATAATTAATACAGTCTAAAATGTACTTTCTTACTAGATTTTTCAGAATACTCATTAGTATAAAATTCTGTGTCATTAAAAATTATCTATTTGAGTGCTGGTAACAGCTTAATTACTAATGAAGCACTATCAGGCGTAAAAATTAGATTAAAAACCTCAAAATGTCATTTAAATGTTCACATTGTGCATGGGCATCGACAGGGGAGGGCAAAGGGGATATTTGCCAAACACTAATATAGTAGGTCATCATTACATGCAGATCTTTGTTATTTTTATCATTACTATTATTATTACTATTTCCATCATTGTTGTTATCAACACTAAAGGCCCAGGTTGTTAAGATGCAGACTAGTGAGCAGGAGGTCTGGGGTTCGATTCCTACCAGGACTGTCTTCTCTCTGACAGGTTTTTTTTCCCAGGTTTTCCCCAGTCCTCATAAATGGTAAATGCCTGGAACATTTCGTTAGCTAAAAAATCCTTTCCCAATCTATCATTTCATCTGATGTATCATCAGTGCTCACTGCCTGTGATGTCTAGCAGTAAAAAGGAGCATTAAACACTATTAAAAAAAAGAATAATGATGTCGTCCTCACTGCGATATTTACACTATTTTATAATTTGTAATTTTATGTTTTGACACAATAGGTCATAGAATTTTTTTTTCATTATGAGCTTCACAACTATTGCTTTTGGTTTTGCTATAATATCTCCTTGCATCAATAAGCCTGGTGCTTGGGCGAACGTAATCTGTTAATATAAAAATGTAATTAGCAATATTTTACACAATAATTATATCACAGCAACTAAGCTTGGTAATAATGAAGAGTGCCTAGTACAGCAGGAAACCAGTATACTAGTATAATAGCGATTAGTTGCGGTTAAATAAATGATTTTAAATGCGAATTAGCGTCTTCCGGACTTCCGAGGAGAATATTTACTAGAGAGTGACTTTGGATTTTGTAAGTTATTTATATATTTATATAGTTCATATATTTTCAATGGGTTTCGCCATACCTGACACATATTTTGCGTGCCAGTTTTATAATTGTTTATTGTAAATTGTTTCAAACAAAAACAGTGCAATGAACGTCGCAACTTCCTCTGCATTCATACACTAGTGCAGTAGAAAGTAATAGTTGCAGTCGAAGGGAGTTCTACTATGAAGAAATTGCTTTCTCGTCAATCCAAACGAGGTAGCACATGATCCTGTAGTATCAGAGAGCGTTTATGCTCACTGTTTCCTCGCTATTTCTGTTGGTTTTTAAAACGCATTTAGTATTGTGCGGAGGATCACGAACTGTGTCGCAATATTGATAACTGTTAAAGTGTTTCATTTATATATGTCTGGTGACCACCGCCATGGATGAGGCCATTTTAAATGAAAGAAGATATGGTCATGTTAACTTGGTAGGTACCAGAAGAAGGAGCAGCATATCCATCAAAATCAATGAACGAGGGCCGGTCCTGGTGGTGTAATGGTAACCATACTTGCCTTCTAAACCCAAGGCAAGGCCGATGGATTTTTTCGGGCGTAAAAATCTAAGTATGGCTTCCTTCGGAAGGGAAATAAAGCCGTGGGTCCCGTGTCGTACATTTACGGCACGAAAAAGAACCTCAAGCCTGAAAGAGAGGTCTATGAGCACATTTTGTTGGTCGTTTCACGCCCTGAATTGAATGGGCCGCTGATGACCTGACTTGTTAAAAACCGTCCATAAATAAATAAATAAATAAATAAAATGAACTAGGAATAACAATTACTCTACAGTGTAGGATTTTATTTAAAGAGTAGTCAGTTAATAAACAACAATTTTACGTATGAAGTTATCAACAGTCCTTGGATCTCTTTCACAACATATAGCAGTAGGAAATCGGTCATTCCATCAATGGCTTACTGATCACTCGTCTTGACCTGTGTATTCCGTTAAACAAAAGGTACTTTGTGTCGACTTGGGGTGATTATTCTACTAAAAATGCATCGAAGTATTCAAGGTGCAATTATAGTGTGCGCTTTTACTAAATACAAGCATTTCCATGAATTAGCGTATGAACATATGAAGAACATCATGGCACCGTAAGGCTGTAAATTAAAAGTCGAGCAACTTTTTGGGTATGATGAAAAACAAAGCAAACAGGTTGCGCAGCAGATAGATCAAGCTTACCAAAGAGAAATTGAAGAAAGCATGCAAAAGTTATATCTTATACATCCAGTCTGACGAAACATTACAGTTTTCAGGTGAGAGCGCTCGTGTGTCGTGAATGCGATCCGCTCAGCTTATGTAGAGTACAGTATGACGATAAAAACGTGAACTATTAGGAAGTTAATAAAATATAATTACCATGAAACACGTATCTTAATCCAGAAGTAGATGTATGCCCGAAGCAGAGATCTCGATTTCTTCTGCTACCTTCCCTGTCATAATCCACCTCCTTTTTATCACACTCTTCATCTTTACTCATAAAATTTATGTTTATTACAATCCTTTCTACTTCCTCTTCAACTTCCATGGGTGGCCGAGGTCATTAATGCGCGGACCCGTAGGCTGGAGGTCTGGGGTTCGATTGCCGCCAGGACCGTCCATCCTGACTGAGATTTTTTTCCAGGTTTTTCTCAGTCCTCATAAATGGCAAATGGGTACCCTAAACTTAGGCC
Source organism: Metallyticus violacea (assembly GCA_030762175.1). Lineage (NCBI taxonomy): Eukaryota > Metazoa > Arthropoda > Insecta > Mantodea > Metallyticidae > Metallyticus > Metallyticus violacea. The sequence goes on from CM060841.1 coordinate 24,433,718, forward strand.
TGGACATTTCCTTCCTTAAAAAATATCCTATCCAATGTATCATTTCATCTCATGTGTCCGCCGCCTGTGGTTCGTTTAACAAATTGGCAGCATTTTATTCATCTTCTTTTCTAATTTTGCTTATTGTTTGTGCAGTCATTTATTTCAAAACATGCAGAGAAATGGAACCAACGTTTTCAGACGATTTCCCCTCCCCCCAAATTTCGAACAAGTTTTAAAGAATTTAGGTCGTAGTGGTAGGTTATAATAAAGATGTGTTCTTTTAAAACCCTGCCCACTGTGTATGGAGGTTCAGGCTAGTTTTGTTAAACTATTTCTATTAACTCTTGTTTAGTTACATCTGAATCTACCGCCACGTGTGGCCAAGGTCGTTAAGGCGCGACTCGTCAGGAGGAGGTCTGGGATTCGATTCCCACCAGAATCATCCTCTCTGGCTGTTTTTTCCAGGTGTTCCTCAGTCCTCATAAATGGTAAATGCCGGGGAGGCACCCTAAACTTAGGCCTGGAACGTTTTCTTAAAAAAAATCTTTCTCAATTTATCATTTCATCTCATGTATCATCAGTGTCCAACGCCTGTGGTGCCTCAGTAGTAAAAACGGGCGTTAAACACTACTAAAAAAACTGAATCTGCTATGAGATTTTAATTTTTAAACAGGAAATTATGTCAGCGATTCTAGAGGCCATTGTTGGTACTTTATTATTTTTTTTTTTGTTCTGTGTGATACAATGCAGTATCTAAAACAATGCATCAGATGGAAGAGTTGGTATGAGACGTTCGTTGAACTATTTATTATAATTTTCGCCATTAATTTTATCATGTTAGTCTGCAGAATCATATATCAACTCGACCCCTTCAATGAACCCATTTCACTACCAGCGTGAACAACAAAAGCCCTCTGCCCAAACTTTGCTTTACATGCACACCTTGCATCATCATTCTGCCAAAACTTGTTTAAGATATAATGAGCATGAACCCATGTTTCATCGGTATAAACAACTGGCTTCTTTGGCTCTTTTTCTTAGCTTTCTCTAGTATGTTGCATGCCGTGTAACAATATCAGGCCGCCGCTCCATTATATGTGCCTTTCAGTATTCTCTAGAATGTTTCTTTTTTGGTCCCAAATGATATCTTGTCCTAAACAGTATTCAGAAGTTTTCATAACGTCGGAATTTGTTTTCCCTGCTCATAAAACTCCAAAAATGTTCTGGGCACAACATATTTTGCAAAATCGTCATGTTCAATTTTCTTTGGACGTGGGCTGCTTTTACAAGCAGTGAGTTTTCATTTCTCACCCTCCTTTCCTATACCATGTACTGTCCTATCCACAGCATAATTTAATGGAATGACAATACCTTTTTTTCTTATTTACAAAGCTGTAGCACATTATATATAATCTGTCTGCTTTGCAACTGTATGACCTCACGTTATGACTTTTTCGGCGGGGTTTCCATTTGATCTTGTGTGATCACTTTCGATACCGACTTGCAGACTGCAAGCACTGAACTGTTGCATTTCTTTACTCCAGCGCTGTGCATAGTACATCAGAAAAGGAGGACGTATTATAGTATCGTAATCAGGTTGACGCTCAAGGTTCCACTGCCTGTCGTCTGCAATGTTTCTTCAAACCAGTAATATTTTCTTGCATTGTTTTTGTGGGTCTCATAACCTACTCTTTGCGGTAAGAATATCTATCGGCATTTTTCATGATCAACTGGATTTTAGAATCGATGCTTTAAAGGTCACCATGATACCTGTAGTGTAAATGCTAAATATGCTTCTGTCCAAATTTAAAATAAACTGATAACACTCTGCGGGCAAATGTGAAGATCTTGATTTCATTACTCAATGAAAGTACAGCATTTTCATTGCTAGCCTACGTATCAACAGATATAGCAGGAAAAGAGCAGCTATGTATAGGAGTGTGCTTTGTGGACAACAGTAGCACTGCTCGTTTTATTCAAGAAGAATTTCTGGGATTTAACATTCCTTAATGATCTGAAAGCTTCCAGTATTACAAACTTCATTTTAACTGAAACTGGTGTTGACACGAACAAATTGGCCAGGGTTACCACAGCTGTTCAGTTATAGCTAATAAGGAAAATAAAGGCTTATTAGAAATCAATATCCTAAGGCTCTATTTTTCCACTGCAATGCATATTATCTTAATTTAGTAATCAATTGCTTTAACAGTGTTCCAGAAATAAGAAACGGCATTGGATCAGTGAATGAAATAGTTAAAATTTTCAGAGAAAGTCTACTTCAAAAGAAGATATGTTCCAAATGTGCCTTCGTTATGTGAAACTAGGTGGGTTTCAAAATAAAAAAAAAAATAAATAAATAAATAAATAAATAAAAAAAAACACATTGAGACAAGCAATTTGAAATGCTAATTGGAACTTGTACAGTGAAGTAAATAATATAATTATGATTATTGTATGACTGAGTCAAATTACACACCCTTATTGACTTCACTTACTTGTGACTGTGGTTCCCTGTGCTGACTTTAATAATGGCATCTCATTTCTAGACAGAGGATCACGACAAAATGAAAAAAAGCAAAATTATTAAAGTCAGCACAGGGGTCTACAGAGCTAGCAATGTGGAAAAAAAATCTATGTATATAAATACATAGACAGATTAATGCACTTTTGATAATTCTGGAGATGAAAACATAAACTTTAAAGATCATCACAACTCCACTAGAACAGATCCTCAAAGTTACACTGTCAATTATCTAGCAGCTGACAGTTATCTGAGAATGCGGATGATGGTGTGTGAAACGTGTTCTAAATATAAAAAATAAATAAAGTCAATATGAATGTGTGTTTGACTTAGTCATACAATCGAGCAATGCTTTCCTAGAAGACTAATAGCCTGGATGCATGATAATCATATTATATGTTTGCAGTTTGTGCTGTGGTCCACGAATAATACACACCATTAAGTCATCAAAATGTAGCCATATGAGGATGTTTGGATGCAAAGCTAGAATGGGCCTAAAGACAAGAATAACACAAGAATTCTTTGAGAAAATAGCCAGTGGGTTCTTAGTGAAAATTTCATCGAGTATCTTGATAGTGGTTCAACAGAAGAGATAAATGTTAATAAATGTAAAGATGAAGATAATGAAAACCAATAACCTAAAGCCCACTTAATGCAAGATGAAGAGAATGAACATCAGTTACTAGGACAGATAATGTAACACAAGATGAAAATATGGTAGCTTGGAATAGGATAATGACAGATGATACAACCAAATTTAATGGTGTGTTTAGGGAAGCCTTGACATTACAAATTCAGGACTTAGTGCTAGAAATTAAATTACAGAATGGCAGCAAAAACTGATTGTGCAGAAAAGGTGAGAAATGAGAAGGAAACTAATGAAGACATTGTTAAAACTTGCACGGAATATGACTTTCACTAGTGATCTGATTATAGTAGATATAGCGAGAGGAAGAATGCAGTGTATAGTACAACCTGCTGTTAAGTGTAGAAATGTGCCTCTTAAAACCATTAGGAACAAGCTAACAAAATGCTTGAACATTTAAATAAAAAACTGTTGCTATTTTAAGCACAGGTAATAATGTTTTAGTGGCAACAAGTGAATTTGACATAGATATAGCTGACCCTCAAAATATTATAAACATCAGAAAAAATTGATAAATATAAAATACCAAAACATGGCATTACTGAAAAGTAGCTGGACTGCAACTGGACTTCAAGCCGCAAAACACAACAAATTAACTATCAAGGATGTGACCATAGAACAAAAATATCAACATAATATTCAAGTGGAAATATTTAATATAAAAGAACAGTACAAAAAATAAAAAATCTATCAAGGAAGGAAGCAGTTGCTCATTTTAGACTGGCCACTGGACATGATTGTCTGGTGGAACATCTACACATATTTGGTTTTATGAATGATAACACATGTAAGATCTGCAATACTGACAAAATTCTAAACAGAGAACATCTATTGGAATGCACAGAACTGAGGACTGCTGCACCTGACAGGAAAATACACAAATTGGCTGGCCAGGGAAAAATTGATGGATCAAAATCCTGCACATTAGATCAACAACACTATCAAGGATGTGCCACAAAAAAAGAAAGGCAAATATCAGACAATCAGTTTATTTAGGTTCTGTGGTAAGTGGCCAGGAGTTAAGTGATGTCCTGTGTAAAAAAAAAACTGTAAAAATATACAAAGCACCTGTTTTTAGAATAATCTCCAATGCAGTCACTCTGGCTGGTCCTGCTCTAATTGTGACTGAAAAATAATCTAAGAACAACAGCATACTTAGAGCCTACTGTTACAATGATATTTCATGCGTTTATGTTTGACATTTTTTAATTATTTTATTATATGTACAGGCTATGATTTCTGATTATTTTACACATTAAAAAAGTAAGGTAGTTAAATATTTGATTCTTTACTTTTAACTTATAAAAAAAGGTATTGGCTTGTTTTTCCCTGCATGTGGCCTGAAGTGGCAGATCACAGCTGCACACACTGATAGTCAAGTATGCATATTGCCAATGCTAAGGACATTTAGTGTGTGTTTAGGTTCGGAACAGTGAGCTGTTACTTCACTTGCCATTCACAGAGCAATACATTTTCATTTGCTATCAGTTTTAAGAAATGAATCAGCTGCTCATAGTGTGCAGAATTTCCAGAATGTTTTCTGGGGTTCATCCATCTGAATGAACCACAGTTCATAAAACTGTGCTTAAATTTACAACACCAGGAATTTTTTTTTTTTATTTATGGATGCTCTTTAACATCTCAGGTAAACATGTTCCATTAAATTCAGAGCATGAAAAGGCTGATAGCTTTTCCTCGGAGGTCTCTTCTTTCAGGCTTGAGGTTCTTTTACGTGCCATACTTCTATGTCATGGGATCTGCTGCTTTACTTCCCTCCCAACAGAAGCCATAGTAACGATTTTTACACTCAAAAAAATGCATCGATCCTGCAACCTTGGGTCTATGAGGCAAGTATGGTTACCACTATACCACCAGGACCAACCCAAGATGAGTGATGGACAAGAAATTAAGATGTAGCTGTCATGTGTTAACTGAGGAAAAACTGGATGATATCGTTACTCAATATCTATTAGGACTGCCATATAACTGCACATTGTGCTAAAAATTTTGAATATTTCATCCACCCAAGATTATTAAAGGCATCCCTCACAGCCTCCAACTTTGGGGGAGAAATTTCATCTTCTGTGAAAAAAAATTCACAGTATTTTGCACTTTCAGTATTTTGTCAATCACATGGATGGCTGACTGTGAGCAGCTGCACTTTGCTTCTGGTTACTGGCCAATCTGCATGTGGTGAAAAACAAAAACAAAGACCTATATTTAATACATTTGATAATTTTGCTGATAATCATGTTTTGGTATAAACATATAACACATTAACAAATAATAAAATATTTATTTACTATTATAAAAAATTTTGATCATGATTATTGGTATTTACAAAAAAGGCCAATTTCATTGCTTATTTTAGGAAATATGCAAAATCTATATCTGTAATGCCCATTTTAGGAATACATAAACAACTGTGAACAATATAAAAATTGCAATTTTTGTTTGTTATGAAAAAAGACAATTTCCCAGATTTAGTGTGATATATACATCTCATACCAATTGCTGTAGGCTCACAATACATTGAATGGAATTTGCTGACGTCTGAAGCTCATTACCTCATTATCATTTTACCATGCAGAATTGAAATGTGACTATACTTTTCCAGCTAGCTAAAACCAATGCCCTAACTGTACTATATTGGAGGCCACATTCTAACCTGATAATTTACCAACGTATGCTTATGAGTTCGTTGCGTGCATCCCAAAAAGAAACACCTTTTCGAGAGGTGTTCTGACATTTATGGACTGAATGCTGTAATTACAATGGTCTGGTTAAATCTTATATCCACTACTTTGGTGTAGTACTATCACTGTGGTTACCCGTAAGTTAAAAACTTTTTTCTTCACATCCTTGTCAAGTTTTACATTGTGTATGCATGTGAAGTTTTCTTATAATACCTGCATTTCTATGTGAGCATTAGATCTCATATTTAGACAGCTACCTTTAAGAGCCTTGATTTTAAAGTAATAAAAGCAATCTTCACAATGTTGAGAATGGGATATTGTTCACTATAACCTCCAAAGTAATATTTTACATGTTTTAAATACATCTGCATGTGTTTTATTAATTGCATATTATTTTATTAACCCATATCGCATTCTTGTTATAAAGGGAGAAAAGTCGGTACTCGTTTACATTATATACAAGTATATGCAATTATGTACAACACCTATATTGTTATATTCTGCTACCATGACGGCTTATGTTTCGCTTAATGTGGTACCAACATTACAAGCTATCCCCCAAAAGGTAGCAAGTTGCATCCTGCGACCAAAGTCATTGGCAAATAGTGGATTTTTAATAGTATTTAACGCCAGTTTTTACTACTGAGGCACCACAGGCGGTGTAAATACAGGTAAAATATATACATAACTTATGGTACTAACTGCCGCGATAGGAAAAAAAAATCCGTTTTCCTTCTTGATCGCATCCTTCTCATAAAACATTAAACAAGGAACACCTTTTCTTTGTTACCGTATACTAATGTACATAAAATCGTAAAGACGTAGATATAGGAAATTCACGCCTCGCACCAAATTGGCTCCATTCAAGCGTTTCCCGAAAAAGTTAACTTGTATATGTTTCTCACTTGTGATTTCATTACTATAGTGACAAGTTCAAAGGCACGACATTAAAAAAAAAAAAAATGCCTTTCGAGAAACTGTACGTTGTCAAAAATTCAAAGGGAAGCCGCAACATTTAGAATAGCTGGAAAATATATCATATCCCCAAGGAGTATGACAAAGCCACACCTTAGGGTAAGTTGGTTTGCAGCATTGCGCTTGACTAAATGTTATGCTAAATAGCCCTTACTGCCAAAAAAAAAAAAAAAAAAAAAAAAGTGTGTATACATACTATATATATATATAATAGTTTATAATATTCATGCCTGTTTTTCTTTCCATTTGAATTAGCCTGGTTTACTACAATTTCTATGTTATCCCCGCTATTTAGACCAAAGCTGTTTTTTTTTTTATTTACGTTAAGGTGCATAAAATGAAACCATTAGAAACTTAGATAAGTGAATTTATCCGTGCCGGCTTACTTTACCGGTGACAAACTCAATAACCGCTTACGTCATATTCAGTACAGGCACTGCGGAAAGATGTGTTTATTGTAACCAGTATTTGATTACGGTTGCTGTCTCATTAGGCTTAACAAATTAAATGTGTATATATAATTCTGCTCAACTCTCCGGTGAACTTTAATTCAGGCAGTGGTCGCTAAATAAAGTAAGAATATAGCACTCAATGCAGTGTCGAGTTTCTAGCACTGAGTTTCACATTAGTGTAGTGCCTAATTCAACCAGAGTCGCCAAATTAGTGCTTTTGGCACTAGATCTGGTATTTTTAAAGTCATCTGGTGCCAAATATTAATAAATAGTGTTATAGTGAAATTGTGGCGCTTTTGCAATAAATTTAGCGCGTAACCTGGAGCTTTCGGGCAGGAAGGGGGAAGAAAAATTAAAAAGTATGCCTACATCAAAGGCTACAACAGTATAATTAGTTGTAAAAAGTCCTGGAATTCGCATCATTAGAAATATCATAGTAGTGCTGCTACTGCTCACCTCCATATGCTCTTATCTTTCATTTCCTGCGCTGCAAAATCTGTTACGAACCATGTAGTTTATGATTATATGGAGTGTACTACAAACTTCTCGGGAAAGCTGACATCGCGCCTAAACAGTCGACACCTTGTCGTAATGTGAAGTGCATCTAGTTAGGAAAACAAACTTGAGGAATGTATACACTAAAATTTATTATAGCTATCCGCCCGATTACTTGATTACGTCAATGTTTTTATTATTTATTGATGCAGGCATGTATTAAAACAAGATAAACTTAATACCCTTAATATTTAATTGAGCGATGGTTTTTAGTCTGCAAAAATCAGTAAAATGGAACATTTTCTCTCTCTTCCCTCCCCCTTTTGTGCTCTAGTGAAGAAATACCGTACAGTGAACATTTATGCGAATTGAAATTTCTGGTGTTTGGGGTAATTTAAGTCTAGTGCTTTTATGGTGGTTTTTGGACAAGAATTTTGCGCTTTCTCATTTTTAGAGTTGGCAACTCTATTTCAACGCCTTTGTCACTTGTCAGTACGAGTAAGGGGGTTTGTGCTTGTAAGTGTTCACAATCGTACCGTGCGAGATGTACTCTCTGCAACAAAGAATTGCAATTGTAGAGGCCTATTTGCGAACCGGTTCGATTAAGAAAACGCAGGAGAATTTCGCAGCTAAATTTCCTGGTGTTGGTGTTCCTGCAAAGAGCAGTATACAAGGTTTGGTGAAAAAGTTGCGTACAACAGGATCAGTTGGGAATGCGAAAAAAAAACGAGCCCCATCCGTTCTTACACCTGCTGTGATCGCGGATATTCAAGAACAGATGCTCAGATGCCCTAATAAGTCGACACGTAAATTAATGCAAATGGTACGGGTATCTCGCAGTTCATGTCAACGTGCGTTGCACGCTCTGCAAATGAAGCCTTACAGAATGACGGGTGTCCAAGAGCTAAAGGAGGCACACAAAGCAAAACGTGTGTTTTATTGCAGGTGGCTCTTGGAAACGGTGAACCGATTATCGGATCCTCTACTCTATTTCATCACCGATGAAGTATGGTTTCATTTATCAGGCCAAACAAATACCCCGAATATCAGATATTGGTCAGTCGACAGTCCCCACATTATTCATCAACACGATCAAAAAATTGGAGTATGGTGCGCGGTGTCTGCAACACGGATTGTGGGTCCCATATTTTTTGAAACAGTGAACAGTCGTGTGTATATTGAAATTATTGAAGAATTCTATGCACAGCTGACGCCTCATGAACGCGAGTACGCCTTTTTTCAACAGGATGGGGCGATTTGTCACACTTCTCGTGAGTCGCTAAGTCGATTTCGCGAATTATTCACCAAAAAACGAACTGTTAGCAAAGATTTGTGGCCGCCACGATCGCCGGACCTATCCCCATGTGACTTTTATTTATGGAGCATTTTGAAGGGGACAGTGTATGCAAGTAATCCAAGGACATTGAAAGACCTAAAGGATAGTATTCGGACTGAAATTCGGAGACTTGACAACAATGAGTTGCATCGCGTGTACGACAATATGCTGCAACGTGCACAAAAGTGCATTGAGGCACAAGGGGAGCATTTTCAGCATCTTCTCTAGTCAATGTCTAAACTCTTTATATATACATTTGTATTTCCGGTATGGCGTCCAAGTCTATACTCACTTTTGTCTAACAAGAGGGGCCGGTTTTTCATGAACCATTTGTATTATATAAGATGGTTAATTAAGACATTGCAGATGTTCCATGAATGGAAATTGTAGTGAAAGCAAATATCATTTAGACAATCCAGAAATGTAATGCCAATCTAATTATTGTCTTCTAAAATTAGGATTTAAATAAAATTTCTAAACAGAAATGTTCACCTTTAGGCGCAAAATACATACAAAATTTCCATCCATCACTTTAGCTCAGTTTTGTAAAATTATCGTAAATTTATATACCTTCTATATTTCTTACTACTACTGCTGGAATTTCAGAGCTTGGGCAGTAATAAAAATAGCTGATAACTGGCTGAATAATGTAATATCCTATGACTGCATAAAAATATTTCTATTAGATGTAGTTATCACGAAGGCTGAGCATGTGACTAGATGTACAAAATGTAAATTAAATGTTTTAATTTATCATATTCTGCTGTATATCTGTTAAAAGACTTGCTACAATTTTTGTGTACAATTTTGTGAAAATGTCACATTATTTTCTGTATAAAGAATAAAGCAACAATTCATTAAAATAAAAATATTGCATCTGCAAATTAAGGGAAAAAATTGTGATAGGAGAATTATGATACATGAAAATTGCAATTAGCTTGAAAAAGAGCTAAGGCAATGAAGATGAGTGTTGAAAAAAAAAAATTAAAATAATAATAATAATAATAATAATAATAACAATAATAATAATTTAATGCTACAATACTATTAGCTCCTTGATCTACTGTGAGAAGCTTCTGCATTGTGCTTTGGTGCAGTTTTACCACAATTTTTAAAAATTTTCTCTGCTTCAGATTAATGTTGTTTATGGCAATCAAGATTAGGGTCTGTGCTTAATTCAGTTTCCTTCTTCATCACCATCCTATTCATTCTTAAAAAGAATAATAATGAAATATTATGCTATTCCATTTAGAAATTATAGTTCTCACAATAGGGTGACCCCAAGCATCCTGATGCAAAGTGATGAAATGTATATTTGAACTCTAAACTAGACATAAAGTACATAGGACAAACTTGTTATATTTGCATAAACAAATTACAAAAAATATTAGTCGTATCTGTTTTGAAAACTTAGCAGAATTTAAATGTGGAACAGCTGCAGTGCCATAGAAAAGCATGCTAGGTTTAATTTTTATAAATAAAGGAAATAAACAATAACTGAATCACTGGTTTCAAAAATTAGACTTTCTACTTATGCAATAGGACTCTGAGGAAAAAAGGATGAGAATGGGAAGGGGAAAAAATCTTACCCCATGCACTGAAGGAATGATGCCAAAATTAGGGAGCAGAAGGCACCAACTCTTTGCCGGCATCTTGCCAAGCTGCGCTCTTACACCACTCCATACTCACCGTGTGATCACATCTTCATTCACTATGCTCGCCACCACAACTTCGCTAATCTTCAAAGCTGCAGCCCAGTCGCCTTTTCATCTCACAATAGTTGTCATTTTGCTAGATGCCTGTAACAAATCTTCAGGTGTTTGGCAGCTTTGTTCAGCGACACTATAACTAGGATGATCAGGTTGGTCCTACACATTTATCCATAGCTTCTTCAATTCTTCTAAAATATTTAAAATGTATTTTCTCAATGCAAGTATTATAAATAACTTACCATCATACATAAGCTTAACATAATTATTTTAGTGATATCTAACAAACTGTTTTCAAAAATATGTATAAATGAAATGGCTTTAATATTTATGTACAGAGGAACAACTGTTCAAAAGATGCTTAATTATTTTATCTAATGGGGGTTGCTATGTTCATTGCAAAAGATAGCATATAAATATACATAATAAAGAAAGAACTACTATTGTTACTTAGCAAATTTCGAAGGAATCAAGCTATTGCAGTTATATTTATGGAAAGATTTTAGAAAATTTTCCATAAATTTCCATCTATCCACCTTACTAGGATGATGTTAAAGAGCGTCCATAAATAAATAAAAATAAATAACTTACTAGGCACCAAAAATGACAAAAAAAACATATATAATGTATATGTATCTTTTAAAGCTGTAAAGGCTGCAATTTTTGTTTTTTTGTAAATGAAACTCGACATATAACAGTAAATTAACATGGGAGTGGGTGTTAACCTAAAACTAAAATTTAAAAATTGTTCTAGCAGCCGCAATTTTTGCTCTTTCACAATGAAACTATGCCATTAAAATAAAATAAGAAAAATAATTTCTGAAAATCAGGGAAATCAAACTATTATGAGTGGAGGTTTACCAGAAACTCAAAATTTAAAAATTGCTCTAGCAGCAACATTTATTTCTTTGGAACAAAACTCAGTATATTTAAATACAATAAAAATAATTTCTGAAAATCGAACCATTAGGAGTGGGAGTATATCTGAAAACCAAAATTCAAGAGTGGGAGTATACCTGACAACCGAAATTTAAAGAGGGGAGGGAGCTTTAACGAAAATCAAAAATATCACTCTAGATGCTGCAAGTATTTTTTTTTTTAATAAAATATGAAAATAGCTTCTGAAGATCAGCAAAATCAGACTATTAGGAGAGGGTGTTCACCTGAAACTCAAAATTTAAAAATCACTCTAGTTGCATCAATATTTGTTTTTTATTGCAACATATGGCATTTAAATAATATAAGAAAAAATAGTTTCTGAAAATCAGGGAAATTTGACTATTAGGAGGGAGGATATGCCCAAAAACTTAATTTAAAAAGTGCTATAGTGGCACCAATTTCTGTAATATCCTTCTCAAATTCAATAATAAATTCAGAAGAATTTGCTTAGTTTATGCAGCTCCTGCATGGCAAACTTTTTCTGAATGCATGTGTTCTTTGATGCATCTGTTGTGAGAGGTTCCTGTAAGTTTTTCTTTTTTCCTCATATATAAGCTAAAATTTGGATTCTGAAAATCAGATTTATCTTACTTTGCCATGTAGTTCTATATAGAAATAGGGAATGACAATGGGGGAGTAGTATGCTTATTTCCTTTCCACTTGAAAAACCTATATCTTAAGCTTCTAAAGGGACACTCATAATTTTTCTGTACGCATTCATCTTGCTACATCAGTGGCAGTTATCTTATTCTATATAGACTACAGTTTTTTAAATAATATCAAGTCAACTCCAGATTGTATGGGAATGTCTCTAAGAACTCTAATATTTCCATAAAAAATCAATTTCCCCTACAGGAACTAGGTAAAATTCTTATTTAAACATTCAATAGCATCTGGCTAAGGACCTACTGAGTAGAGATAGAAAGTAAATGGAAAGCTATTGGAATAATTACTGAATATTGACCATTTCGAAAACTCCTGAAGACGATGTGCCTCTACCATGGAAATTCTGCATGCAGTTTATGTGAACAGTCTGGTGAGGCTGTAAAACATATCCTAACAGAGCGTGAAACTCTGGAATGACAAAGAATATCTCTATAGGATACAATCCTTTAGGAGAGGTAATTCTTAAGCTTATACGAAACATTTTAGAGCTCACTTAAGCTCTAGATATGAAATTATAAAGTTAGAATTAAAGGAGAGTACAAAAGGCCATTTTGGTCTAAGTGGCAGTGTATTTTTGCACACTCCAACCAAATCAAATGCTATTATATAATTATTACATTATAAATTTCCTTTGAATGGTATTTGATATTCCTGTGTACAATTTCTTAGTTGTACCATGGTTTTTGCAGTTTGTATTAAATGTGAGCACTCTTCACTGTATTCATAATCATTCATGGGTATGTTAAAGAGCCTATGTGCTAAGCTGTTGAGGACTGCATATTTATGTGCTGTGGGATTGAAGCCACAGTACATAAATTGCCTTAATGCAATTTTCAGTCTGCATATCCTTTCTGTATATTTCAAATTTCAAACTTTGCCTTTTCTAATGATCTTTTAAGTTAAAGAAAGAAACCATGTTGTCTTTTTCTGTTTCCAGTATGAATTCAATTTCTCTATCTTGTGGGTTTAGCAATTTCAAAATATCATCCAAATGTTTCTTATTAACCACTACAAAGATCTCATCCATATATCTGCGTCAGACTTTGAAAATGTATAGGAATGGTTTGATAATGGGCATTTCTAAACTGTTTATATATAAATCAGCCAGAAAAGGTGATAAATGATTTCCCATAGCCAAATCTGCTTCTTTGTTATGCAATTCACCATTGAACCTGAAGAAATTCTGACGAATGCAGACTTCGGTTAGTTCAATGCATTCCTCAATCTCCTTGTTTAATTTCACAGACTGCAACCATTTTCGAAGGATTGTTGGGAGTTGGCATTTTGATATGCTGGAAAAGAATGGATTTACACCAAAGGATACTAAAAGATTATCCTTTTGGAGATCCAAATTTTTAATTTTCTCCAACAGTTCTATTGAATTGCTTACACTTAAGCAATCAAATCTGGAAATTTCCAAAATATCTGGAGGAACCACTTTGAGTAGGTAGGATGGTGTATTTCTACAGTTGATTATTGGTCTCATGGGATTTCCTGTAGGCCTATCCTTGCTATCTGCTTTTAATTTTGGTTTCTCCTTCAGTTGGTATGACTGTACTGCTTTTGTTGAATGATTTGTTTATAGACTTTTTCAAAGAGTCCATTTTTAGCATAGGAGCACCAGATTGATTCACCAGTTAATTAAGAATATATTAGCTGCTTCACTACTTTAGTTCTGACACAAAATTAATTTTAAATTTATAGTAATCAGCTCTGTTGAATAAAGTATGTGAGACTACATTAGATTAATTTTAAAAGATAAGACACAGACCAACTTGCATTTCAGAGAAAAAAAATCAAGCCCTTTGTGGCAGTAACCTTGTAACACAAAAGAGAAATCAGTTCATCACACACACAAATTGTAGAATGGTACAACTACTGTTAAAATGATAATAAAATGGGATTTGAAATTGGAAAAATGTCACAGAGTCCGAGTACACAACTGTTGTCTGTCTTCTCATAGTTCAGAACATTGTTCAAACAGTACGAAACTATATGAGAATCATCTGGCAGAAGGAAGATGGAACACAATGTATAGCCACTTTGAAGAGATATATATTTGTCTAAATGATTGTAAGAAACTCCATGTAATTTAGTTCTATCCAAGGGTTTAAAGGCTACAGCAAAAATGTAAAGTTACCTTTTACCATATTGCTTAACATGCTAAAGTACCATTAAACTGAAGTTCTAACCTCAATTTACACTTGACATCCTGGTCTATATGACACAGACACAAAATCTCTGTCTATAAGGATAAGCCATTCAGTAATACCTGTGGCATTTCTTGAGGAAATGGAGCAAGGAATAGAAATACACATCATGCCTTTCAGCAACATTCCCATGAGATCAACTAATGCTTTTCTAATGGATTTATGCCTTCAGACTCCCAAAAAGCATTTGGGAACAAGCATTATTATACTCTAAATGCCTATGGAGAGTCTGTAAGGGCAAATGGAGAAATACAGACATAGCTGTAAATGAAAAAGCCTTCTTCTGGGGAAATTGAAGTGTACAGTTGTTGTTGGCATGAAGGAACATGATAATTAGTGGAAAAAATGGCTTTCCTTAAGATATAACACAACTGAAATCTGCTTTCATAGATCAGGAAGAATACTTCCTTGTAAGCACTACCATTTTAATTTACATTTTTATGAAATCAACTAGCAAACAAGTAAATGGACAAGGGTCTACAAAACATGCTCTGCCAATAAATGTTGGCAAGCGGAGAAGCAGTCAACTCATCAGCTAAAACATTAAATTAATATTTATGAATTTGTTTCATGGCACTGTGACCTTGAGATCTTCTGTACTCAATGATGGATAATTCAGCCAAACAAGTTCAAGGAAGTAAACTTGTTTGGCTAAGTTTTGCAGACATTCATTTTAAGAATTGAGAGAACATTTCAAATCTCAGCCATGAAACTAACCTAACTGGAAATCAAACCAGAGCCTTGTGCATGGGAAGTGCAAACACTATGGCAGTAGTTTAATAAATCTTACACTTTATTCAATCAAACATTTCTTTTGAAGTCTTCATTAATCTTATGTAGGATGTAATTTTAGATGACTTTTTACCTCAATTGAACTGTAGGAACTAAGGCTTAAACCTTATATTTTTAAGACTCCTTTTTCCCATAGAATATGAATAACTTGAGTGTAATTCACTTCATTCCAAAAAAAATAATAAATAAATAAAAAAATAATAATACAAAGCATCTGTAAATTTTTTACTTGAAATTCGCTGTTGTGATGATACATTTAACTTCCAGCCACACTAATCATTTGCTTGGAATAGCTCATATAAGTCAAGACTTGTTGCATAATATAGCATGAAGCTCAAAATGAATACACAGCAGTGATTTAATGTTTAACTAAAGAAGGACTTTCATCCAGTGATATTAAATAACCCTTGGCAGTGTGTATGAGAAACCTTCTCATTTATATTCCACTGTGAAGGAGTGGTCAAAACTATTTCATTTGGACAAAAAGAGCCTTAAAGATAAACCACAAATGAGGCTGGTGGATGTATTGACACAAGAAAATATCTCCTTTGTTAAGGAGCAAGTTCTGGGTGACAGGTGTATGAAGACAAGAAATATCTGCAAGATTGGGCTTTTCTAAAACAAGCTATGCTTCGCATTCACATTTGCATATACATAAGGTTAGTGCAGGATGGCCAAATTCTTTTAGAAGTTCAATGCATGAGTAAATGATGTAAGAACATTTTAACCTCTGCTGTGATAATGAGAGGGTAGTCTTAGAATCCATCATCACAGGGAGATGAAATCATGGTCCTCTTTCAAAAAGATAATTAAAGGAGTCTCAAAAGAAGGGTGAAGCACCCCCTAGCCTAGGTCATACAGTCCATGAAGAAGATAAGGTCAACGATTTTTGGGACTGCAGAGGAATTCTGATATAAACCTCACAGAAAGGAAAGCACGGTAGCTGGAAAGTACTGTGCTGAGCTATTGCATAAAATGTATAATGCCATCAAGAAAAGAGGTGTGGAATGCTGAGTCGAGGACAACACACCAGTCCACATGGCTCCTGTGAACACATGTGGCTTCCAGAAGCTGGATTATTTTGCACAACCCATCTTGCCTTCAGCAACTCTTACCTGTTTTCAAAACTGAAATTTGACCTTTGAGAACAGAGATTCACAAACATTGAACTGAAGGACACTGTTTCCCAGTATTTTGTAGCCAAACCTCAAACTATTGTTAGGGAGATGTTAATCCAGAGATATCTATTCATCTCTACCCACACTTCTGTGGCTCAGTTGGTCAGGGCATTGGTCTAAAACCAAAAACTGAAATCCTGATAAATTTTACAGTTTTTTCTCACCTCATAAAAAGATAATGAAAAGCTAATGCAAGGAGTTATTAGACACATGAACTGCAGCTCATTTGCATCATCATTAATTAATTCCATTCACCACTAACTCTCAATCAAATTATTTCTTCTGTTTCTTTCATGAACATCATTCATTGTTGTTTCCTATTCATCTTTCTTTATAGGTGGCATTCTTCTAAAATCTTCCTTAATTGCCTTTCCTCTGCTATTCTCCTCACCTTCATATCACTGCCTATTTTTAAATGTAACAATTCTCAGCATTTGGTTTTTGTCTCATGCTTATATATATGTATAGTAAATGAATTTATTTATTTATATCTGTGTATCAATATGCATATTTATTATTTTTCAACTTTCTAAAAGTTTAGCTTCAGCCTCTCTATCTTGATCCAATCAAAAAAAAAAAAATTATATGTGCAAATTTTCAGCACAATAGAACAACTGTTTGGCGACCCTTAAATGGTTTGAAGTTAAAACATATTATATGCAACAATTAATTCCACACAAAAGCGGCCTACTCTTCCCCATCTTAACCATTTTCTTTTTTCTTCTTAGAGAAATGTATGTGGACGTCTAGAAACCCCAACAATTGTATAAAATATTCTACATAAAATTTCCTAAAAGTAAATTAGAAAAATTCCTGAAATAACATGAGAAATTTAAGAAATTTTTGTTTTTATGAACAATACAACTTCTATAAGAGAAACACATTTTCATTTACAACAATAATTTCTGTGATCAAAAAATCCAAGAATGGTAGAGCAGACATCATCAGGAACTTCATTGCTATTAGTTGTGTAAACATTATGTTCAAGTTTTGTCCATGTATCTCTAAATCTGAAAAGCACCATGTCTGGACCAGAAGTTGCATCTATTAGTGAGTCAAAACAGCTCAAGGAGGTACAACAGGTCATGATTGAACAATTTTGCTAGACATGTACAGGCATCTATGTAACTTGCTTTCATATCACAACAGAGAGCCTGAATTTTGTCAGACATACCCCACTTCTTCACTGCTTGGTAAACAGTCATGGCTTACTCTTCTCCTGAGGGTGTTGGGATTTTAGGGACTCCCAATAATTGTTCCTTGCCTTGAAACATTACTATTATTGCCAGTCTATCAACGCAACCTTTTCAACACTTGTGAGTGCTCGTAGCAACTTTCCATCCCAGTGCAACACTAACTCTTGGCAGTCACTTAGGTTAAATTTGTGCTTAATTTCTGTGTGTCTTGCTTCCCTAAATTGTTTTCTAAGGTATTGAAAAGAAGTGCCTTATTACTAGGTTTTCAGTTCATGCTGAAAAATATTGTTCCATTTCTTCACAAGTCCTTCTTTTTCTGGCAGTTTTCACTGCAGTGCGCTTCAGTGCTCTTTCTTCTTTGTGTTTTACTTTTTGATCTACACCAACTATGCAGCCTGGTCATCCTTTTTGGTGCTGAAGCATTAGGAAATTCTTATCCTCTTTACTTTCATCTGTCTGAAAGCATCTAAATGAGCTATGAAGAGACCGTTCATAATTTCCACAAATAGATATTTTTTTCTTTATCCTTGCCAGCAGTTCCAGTCCAGTTTTTCTGTAAACCTTTCCATTCATCATAGAATTTGAATAACTTACAAATGCAGTTGTCAGTTCTTCTAGTAGGAATTCATGCTTTTTGCCAAAAAATGGAAACTTCTTGAATTACCAATGCTGTATTTTCATTTAGTGTAAGATTTACAACTCTTACATTGCAGGAAAAAAAAATGTTTAAAACTTGCTGATTCAAAGGTTGTTTGTCTCTGACAATTTTATTGGAGATGTATCGAACAAGGGAACATAAAAATCTTTTCTTAACTTGTGTGACCAATTACCTACCATTTTACAAGTCTAGGAAGAAGTGGTCACAAAAGTCACTTTGCACCAGCATGAGCATTCGGACAGCAGCACAATAGTTTATTCAGAAACAATAACTGAAAAATCATTCATCAGACATCACCATCTAGTTACTAAATAAATGAAGCATATATAAAAAAAAATAATAATAATATAGATTTATCTAATAACATCAGAAAAAATGACCTTTCAGGCTAAAATGTCAAACCTTCAAGAGGGTTGCCTTGCAGTTGTCCGATTGAGCTGAAAATTTCAGATTGTTCTTTGTTGACTGGAACAAGATAAGGACAAAGTTTTAACTTTCAGAAAACTACCTATAGGTAATGGCCACTCTAATGCATATGTATCAGTAAATATCTTTCAAAAGTTAATTTACACTGATGCATTTGATTTAATTGTCAGGTGTGTGAGAGAAATAGAGAGAGATAAATTACTTGCAATTTATATTTTAGTTTTGTTATGTTTTCTTCCCATATTGTCTCATTCAGAATTGCTATTGCTACTCTTCCTTTATTTATTTTAAATTTCATGCCATCTTCTTACTAAAATTAGCATATTTACAGAAAAATCTTTTTCCTAGAAATGCTTATCAATGGAAGAAAATTATTTTTAATTTATATAATATTCATTATCAATATATTATCGTATCATTTCACCAATACAAAAATTGGCTTAAACCATTAACAATATTGACATCAGTGAATTTAGAATTAAACTTTTACCTTAAAATTCATTATATCTTTTTAAGGAATTAGTTCTTTCAGTAATTACAGAGCTTATAATAAAAAAATGAGCTTATTTTAGCATCATCCTCGCCATTGTTCCTATGCTAATTGCCACAATTATTCTATTATATCTTCAGTTTCTGTTTGATATCACTAATTCTGTGAATATTCAAGGGGAACATCAACCACAAATAGCTTGAACTAGTCTGAGTGTTGCTGAAGAACAAAGCTGCCAGGAGGGATCGCCTGCTTCCCTCTGTACAGGCACAGAATCCACCCCAGCCTGAAAGATGGTCTGTGCCTGCACCACAAACTACATACAGTTTGCACCACCTGAAAATTTGTTACAAGCCAATAAGAACCACAGGATACAGGTGCATACAAAAGGATTGCAGAAAGGCCCACAGAATTAAATAACCTCAGAATTATAAAACAATTATGTTTTTTCAATTTCAAACTATATGACTAATAAATTTCATTAAGATTATTAAAAATCCCTAAGGTATATTTCTGTTCCATTTTGACTTATAGGACTTTATTTTATTAAACTGTTACTTACTTTGCACACACTAATGCAATATATTTGCTTTTCATATGACCATAAAATTTTAAGGTGCAAGAGTAAAACATATTTAATTTTCTGTTTTAGTCTACTTCACAATCTTGATGCATGTAAGGAATACGAATCTCTTGTTTCAGAAAATGGAAATGATAATATTATGCCCATGAAATAAATAAAATTATTTTGTAAGTCATAGAAAGTATTTTGTTGGATATTAAGAGTGTATGCTTGTAATGTAAGATATTTATTGTGTCTTAAGTGAAGTCTTTATTTGTTTCTAGGAAGTCCTAGAATGTTGATAAGAAAACTAGGTTTACACAGAATTTTCTGAGTCCTAAGGATGTAAGCTGTAGAAATTCAATAATATGCACAATGAAAACAATTGCAACCTAACAAGTGCAGTACTTGTGGCCATGGAATGGGAACCATTTTTAGAAGGAACCCAAGGCTGAAATTTCTAGCTCATGTACTTTTGGAAATTATCAACATCATTCCCATAACCTGGAGTAACCAAGTTAGCACAGACTTCTCAAGGTTAGGTTATAATCTTTTAGACAGTTGGCCTCAGCAGTCTAGAGGTAACACACTCTACTCTAGATCCAAGGTTCACAGCTCTGACCCACGAAACTGTTGATGAAAATGGTGGAAGATGATCCTCTCCTCTATATTCTGTAATATAAGACTTAATATTGGATCAACAGTGGCTAGCACTATCACTCACAATTATTTAGGCCTCTTTGGGGTGTCACATTCCTTGACAGAGGCACAAGAAGACAAGAGTGGATAGGGACCATTTTATGCTCGAGAAATTTGATGGACAACAGTCCAGCTATACCTACATCACTGTGACAGGTTGGTGAAACATATGATTCCACAATGAAAAGGCAATTTTTTGTATGGTGCTTTACTTAAGAGGGACCACCAATGAAAGTATGAAGGAGTCAGAGCTCTGGAAAGAAAACTGTGGCAATTTTCTTCTCTATAGATTATAGATTAGATATAGTTATCTAATATTAGTGACCTTGGACACTGAGATTAAATGGCCTGAGTGGTATGTAAAAGAATACCTTCCCAAAGTAACTGCTACATGGATATCTCAGCACCCAAAATTAAGCAGTTCACATAATGTCAATGCCTCAGCACACAGTGCTGTCACAACATCAGACTTTTATGAGAAGGAAAAAATTGCCATATCTACTCTGTCCATCTGACCTAGCTCTTGTGACTTTATTGTTCCTCAAAACCAGTAAAAAATTTGTGGGCAGCAATTTTCATCTGATGAACAGGCCATCACAGCGTACAAGAGTGCACTAAGTGACATCCCCAAAGAAGGTTGGACTGAGGCATATTACGTGGTTTCAGAGAATGGAAAAATGCATTTGTCAAAGAATACTATTTTTAAAAATATTTTGTATTGAAACGAAATTATTTTCTCAGAAACCATTATAAATTTTTGGCGTGACCTTCCTGTACATGTTTATTGCTATACCTCAGCTCAGCTGGAATCATGTCCAGCCATCCTTTTAACTAATAATATTTATTTGTACAAACAAAGTTTTTCTTGCTTGCATCATACACCCTACTAAGAATCTTCCTCAGCTATTGAGCACATAATCTTTTAGGTTAAAAAAAAAATATACACACACACACACAGGGTGCCAAAAATATATATACACTCTTCAAGCAAAGGAAAAACTGTGTTAAAATAACAAAACTGAATTCACACGAACAGAAAATAAGCACTAATCATCTTAGACTTTTATGGTTACAACAGTTGCTCAAAATGTCCACCATTGGCATCGATACACTTCTACACTACTGATTGAGCAACGTTTGTGAAAGTGTCCTCAGCAGGTGCAGCACATGCCATTTCAATTTCTTCCCAAAGTGCTGCCAGTGTAGCTGGTTTTCTATGGTACACAACATCCTTAAGAGTTCCCCATCGGTAGAAGTCCAATGGAATTAGATCTGGAGAACACAGTGGAAACTCAATTGAACCTCTCTGTCCTATCCAGTGCCTTGGAAGATTGTCATCAAGGTATGCACATACATCTTGATGATAATGTTGTGGCGTACAATTCTGTTGGAAATAAAATTCCTCATTTCCATGTATGAATGGGGGGGTAAGACAGATGACCAGTTACTATTTCTTCAAAAAAGAATGGTCCAGTTAGATCCCTAGATGACAACACACACCAAACATTAATTCCAGGTAAATTAACACCCTTTTCCAAAATAACATGTGGATTGTTAGGACACCAGTAAATACAGTTATGCCAATTAACAGTTCCATTCAACCTATATTGTGCCTCACTGGACCAAACAACTTTCCCTACTAAGGTCTCATCCTCTTGCACCATGTTCTGAAACCACTCATAGTACTGCAATCTCCGATCAGGATCATCTTCATTTAATGCATTCAAAAATCTTGGGATGCAAACTTTCAACTTTACAGTTTTAATAATACAATGTACGCTGATTCTGCTAATCCCAGTCTCACATGTGCATTATTTTGTAGATTTCTGGGGTGAGTGCTCAAAATGTTCCACACATAGCCGAGGATGTGGGGCTTGTTGCTATGCGAGGTCTCTCAGATCTGCCATTGAGAACATCACATACGATATCATGAGTCTCAAATTTGTCTCAAATGCATGCAATTGTTACCCATGTTGGCAGTTCTGTTTTGTGCATGTCTCCATTGCCTTTGAACTTCAACAACATTCTCGGTTTTCCAATACCACTTCAAAATTGCTTTCAGCTGTTCAAACGATAATCTTGGCTCCATTTTGTTGTAGCAATGCTAGCATAATGTAATGTGAGTCACATCTATTTACAACGTCATATGATAATCTTGGCTTCATTATTCATTGTTGATTTATGATAATCTTGGCTTCATTGGTTCATTGTTGATTTGCCTGTCACCTAGCAGCACTATCATAATGTATGTGAGTCACATCTGTTTACAGAACATCATACTACACATTGCTGTTGTTTTTTTGGTCCCAACTTTGAAATATATTAAATAGATATCTACTGTGAAAGCATGTATACATTTTTTTGGCAATCTTCATTATGATGGTGTACAGTTAGGATCAGAAATTATATCTGTGCTATAGAAGTCCTAGAATCAATACTTAAAACCCTCGGTATTTGTCTTTCATGCTAATGAAAAGACTAAACAGTTATTAAATTAATTTGAATCAAGATATCAAACCTCTGCAAATGACAAACAAGAAAATAAATTATAGGGTACAGCAATATTTCTGTGGGTGAAATTATGTATGGGGGTTGCTCAGAAAGTTTTTAGGCCTAGCTCACTATTTATTACATATTTATTTTAACCATCACATTTTCTTAAAGTATTCTCCCTCAGCACTTTCACAGCATCTCATTCTTTGAACAACTTCTAAAAAACACTTATATAATTGATTTTCTTTGACTCCCAGTTCATTGCAACTTTCTCTTAATTCAAAAAATTGCTTTTTCCCTTAGTTTCTCCTTTGCCATAGCAAACAGGAAACAAACAAAAAAGCAAGAAGATTTAGGCTGTATGAAGAGTGATTAAGTAGCAAAACAGGGATCTGTTGCAGTAATGTCAGTCACATTTACTGTATGGGTGGCAGCATTGTATTAATAGGGAAAATTTTCCTCAAACCCATTGTAGGTCACTTTTTCTCAATCTTTCTAAAGATCTGAGGAAGACAAATGGTAATGTATTAATAAAAATAAGTTTCATCATCTGTAACAACTTCTGAAACATGACAAGACTCATAATTTTCAAAGCACTGATGCATTTCTCAGCACTGATAAGTATCTGGGCTTCCATGAGACTGTATGACTCCTAGAATGAAGAAATGTTCTTCATATGATCTTATTGTGTAGGAGATTCAAAACACTGGCTAATCTGATCTTCAGTGGATGATTCAATGTCTATAAAGGTAATTTGAGAATCTTCCGTTACCATTCTGTTCAATGCTTTCTTCTGTCACTGCTTTGGACAGTCTTTCGGTTCTTTTTTAACCCTTGATGGATGTTAAGCCCTTTTGAATTCTGCAAATTAATTAAAATAGTTATATTGGAAGTAGCAAAGTCTCCAAATGCATGTGTCAGCATTCAAATGATTTGAATTAAAGGCTTTAAAATTACATTAGATCATTGATTGCATAGAATTGCTCTCTACATTTATCATCTCTAATGGGCTGACTGCCAACTGCAAATGTTTCAGCAGTCACTATGAGAGGAATGGGACAGGTTCCTATCTTAGTCGAACCCGGCCAGGATCGATGGATTTTTTCGGGTGTAAAAATCCTAAGTATGGCTTCCTTCGGAAGGGAAGTAAAGCCGTGGGCCCCGTGTCGTACATTTACGGCACGAAAAAGAACCTCAAGCCTGAAAGAAGAGACCTCTGAGCAAAATTTGTTGGCTGTTTTATGCCTTGAGTTGAATGGGATGCTGATGACCTGAGATGTTAAAGAGCATCCATAAATCAATCAATCAATCAATCAATCAATCAATCAATTCCTATCTTAGTCACTCTATCTGCCGAGTTTTTTTTCCTTCCCCCTCTTTTTTCCCCTCTCGAGATCATTAAAGTTTTCGAGTGTCTAAAAATTTTCTGAGTGGAGCTCATATTTTATGACAGCTAGTCACAGTCAAAAGAAGTAGTTTAAAACCAAGGGCAAATCAGCCTTTGCAAGAAAACAATAATGATGTAGAGTTTATCTTTGCATATATTTATTAGTCACATGCATGTTTAAGCTGCTCTATTCAAGTAGTAAATAATAATAATAATAATAATAATAATAATAATAATAATAATAATAATAATAATAATAATAATGTCTTTCATTTCCTAAGGGAAAACAAGTACACACAAAAATATGTACTGCATTGAGAAATATGGCAACATGGATGTTCCTAAGTTTGTGCAGTCTGCATAACAATGCTAGCAGAACAAAAGAGTTGAAGGTATGAGCAGATGTCCTCGCTCCTCACTAGTCTGACAGGATCAGTCAGTCTGCAATGTGAATGAATCATGGAAATTGTGGGAGCTATGTACCTCAAAATTTAAGTTGCAAATTGTGCAGTATGCAGAAGAATACGATTACAGAGCTATAGAGAGAAAATTCAGCAGTGATAGTTCAAATGAAAAAAATAACTGTAAACAAGAAGGATTTTCCTACACTTTTACAAGATACGAGGATTATTTGAAAAGTTCTAATGGCCCACAGATTGCAGTAATAATTTCAAACCATTATCATACCATCTTCCATACAAACATCTGTGCAATAGTACTTTATTTGTTGAAGGGCCATAATGACTTGCTCATTATTGCAGTGCAATGTTATGTATTGGAAAAATGGCAAATATTGAACAATGTGAATTAATTAAATTCTTTGTGATGGATAGGACAGTAACAGACATGACAAATACTTCAGGTGACTCTGTGCCATTATTTTCATCTGTTTCAAAGTGAACCATTAAGTCCATGTGCAGCCCATGAAAGCTTGGAAGATGACCCACATAGCAGATGCCTCCATACTAGAAATTGTAAATTAATCATAATGGTACTGAGAGATCACCAAATAAAGTGTAAAAAATAGTTGAAGTTGTAGGCATTTCAGGCAAATGGTATTTTGCATTTTAATGAAGGAATTATACATGAAAAAACCAGCTGCAAGATGGGAGCTGCAGTTGTTAATACCAATTAAAAGCAAACTGAAATACAAAACTCTGAGCAAAATTTGAAACATTTTCAGAGAGATCCAATAAATGTTATCCATGATTTGTGATAAATGATGAAACATGGATGCGCTGCTACACACCAGAGGCAAAACTATGGATGCATCATGATTCTCCATTGCCAAAGAATGCCAAATGTGTGAAGTCAGCCATAAAGATCATGGCATTAGTTTTCTGGGATGCTAAAGGTATCCTACTGATTTTTATAGTGAAATATATTATAGAGGAGGAGGAGCAGAAGAAGAAGAAAGTAATCTTGCATCAAAACATTGGTTGCCCTCACACATGCATTGTTGAAATGACAAAAATCAATTAACAGGACTAAGATATGCTGCCACGTCCACCTTATGTCGCAGAATTGTCTCATCAGAATTTGATCTCTTCCTAAGGATGAGAAAATTCGTTGATGGTGAGAAACTTTCTGTCTATGCAGAACCTAAAAGCATCATTAAGGAGCATTGCCTAGAGGAACCTGATTTCCACCATGGGATAAAGGCTTTTGAACATCTTTGGACAAACTGCATTTGCATGAAGTGATACTAAATTAAGAAATAAGAACAATTTCAAAAGAGTGAGCTTTGTTTTGTGCTTCATTGCAAGAACTTTTCACGTGACCCTCATATATTTAAATTTTCTCAATTTTTTTATTTTTTGCAAACTAATGATTCCACTAATGCCTAATCAGATTTCTAGCCTGTTAAAGGAATAATAAAAATTTTTGTTATCTGATGCTTCAATGATACATTAATTTTTATTTTAATAAGACAAGGATTGCTATTCCCTACATGCATCATATTTAAATTGTTTCATCAGTATAATATAACTGTGTCAAACTTTCTTTGCAATAATCTTCAGTATTATTACCACTGTATTTCTGTGGAGAGTTGGGTGGTGCCTTTCAAAGTTACTGACATTTATGGACACTAAGAAATATTCACCTAGGAATATTCTTTGGTTAGGTTTTTTAAATTACATTATGAAACATAGTATTAATTGAGAATGTACATTATCTTTCATTTACACTCTCTTAGTTAAGCCTATAATATTCACTCTAATGCTTTTAGCAACCTCTGCTGCCAATCAGAAGTCATTTTTGATATGGCAAAAAATGTAATGGGCTGCAGCACAGAACAAATGTTATAAACATGTTATGCAGGGCTGTAATGAATTACATTGCAATAATTTCAGAGATTGTAGAAGGATCTTAGAGAAGTTATTTGAGATAGAGAATCCATGGTACATCTGTTCAAATCTCACAATTATGGTACATATTAAATTTCTAAAGGACCAGAATGATACTGAATTAAGGAAATTTCCATTCGAAATATCACACAATAACTGATGGAAGTTATAGAACATGACTCTTTGATGCAATGATACTCTGGAGTCAAGTAAAAATAGATAATTGTTAAAATCTGCTTTTGACTAAAAGTAAAATTACTTAAAAATCATGTCAACACATTAATTCTCTCTTGATGTTCCACTTTTTAAACTAGTTTAATTTTAGTCAACACCAAATTTTATGATAGTTTCATTGTGTCGATTCCTATATTCAGTTTTAATAGATAATTGTTATCAAGTTCAAGTCCTGATGAATACTTTGCTTTAATTTTGCATCGTATGTATTAGTATACTTCATTATAAAATTAAAAATAAAATAAATTAACTACTCTGCAGGACTCAAACCTATGACCTTTGAAGTCAGTCTATCACCTTATCCATCAGGTGGATAGCCCCCATTAGAACTAAGTTACAAAACAAAACATAATAAATCAGTTAAATGCACACAGTTATATAATAAGCTGAGTTTTTTATAGCACTAAATCTGGAAAATAGAAATTTCCTCACTTCTGAAGCATGTTTGATAACATTCTAAGCAAATTTTTATCCCATTTTACTTTAATACTGATTTATAGGCATCTAATTTAAACTTCTTTATGGCCATATAGCTCAGTTTTCTTTTTTCAAGAATTATAGATCCGCAACTGAAATTGCTTGTTTAGCACCCCTCTACAATCTCTGAAATTACATAGTGTGTTATTCATTAACACCAGAATAGCAATTGGTAAACAGAGTTAATGAACATTCTTAATTAACAAACACACTATTTTCATAATCTAAAATAGCTTAAGTATAATTTATCAACATTAGTTCAATTACTGATACAAACATTTAAAGGAGAAAATCCATGTATTTTTATGTGCAGTATCAATTTAATACACAAAATTTAATTAATAAACACTGAAGATAAGCAAAAAATTTAGTTTTTACGAATGAACTAGTAATTTGAAAATACCGTAGGGAAGAAATGGTAGTCTGAAACACTGTGAGCCTTTTTTACAATTCTAATAACATTATAACACTCAAACATTCACATTCTTGATTTCACCCATTCAGAGCAACTAACATCTTGAAACAAAAAAGCTCCCAGAAGTGTCTATAAAATGAATACAAGTGTATTTATGTTTTCTCATTACCACTACTCCCAGCGAGGGTTGATGGATCTTTTTCTGGCATAAAAATCCTAAGTAAGACTTCCTTAGAAGGGTAGTAAAGCTGTGGATTCTGTGTCGTAGATTTACGGCAAGAAAAAGAACCTCAAGCCTGAACGAAGAGGCCTCTGAGCAAAATTTACTGACCATTTCACACCCTGAATTGAATGGGACACTGATGACCCAAGATGTTAAAGAGTGTTCATAAACAAAAGAAATCAACTATATCATTACCACTACTGGGATATGTGTTATTACTAAAAAGGTTTAAATCTGAGCATCTATATGGTAATGTTACTGGCTGGTAGGAATTAAAATAGGGTAATAGTTATTAACATTACAAATTTTAACACTAAGTATCAGTTTTAGCTACAAGGTTTCTTTCTAAATTACAACAAAAAGAGGTGGAGAGGACAGAAGAAAGGACAATGACTGCATTGCACACAAAGAGGCTGTGAAGAGGATTTTTAAGAATCATTTTTAGCCAATTACTCTACTTAAAATTACCAATATTTCTAATACTGGTAATTCAAACTAAAATATTTAAATACAGTGAACAGTGAGAAATATATGAATATGAGCAATGTATGAAGCATTAACCATTTCCTCTCCCAATACCCTCTTCATCGAATACAATTATTAACCCAACATTTTTATTTAAGATTATCTGTTTTGAAAATAATAAACAATGAAGTTTAAAGAAAAAGCTTACAAAAAATAGGGCAAATAAGCTTTCTATTAATTTTTCACTTGTCTTGAGAACATAACTGATATGAATAAGATGAGTATTGCATTGCATAACTCGTTTACTATCAGGCAAATGCAGGCTACTTTTAAATTGTACAATCCAAGAGTTCATGAAACAATCCATTTCAAAACTCGGATTAGCTATGAATTTAGAGAAAATAAAATTGCTATGGTCATAAAGCAGTGCTAATTGAACAACACCTGAAGGGAAATGATACAATGATTGACAATAGCAAGCTGCAAACTATCACATCCATAGGCCTATCCTCCTTTTAGCTGCTGAAAGATGCTCTACAAGGTGTTTTACTTGTACTGAGCCCCTGATTTTTTCCTTATAACTTTCAAATTAATAAATATTATTCACTGAATTCTGATATGAAGATACCTTGGTGTATGAGAAGCTTGATGACCTTATTGAAAAAGGTTGCCATTTTATCCAAGCATACATCTCTCCATGTAATGGAAGGTATTATCAGCACAGTGTTAGTTTCCCACAGAATGTTTTCTTGCAGTTCCATGAGAGTCTGTGGCTTGCTGCACAGCCATCTCTCTTTAGCATGTCCTATAAGAACAAATAAGATGAGGCAAGGTCAGACAACCTTGGTGGACTAAGTGCTCTAAAAATGGCGCAATCTTCAAAGAAAACTATTTCAGTTATTGTGAAAGGGTGGTAGGTTGCACCAAATTTTTGAAAATACCCAGTGTAGACTTCATCATCCAAATGATTCACAAACTCAAGATGTTCATGCAGACTGTGTTGTTCACTGTTATTTGGAAGAAGATGAGCCAATTGTGCAACTCTGCAACAAAACACGCCAAATCTCAGTTTCTTGATCATTAAGAGACATTGTATGCACTATGAAAATTCTCACCAGCCCAAATGCAGGTATTCTGGCAATTGACATGCCCACTTAGTTGGAGGCATGCCTCATCGGAGAATCATGTGTAGTCCAATATTTCTGAAAGTGTATTAATAACTTCTGAAACCAGTGACAGTAACTGACACTTAATTTAACAGCAATAACATGGTATACAGGGGTTTAATGAACTACAATAAAATAATTTCAGAGTGTAGAGATGTCATATATATAAATAATTTGAGATAGGCAACATATGGTCTGCAATTAAATATAACACAGTTTTATGGTGTTAAACATTTTGGCTTCAGATGCTGATAAGTCAGTGTTAAAGCCAAGCCGGATGAAAAATTGGTTTAGAATACCTTTAAACTGCCTTGCAAGCATAGAAATATCAATTTTCTGCAGACCATTATCAGTATTTTCAAGATTTAGTGCCATAAAAATCCCTCAAATCTCTAACCAATCATTCAACAGTGCAAAACTGAACATCTATTAATTGCCTTTTTGCATTATGTAGCCAAGATCAACTATGTTTACATTTTAAATGCTTTATGTAGTCTACTCTAGAGAGGGCTCTTTAATTGTGTAGTGTAACACATAACACTAAAGCTGATGCCCCGCAGGCTGTGGGTTCAATTCTTGTCATGTGTTAAATTTTTTTTATTTAATATGAAGTGCTGAGATGATACGCATACTAAAGAATTATGAATGAAATTTACTTAATGCTTTTAACTTTTATTCTCTTTCTCAACAACAAAAGTGTTACCAACATACAATGGCTAATAAGCTTACTACTAACATGATGCCTAAAACTTAATTTACTTAAAAAATAATCAGGACATGATTCTGGTAAGCAATAACAAATGTAAGGGTTGTAATTATATGAAATGATATGTTAAGATTTAAGGGTATAAATTGAAACATCAACTTAAAACGTTAAGTTAAAAGCTGTTTGTTAGGCCCTAGTCTGAAAAAAATGTGACGGAGACTCAAACCCAAAAACAAATGGCCATCTCTTAATCAAAAGCTAATATCATAACCATTGCACTAGAGTGATATATTTTTAAACCTCCCTTCATTATTGTGTGTTATGCTTTCAAATGTCATCTTCATTAGCCAGTGGCATACTGGTGCTTTAGAAACTTACAGCCATAGATTCAAAAATTGAACAGACCAACGTTTTCTATTGCAAATTACCTGTTTAAGACACCTCCACACTCTCTGAAATTATTTCGGTGTAGTACATTAACACCCCCTGTATATACAGCTTTGTTTTCTTTGTAGCTCCCTGACATATGATTGTGGACTCTCAAAATGCCCATCTCCTGAAACAGCTGTGTATGGATTTCTGTGGGAATGCCTGTACTCTATTTTTCATCTCCTTCAGCATTGCTCCTGGCAGCTTTGGAACTGCTCCTTCATGGACCATTCAACAATTTTTTCCCTGGTTTCAGTTTCTTCACTAAAAGGCTTTGCTGTTAGTTTCCAAACCCCAAACTTAACAAAAAAATTGTCTCTGGCACTCCTTTAACAATGCAGTTTTGCTGTATGCGTACAGTAAACACAAGCTGTTTCTCTGCTGTACTGTACTGCTTTGCTCATAACACAAAGGCATAATGACTGTAGACAATCCCATAACGATAGCACAGTTGGATGTATCCTACATTAATGTGTTCAAGTTGTTAACACTTAACTCCACTTACTTTTTTTTTTTAAAACTTTGGACTTGTTTCCGGAGAGGTTCCTCCCATCACAGGCTGCTGTTGACTGAATGTCATTGTTCAAAACGGGGGATGGACGCCCATTCGCTCCTGTGGTGATATCTTGTGGTTCTAGTAGAAACTTGCTGAGTTCATCCAGTTCATTAAGTTTTTCTTTTCCGCCGCTGGATGAACTCAGCAAGTTTCTACTAGAACCACAAGATACCACCACAGGAGCAAACGGGCATCCATCCCCTGTTTTGAACAACAGCATCCAGTCAACAGCAGCCAATGATGGGAGGAACCTCTCCCGAAACTAGTCCAAAGTTTTAAAAAAGTAAGTGGAGTTAGTGTTAACAACTTGAACACGTTAATGTAGGATATATTACCACTCCATTGTCTACAGCTTTGTAAGTACATTTTTTTACTTAATTATACAGTTGGATGTATTACACTACTGCCTTCATGTGTAACACACAGGCTAGGGAATAGTCCCAATTCTTATATGTCCATGTCAAACATCCATTATTTTGAAAGTTATAAGGGAGAATTAGTGAAGTATTCAGTATATAAACATATTGCTTTAAATTAAATTAAGAAATAATGCAGGCAATGCAAAACTGACTTTCTTACCAAGGAAAAAGTTATTTCTGGAGAAAATATGCTCTATTATAGTACTAGAAATTATATGGAGTGTGCAAATGCAGCCTAAATTGAAGTTTGATTTGATTTAATTGTGCTGTTTTTGCAGCAAATTAACAAGCACAATTTGTAATTTCAGTTAAATGATCACAGTGTAATAAACAGTTTACAATAGTTATCTCTTTTTACATGCACACACATTATATTATTATGTTTGGAATAGGTACTAAGAGCAATAAAATGACATATTTACCTGAATATAAGACAACCCTGATTTTTCAATGGCTTCTGTAGGACTTTACATTTTTAGGTATTAATGTTGATCAAATCTCAGACAAAATATTTTTTTTCTACATTTTGGAACATTTACCTGAAATTATAATACATTTTGAAGATTACTTATAAGAATGTTTTTGCGCTGTTCACATGGGCTGGCCTATCAACTTATATTTAACATGGAATATTTCCTGAAGTCTATGGAAAGTTGCCTGTTGCTGTATTTCAGTACAACTGGTAATTTTTTAAAATTATTTTTAACTTTTTATTTTATTCTGCAATGCTTATATCATGATAACTTGATTCTATATCAGGATATAATATTCATTTATTTATTCCTTTTTTACATTTATCAATTCAATTTAAATTCTACAACTGTTTTAACTAATTAAGTAATTAATTAAACCTGGCTACTGGTACCAAGTAACAAATTTTTACACTTCATTTATATTTCAAACAATGTACTTTTTAGATGCCTTAACTTTTACAATTAATTCATTTATAATTATTTATATAGTTTACTATCTAAAATCTTCATTTCTGGTGACACTTGGCATCCGGGTTCCTCCCCCAGAAATTCCAGTTAACAGGACCTGGATATCAATGAAGTTGCTGCCTGCCTCAAGCATTAGCTATGCTGGACCATGGTGTGTTGACAGTGCAGTCTCCTCTTCTCTTTTTCCTTCATCTTGTTACTTTTCAACTTTTATGTGTACTTTCACCATAAATTTGGATTGATTGTTGGTGCTTTTTCTTTCTTCCTTTTATATTTTTCCATATACTCCTAATATTTTCCTCCTTTTATTCTTGGTGTTCTTCTCTAAGCTGCTTCCTTTTCGCCAGAAAACTATCATTATTCTCTTCTTCTATTAATTCTGCTCTCCCTTCTGATTTAATTTGGGTTTTATCTTCATCTTGTTTTCAAATTGACTCTTCATGTATATATCTCTTTCTTGCCTTTCTCTGATACTCTGGGATCATCTTCTAGGGGAGTACATGATTTCTGACAATTGAATTTCCTCTCTTTATTTGATTTTTATTATATACTCTACTGCCATTTTACACAACATTTTATTTGTTAAATCATTCAATACTCTAACATCAGCTTGATTTCTCATGATGTTCCAAATATATTTCCTTGCAAGTAGTCAATTTTCCTCAGTTAAAATTGATGTATTTAGGGCATTCAAATAAAACATGTTTTGACCTATTGATCATGTTACAAACCATACATGTATTATTTGCTTGTAATTTAAATCTTTGTAAATATAAACAATATGGACCATGTCCTGTTACATAATGTACTAAACCCTTACTAGGTAGAACATGTTTGAATTGTAATCTTTGCTTTATGGATGGGAAGATTCATACACTCTTTCACCTTCTTTTATTTCATCCTATTCTTGTGGCCATATTTGTAATAAAGAATCTTTGATTTCTTTTTTATTTCTACAAACTTTGCCAATAATGTCCATTATTTTTAATTATTTTGTTTTTGAGCCAATAAGAGGCTGCTCTTAAGCAGCTTAAATAATCAATTAGACATATACCAAAGATTACTAATAGTCCCATTGTAGGAAATGTAGAAAATGTCCCTGTCTATTATAATAAAAATTTTATATGGGATATTTGTGAGTGCATCTATAATATATCTCGCATGCTATTTCCCCCAAAACTCCTCCTCCATTGTTAAAATGGCTGCAAAGATGCTATTGTGATAGATTTTTATTCCACCAGCTTGTATATTGAAACATCTCTGTCCAATATTGGCCAACTTAAATATAACTTTTTGAACAATTAAATTATGAGGAAATCACTCAAATTTCACTAATTTTGTTCCACTTACTTTAACATGTTTCAAAAGCTGTTGCCTTCATTATCAGCACAGTTCAACTCTCAGCTTCCCAACTAGTACAACATTTTATAAACAAGTAAATGGAGCAATAAGAATGTGTAGTTCGACTCAATCATACAAGATCTTAATTATAAAATTTTCCCCATTTTATTTGTGAGTCTCACGCTGATAATTCTATGGGTTTTTGAAGAGTTTTAAAGAGTTTAAGTTCAATTTGGAATTTGTGTTTTTTTTTTTTTGGGGGGGGGGGCCAGAAATGATAGCCACTGCTGATTTTTCCATGTGTTTATACTTTACATTTCTCATGTGTTCCTTAAACCATAGTGTGCTGTTCCTTTTTGTTTTACCTATATATTTCATATTGCAATCTTTGCAACTGATTTCATAAATGCCTGACTGTTTTCTTGGCAGAATTTTGTCTTTTGTATTGGTTTTTAGAAGGTTTTTTTTTAAACTGCATTTGTTCACTGGAGCCAAAATAATGTTGGCATCTTTAAAAATCTTCTAGAATTTTTGGTGTGCCCATGGATGGAATGTAAATTTCTTATATATCTGATTTCCTTTGTAGTCTTTAACTGAGTGATGTCTTTTATTTGTTTTTGTTTTTTGAATTTATTATTTTCTTCTAGACCAGATTTGTTATGTAGCCATATTTCTATGCTATTGATTATTGCAAGTTTATGTTGTTTTGGATTGTGCCTGTTATTTTTTTATATTATTATCTGCATGGGTATCTTTTCTGAATATGCCAAATTCCAGTATATTGCCATTTTTTATAATTTTTATAACCAGGAAGGGAAAAACCTTGTTGTTTCCTATTTCCATTGCAAATTTACTGGCGCTGTCTTATAGGTTTAGTAGTTAACTGATTCTCTTTCCATTTTTCATATACTATTGCAAAGACATCATCACATTAACTGTACCAACATCCCACATATATATAAATTTTGATCTTCCTAACAACAGTCACCTCATCATTAAGTTCATAAAATTCACAGAGCAACAACTTAATACCATGCTGGGAAGCTGACAGTGGAACCGTGCTGATGATGAAAGCAACATCCTTTGAAACATGTCCAAGTAAGTGGAATAAAACTAGGGAAATTTGAGTGATTTCCTCATAAATAATTTGTTATATTATACTATATTTCACTATGAAAATCACTGCTATTTAAATCTACAATTTTTTCTGCTCGAGCTGTTGTGTTTTCTACATATTTCTTAAAATTTAATTTTTTCTGCTCGAGCTGTTGTGTTTTCTACATATTTCTTAAAATTTAGTTTTTCATCCAAATAGATACTTAGATATTTATTTACTGCTTGTCTTTTTAAAAATATATATGATATGTGAGGAGCAATTTCCAATTTTACTTTTATGCACCAATTATTGAAAAGATCAGTTATTATATTCGATCTCTCTTCTCATCCTTCTATTATTATTAGAAAATCATCTGCATATGCGATAATCTTTTTTATACCATCTAATCCTTCTAATTTCTCTATTAGAGATTCCAAAAATATGTCTCATAATATCCCCTAAAACTAATCCTTGCAGACATCCTTCGGTTATTTTAATTGTCTGGTTTGCATATTTAACATATACTCTTCTGTTTTCCAATAATCATTTTAAGGAATTATAAATGCATTTTGGCTATTTCTTTTACCTTAAAAGTTGAAAGAGTGCCGGCCATCATAAGTTACCAATAACATAAAAAAATATTGCTATTATATATTTTTCATTCATTGTTTTTGCAGTCTATTGCCTCGTTAATGGCATCCTCTGTTGACTTGCTTTTTCTAAATCCAAACTGTTTAATATTCATACCAATCATTGATCTATGTTCATCAATTCTTTTGTTCAATAGTTTTTCTTGAATTTTGCCCAGAACATTTAGTAAGCAAATAAGGTACCAATGCTGATTGTACTCTTCACTCTCACTTTCACCGCTCCAGTACTGTCTTCCACATCTTGCCATAGAATGTCATCTCAGTACTGGTAAAAGTATAAACAAGCAAGTTTTACTACGAATTTGAGAAATCTATGATTAAAGCTGTGAATTAGTGCATCATTGCAGTGAGTTCCAATTGTTTTACGTTGATTGAACTATAAGTGAGTGCTATGAAGTGATATTCTTGTCCCTAGTTTTAGACCTGATAAATTACATAAAAACAGGACAACTGAGCATTGCAACATCACTCTAGGTGTGGTGGTAACACTTAGTAAACATGCCCGCAAAGCTGCAATTAGTTACAATGTTTTAATATGCATATGCAGTGATTCCATTCTTGTTAAAAGTCATATGATATTGGATATCACAACGTATTTTAGTACAAATATAGCATAAAATGATTCCCTTGTTGGCAAACATGTATTATCCTATTTTTACAGCTACTATGATGTCACAACATCAGGAGCTGCATCATGATGAACAAATATTTGTACCTGTTTTTTTTATTTTTTTAATATCAAATTCAATACAGACCCTAATTTTCAAAATGTAAAAATGGGATAAAAACCTTGTCTTATATTCAGATAAATGTGGTAATATTTTTTCTTCCCCTTTTTACTCTTTTTACAATTTTTATAACTGGATTATCTTAAAATATTGCACTTTTTACAATTATTGGATAATCTTTATTTCAATTCTGTGAGTTGTATGATTTTCAGTCAGGTAATGCCTTCTGAAAGTGCCACTGACCTATGTGAAAGCTGATATAAGTATGCATGCTAATGGGAAGATGGCAACTTCTTTACTACCATCATCACCACCACTAGCACTAGCCTACAGTAGTGCAGCTTAAGTCTAGAACAAATACATATACACATAAAATACCATAAAAACATAATTTTTTTAAATATATGTCACCTTAAGCTTACAGAGGCAATGATAACCCAGTGACAGCAATTTTATAATTAACTTTAATTTAGAAAGAAGAAAAGAAAAAGGGGGGAGGGGAAGAAACAGAATTCCCTTTCCTATATTTTATGTGAGAAGCAGGAAAAATATCAGCATAGTGGTAACCTTCTCAACTGAGGGTCTAACTAGGTCTGGATTTCAGTGACTGCATTTTTTTTCTGATGATATTAACATGATGGTCTGTTGAAAATAAAACATCAACAGAGTGAAATAAAATTATCCTTTTGCTGGTATAAGAAACTTTTAATGTTTATGTATCATTTTAGTCATGCAGATCCAGAACCTTCAAAACTTTTGGAATCTGTGATAGTTTTTCTCTACCTATAGTTTTTGTTTTAACTTGGACTGGTCCAGATTCAGGTATAGTTAAATCTTTTCATTGTTAACCATTTATTTGATGTGTAATGGAAACTTAAATAGATTTATCACCTTTCACAAATTGCTGCTACGAACTGAGGCAATTGGTGGCAAAACCACTGTACTCCCTTAATGATGCTATCTTCAGCCAATATTAAAAGAAACTTTTGACATACAATGCTCTGAAAATTGATAGGTCCTTCACATTTGAAAATCTCTTAGTTTACTGCAATGTAAAATTCATTAAGAAATGACTGTAAACAAGGATAAATATAAAGGTAAATTTTAAGCATTTTTTATTTCCCTTTTTGGGTTAATTTTAAGTAATTTTGTGATTGTATATGAAAATCACAGTAGCCATAATTTTAGTTCTTTTTTCTTTCTTTTCCATTAGGTCTTTTTAGGTCATTTTTAATTAATTTTAAAGCTATAAAGTAATTTTTTTAATCTAAATTTAAAATAGTTTTAGATCATTAAAACCCAGGCTGTAATTATTTTGTAACCAGTTCTTGTATAGCCTTTTAAATTCCATAACTGAGGTTAATTTTTGCTAAGTTTTCCAAAATTAACCTGCAATAATGTAAATTTCTAAGTTGAGCTGTAAATTTACCCATTCTACTCCATCTTCATCACACCACTAGATATACAGTAGTGTTAATGAACTAAAATAATTTCAGAGAGTGTAGAGATATCATATATATGCCATTTGAGATAGATAATGTATGGCCCACAACTTAACATAACACAGTTGTATGGTGTTAATACATTTTGGCATTAGATCTTTGATAATCGGTTTTAAAGTCAAACTGGATGAAAAATTGGCTTAGAATGTCTTTAAAACTGTCTTGCAAGCATAGAAATATCAATTTTCCACAGCTCATTATCAGCATTTTCAAGAGTTAGTGCTGTAATAGTCTCTCAAATCTCTAACTAATTATTCAACAGTGCAAAACTGAACATCTATTAACTGCCTTCTTGCATTATGTAGGCAAGATCAACTATGTTTACATTTTAAATGCTTTATGTAGTCTACTCTAGAGAGGGCTCTTCAATTGTGTAGTGTAACGCATAACGCTAAAGCTGATGCTCAGCAGGCTGTGGGTTCAATTCTTGTCATGTGTTAATTTTTTTTTATATAATATGAAGTGCCGAGACGATACGCATACTAAAGAATTATGAATGAAATTTACTTAATGCTTTTAACTTTTATTCTCTTTCTCAAAAACAAAAGTATTACCAACATACAATGGCTAATAAGCTTATTACTAACATGATACCTAAAACTTAATTTACCTAACATATACTCAGGGCACGATTCTGATTGGTAAGTAATAACAACAAGGGTTGTAAATGTATGAATTGATATGTTAAGATTTAAAATGATGGCTAAAAGCTGTAGTCAAAAGCCCTAGTAAACAAAATGTGATGAACGAGACTCGAACTCGAAAACAGATGACCACAAATGACATAGAACTTGATAGCTAATGTTATAACCATTGCGCCAGAGTGATACATTCTGAAACCTCCCTTTGTATTCATGTTTTATGCTTTTGAGAGGCATCTTCATAAGTCAGTGGCATACTGGCACTTTAGAAACTTATAGCCATAGTTTCGAAATTTGAACAAACAAGCCATACATTTTCTATCTCAAATTACTTGTCTAAGACACCTTCACACTCTCTGAAATTATTTCAGCATAGTTTAACACCCTGTATAATGGATTAGGCTCTAAGAATGTTCCTTGTAGAAAATAAGGCCTCAGAGCAAACATTTTGGCAGCATTAAAAAGAAAAAGAAAAATTGTTATATAGCACTTGCCAGTTAATTGAGATATGTTATTTATCAGATTCATTATATCTTGCAGTTATTTAACACCGGTACTGCTATTAGCACACTGCTTCAGAATTCCAGCCAATATTCCAAAATATCAATATTTCTGACCTATGTTTGTGCAGGTGTACACATAACTATCTGAGATCTTAAACTCCAAATGTTTCTGATTTTATCATATGATTTTTCTTTACATTCAATTCCAAGAACTACAGCTGAATGTTCCATAAAAAATAAATAGAACTTTGGTGTAAAATGTTGAAATAATGGATGAAAAGCAGTTCCATGAAATTAAAATCTACAGTGTCAGCTACATAGTATTATTACCTAGCAACTATGGCACTTTTTACGTAAAAGTATAAGGCTATTTGTTAGTTTTCAAAGCAAGGGAAATATAAATGCTATCTTCATTTAAAAAAATAGTGTCACTATGAACAATAGAAGTGGTAAATTTTCAATTGTATAAAAATTGAGTAGGAGTACATATAAGAATCTCTAGAAAATAAAGCTTAGCATATTATCACTAATTATATGAAAATAAAATAATCCAAGAAAAAGTAGCTCAGTGAAAGCAATAAGAGTGAAACACAGATATTGTTACTTATACACTACTAAGCATAACAGAAATGCAAAGCATGCAAGAATAAGTAAAAATGTTAATGTCAACAAAATAAAAAGACCCACTGGGATGCTTCATATATTCAGAATGTTAGCTGCTCTGCCTTACCCTATCTCAAACTGCATCATTAAGGAGCAA
This sequence comes from Metallyticus violacea, assembly GCA_030762175.1. Lineage (NCBI taxonomy): Eukaryota > Metazoa > Arthropoda > Insecta > Mantodea > Metallyticidae > Metallyticus > Metallyticus violacea. The sequence continues at coordinate 24,473,826 of CM060841.1, forward strand.
ATTGGTTGCCCAGGCCCACCTTACCTTTTTCGCCCAAGCCTGATACCCTGATGAGAGCTCTGCTGCCGAGAGCACTCGTGCTCCTGTGCTACCTGTGAACTGACCTGGTTGCTGTTTTGATTCAGCCCACATCTGCATCTGTTTTAAAAAGATAAATTGTAAGGAACTGCCTTCTTGCTTACTTATTAGCTCTAGTTGATAGATATATGAAGTACAGAGTCATCCATTTCATAGACTACTAGCATTCTTGTCATTGGTTGTTAATGAACAAGGCCAATCATTTGCAGAACCTCAATGAATTTCATAGCAAACTGAAAGTAAGCAGCACTGTTTGCAGCCCTCTTAAAGAAACAGATGCTATTCCATAACAGAAGTTTAAGTTCAATTGCTCTACAGTGCAAGGGCCTAAGAGCTCGCATTTTAAAGGTCCCTAAAGATAGAAATGCCATTGGTACTATCTTCTTCAGTTTAGTTTCTTTCACCTTCTTATCTCCCAAAATTCAGTCATTAACAGGGCTAGAATTTACATGTAATTACATATTTCTTTATCACAAAGATAGTCCTGTTTTTAATTAATTTTTATCAATATTGTTGTTTGCAATACAAATGAAGATTTTTTTTACATAAATATTATTCCATATTTATCAGTTTTAGTGCACTATTCATACATATATACATTAGTATGTAGTAAAAATAACTAGAACTCTCTCATTTTCATTGACAGACATTAAAAAGTTTACATTATGTACGCAAATAGTTTCTGAATCTGAAACCTTTGAGAAGACAAAGAGAGGATTAAACTATTGGCTATAATGTAAACAATAGCTAACATTCCTTTGAGTCAGGTAGACAAATGAGATAAATGATAATTCATGATCCTGAGTCATGTGAGATTAAAGGGGAATGAGACTGCTGATACTTTAGCAAAAAAGGAGTCATCATAAATTTAAAACCATCTTTTGAATTGAGAACTTCTTCTAAATTGAAACTCATAAAAAGATTAATAACCGAACAAGAACAACAAAATATCCAACAAAAACTTAAAGGAAAACCATGCGAAGATCTAAATACTTTCAAACAACCATGCGAAGATCTAAATACTTTCAAACATCTTTTATTGAAACTAAGAAAAATTGGAGTTGCCCAATTCCACTTAATTGTTGGGCATGATTGCCTGTCAGCACATCTCCTTGAGCTTAGTCAAGGGCAGCCACTGCCCATTGTGTAAGGTCATGAGTATTATCCTAAACAAAGAACATGTACTGAAATGCAGTCAACTTGATAGAAACAAACAAATGAAAAATAATTTGGAAGCTCTTTATTGGGAAGCTAGGGAAAAAATTATAAATATCAGCATCTCCAATGGCCATCAGCAACCAACCAATAGTTAATTGATGACTTCAGTACTTTGATATATTTCCAAAGGTAATAAAATGTACTGTTGGCCGTTACAACTTTTTTTTTACTTTATAGCATTCCATATTCTATCCATATTTTACAAAATATAATTACATATACAATATAAGCAATTATTTAAACTATTATTAATACATGTCTATGTACATATTTTTAATGATCTTATTATAATGACCAGAACCCTAGTTCTGGCCATTATCAGATGCATTTAAGTTATTTTTTTTTCTCAGGATTGGAAGCAGGTAGAAACTGCATGTTTAGTGTAAAACATGCTGGCACTCTTTGTAAATGCATGACAGAAATGGCAGCACTGTACAGTGCACAGAATCCTAATGCCTGCAGCTACAGTCAGGAATGCTTTTGATAATTAAAAGCATTACGATGTAATGCTTTTAATCATTCATTTTCTCCATTTGCATAGCGTAACACCCATTGAAATTCATCGCCAGTTGAGTGAAACCTGTGGTGATGGTGTTATGAATGTGAAAAATGTATGTTCGTGGGTGCAACTGTTAAAAGAAGGCTGAAAATCGTAAGACAATGAACCAAAACAACTTCAGCCAGGTGGTCAGATTCATGGTTGCAGAGAAAGTTATTTTGGAGGATCGCTGATTAAGTGTGGAAGATATCATTTCCAAAGTTGGCATTTCAATGGGATATGTGCACACAATCATGCAGGCTTTAAAATACAGAAATTGATCTCCAGGGGATGGGAATTTGCAAGCAGAACTTTCTTCATGAAAACAACTATGAAGTGGTTTCTCATGCTCCCTACTCACTTGACCTGGCTCTTAGCTTTTAGGCTTTTTCCAACAATGAAAGACACTTTCTATGGTGACACATTCTCCAGTGATATTGCAACTGTGATTTTCCAGTGGTCCAAACAGACTCCTAAAGAAGAGTTTGCACCGCCATGGAATCAAGGTGTCAACATTATGAAAAAATGTGTAAGTCTGCAGGCAGATTACGTGGAGAAGTGACAGAAGTTTTAAGTTTTTGATGCAAATAATTTGTGAGAAAAAAAATTGGAAATCTTAGAGCTTGTACACACCTTGTAACTGCAGTGACAAAAAATTCTGCTGGTTTCAGACCAGACATTTCATTCAAAGTATCATATTCTGTATAAAATAATATTTAGTATTAAATATATTCACTATCGCTGTTGAGGGTTCTGCCATGATGGAAGACTACAAATTTTATTGTGATAGAATTCCTTAGGGTGGGAAGCAAAAAAAGCCATTCCATTCAATTTCCAGATTGGCAAAATTGCAGAATTGCTTCCTCAGAGGTTGCACAAAGAAAAAAAAAACTATAATCTTATGGTGCAATATCTGGAAAATATGGTAGATGCACTTAGTCCTCCAACCAAAATAGATAATGATTTCACAAGCCTCATTAGCTATATGGGATTTTGCATTATCACGTAAAAGAATAACATATTTGCAATTCACAAATGCATGCTCCTTAGTTTTAAGGTTTTTATGAACATATTCCTGCTGGTTACACAACATGAGGCTAATGACTGGTTTACTGGCATCAATTGACATTATACAATCTGGTTACACAACATGAGGCTAATGACTGGTTTACTGGCATCAATTGACATTATACAATCTGCCAAAAACAGAGGATATCCTTCTTTTGGTGTAGAGGTGGTTTCGGTTGTTTGGGAAATAGATTCATGAGTTACCAGCCAATAATGATGGTATCCTAGAATGTCATGAAGAATCCACTTCTCATTGCAAGTCGGCAGCCTATAAAAAAAGAGAGACTTTTGATGACATGGCAATGCAAAGCAGGTGTCAGCTTGTACTCCAACTCTGTGGAATTCAGCTACTAAGTTTATATCTTTTTCCTAGGTAATGAAGATGGGGCAGTATGGTTTCTACATTGGTGTTGAAAGCTGTGTTACATCCTTATTAGTATGTATGTCCACTTTATTATCCGATTTTGTTGGTCTTCCTGTCTGTGGCTCATCCTAAAATGTTTCATTGCCTTGCTGGAACTTCAAAACCTATCTTTGCTCTACCTAATCATTCACAGTATCAGCACCAAAGGCCTGGCATATTTTCTACAGCTTAGCAGTTGCAGTCTTCCCCAGTTTAAATTCACCAAGTGTCCAAGCTTATATAATCATCTATTTTGACTACATTTCTCAGAATAGTGGCTAAAATAGGAAAAATGGAACCTAACAGCCTAACTGTCAGAATAACTTTAACTTTATTAGTAGCACATTTAATTGTTACCAGTGCTTGAAAAGGACATTGTGAAAAAAGCAACAAGGCTTTTTTTTTTTTGGTTAACTGTGGGATAATCCGCAAATTCCAGCATCCATATTTTGCCTCAAACTGTACTTGAACTTCATATCCAACTCATTAATAATCAAATCATAAATAAATTGTAGCAATGGATCCTTTAGTCATTTTATTTTGTTCACAACATAAAAATATACAATAAAAATGTAAATACTCATTGCCTAGCCTAATTTTGTATCCATATGCATGTAGCTATGTCCAAAACATATAGAAATACTGTTGCACAGAACTATAAAGTAAAATATGGTGCTTTAATAGAAGCAAATGAAAGATGCAAAAATAAAAGTACATCATTTTTTTTAAAAAAAAAAACATTTTTCCAATAACAGTCAGAAGTCTGTTCATTAGCACTCTTCACTTTTGTTTAGGCTTTTGGCATTTTACACTTTCCCATTTCCTCAAAATTATTCATTATGATATCAAAGAACAGTAATACATAAAACATAAACAGACTGTAACTAAATAATCACACCTTTCATTGCGTTATAACATTCATTTCTCAAAAGGAACTGCTATGAGTGATGGTTAATTTCATTAGCACAATTGAGGGAACAATTTCAAAATCCATTGCTTACAGTAAAATCTCAATTTAACAGATTCAACAGGCTTTGAATTTAACTGACATAATCTGCAAATAAATAAAGATGACAAATTATTAAAAAAAAGGAAATACAATGATGTAATAAGACAGGTAATCAGATGTGGGAGTGATGCATTTTGCATATACTTTCACAATATTTTGTGTGCACTCACAGTGGTTTGGTAGCATAGCATGATTAGCATCAGACATCCAGTATGCCAGATAGTATCATTGCTAAAGTAGTGCTTGAGGTACATGGTGTTGGTAAACTGTCACTATCAGCATATTACCAGTTAATGTGATATGTCCAGAGTTATAAGAAAATGAGTGAACTTAAACAAATAAGTTAGAAAGTGGTCGCTAAATTTGTGAAATCTATGGGATAAAAAAACAAACGGTTTTGGACATTCACAAAAATAGACAAACTGACTCAATTTTTCCTAAAATATAGTGTTGGGACTGACAGCTTCAAAAGTGATTTTGGTATATGGAAAAGAATCATGTAAAGTTGGTGAAATATTGAAATTTAGATGAAGCTGTTTATAAGTGGTTTGTTCAGCAGTGGGGCAGTGGTGCCATTGTTCATGGTTTTGAACAAAGGTTGGCTGCTGAAAAACTGGCACAACACAGGGCATCCAATTCCTTGATCATGATGGGTGGCTTTGGTGCTTTCATAAACATGTGGTGAAGCTTTCAGCGCCAACAATGAAAAAGCTGAGTCTTCAGAAATCTCATAAATGAAATTATTGAATATGAGAACATTCTTTTGTATCAAGTATACAATACATACGAAACCGGCCTATACTATCATGCTGTGCCTGAAAATACTCTCGCGAACAAACATGTGACATACATGCCTGGCCACAAATTAAACAAGGAGTGCATTCAGCCCTTCTTGGCGCTAAATGCGTCACCTTGAGCCAATGGTTGTCGAAAACGCAAGAAAGTATTGTGCTTCAAAGAACATCATGAACCACATGCCTATAAATTATTCTCACTGAAAAAATGGCTGGTTTACTATTGAGATTTTTCTGTCTGGTTTTTCAACAACTTCATACCTAAAGAGAAACTACTAAGAAAAGACCATGAAAATCTCACCTGAAAAAGTAAAATCAGTTTTACTTCTAGATAATGCACCAGTTTATCCTAATGCAGAGAAGCTGATTATAGGGATGGAAGAATCAACTGTATCTTCCATCCTCGGAACATTATTCTTTAATACAACCTATGGACCTGGGATTCAATGCTACCTGCAAAAGATTGTACCTAGTCTAGTCGTAAATACTGTCACAAACTATTTTGTTAATAAATGAAATATGGATTGAGATTTTTCAATTCCCTTTTAATATGTTGCACACACATACATTATTCACAGTTTCCATCAATCAGTCTTCAAAGCATGCATACAAGCTTGGAGCCTCTTTGGCCAGTCATCTATTTTAGAAAGGACAGTATCAATCAGGGAAGCTGCCACAAGGAATGATTAAAACTTTCAAAGTGAAGGGTGTCTTTTCTTGCAGACCATTCCCTCTAGCATTGACAACAGTTTGAGGGGATTAAGATCAAGGCTACCAGAAGGCCACTTTGAAGTCTGGTACATTGGCATGCAACCAATGTTTTGCAAATCTTGTATTATGAGCTAGTGCAGAATCCTTATGGAAGGTCCAGGAGTTCATTGTTGAATATGGTGTTATTCAAGTCCTTCACAAGAGGGCCCAGAATAATTTCCACATACCCTCTGGCACTTACTCATATGCCTTTTTCACAAAAATTAAGCCTGGTGGGGCCATCACCCCCCTCCCCCAAACCATGACCGAGAAGAGGTGGTGACTTCTCTGGACTTTAGAAACTCTCTCACAAGCTTTCTGAGAACTTGCTGCTTATATCCTATCATTTTGGCAGTTAAAGCTCTCTTCAAAGGTTAAGAATTTCTTGTCGGTAAAGAGAATTCTCCGATTTCAGTTTCCTCTGCTGCTTCAGCTGCAGTGTCCTGTGCTCTGCAAATAAGCTCTAATACCAAGGTCTTCAGAGAGACCCTAGTTATTGATCATGCTGAAATGTTGAGCTCCTGTGCCCTTATCTTCTGCTTCCAGGCAGCATTTTGCCAGATATAGGCTGCCACTGTCCTCACACTGCGAGGATGACCAATCCTCATATGATCGTTACATGCCTGTCTCAGCAAATTGCTGGATAGTTTAGTACACAAATATCTTGTTGATTTTCAGCTATTTCAGGGTTTGGAAAATCTCAGCTGCTGACTTTCCAACTTTATGCAAGGCAATTATAGCTATCCTATTGTCATATTTACCCCACTTCATGCTTAAACACATTGAATATATGTTGAACACATACTGGTCAGAACTAACCCTCAGCACAAGGGTTGCTCTGCTACCTGGAAAACTGTTCTACAGTCCAAGTCAAAAGTTTGTGACACTATTTATGGCTAGACTAGGTATAAGAATAAGCTTCTGGATGAGGTTATGGCTGTTAGAGAAAAAAAATGGCTCCAAAGAAGATACAAAATGTGTCAGGGCACTTCAAAATTTGCACACATACAATATCAAGTCTGCCATCTTCTATTTGGCAGCTGCCTGGAAGGAGATGAAGACAATGACACTTGCTAATTGCTGGACTATTACTGAATGGGAGTGAGCCTGAATATGAGATTTCTGAAGTTTTGAGACCTCTGATTTCCATGAAACTATGATGCGAGCTGGTGATGATGTTAGTGAGAATGAATAGACATATATGAGGGTGACTCAGGCTATCAAATGCTCAGCCAAGAAGAGATTGGTGAAGATGGGCTGGTCAGGTTCATGGCGAGGAAGAAGAGGAGGCAGAGCCAGTTCCAGCTCTAACTGTTAGTAGTTAGAGAACACATGGATGACATAATTTCATTTATAGGCGCATAATCAGATCCAGAAATGATTGGTATTACAAAGATTTTTGACAATTTTTAACACTAATAATCAAGAAATAATATTGAACTTAATGCTTTTTTCAAGCCTAATTCTGAGTAATGTGGTATATAAATACAATATTTCTCATTATAATATATATTATAATATCTACTATTGAAAGTGATTTATTTTTAACAGTATTCCTAACATTTGCGATTTGATGGACTTTTGGTTTTACGGACAACCCTTAGCCACTAATAGTCTATTAAATGGAGAGTTTACTGTAATTTCATTATTATATACGTAATAAATAATGCAACAAATAATATAGTAAATTATTACATATAATTTATGCAATTGTTAATTGATTTATAATTCCCAAATGAGTTGCCTGCATAACAACAACCAGTGAAGACTCAACTGCCATACAATGTTAGCCTATTAAATGGATGCCCTTTGTAAGCAATGTCCCAAAATTTCATGGCCTAATCATAGAGCACTTTATTTATAGTTTAATACAGTCTTTTTAATTAGTAATTAAAAACGTTAAGATATAGTGGGAATAATGACTGTAGATGGAATTTTTGTTTCAAGAGTTATATATAATAGGTAAAATTATTAAGATATTATTCATGTTATGTGCTCATGCTGTATAATGAACCGTTTAGTAAGCTTTGTGGTTAATAGTAAAGCAATTACATTCTAAAGGAAAAAAGAAAAACATTTGTTTGAATATAAATTCAGAGATAGATATGTGTATCAAAAAGTATTCATAAGGCTGTCTAGCTGACCAGAGTTTTCATTATTCTGTACACATTCCTATGGCTGGTTAAGGTTGGTAAATTTTGTTTTTGTGACTCTACACACTCATGCAAAACCAAAAACGTATTTTTTGAATTTGATGGACATCCCCTCCCTTTTTACTTCTGCTGTAGATGTTAAACTTTCCATTACAGCTCATGATAGCACACACTTAACTCCAGAATCTTGAATTCTTGTTGGCAAATCAATATAAATATTAAAAAAAGTAGTGTGCTCAGAAAAGCAACCTGTATTACTTCACAGCAGTGTATTTGTCTGTGACCACCTCCTGGTCTAGTGGTTAGCATTGCTGACTGATGATGGGAGGCCCCGGTTTGATTTTCGGTACTTAATTAGGGATTTTATAAGTTGGGGAGTTCTGGAACATGGTCCACTTGGCCTCATGAGGACAATTGGGAAGCTGCCTGATGGAAAGGTGACATTCTTTGATCTAGGGAATTGCATAATAGGCAACCTGCAAGGTGCCGTTGTGCTGATCACATTCCCCCCTGTAATACTGCACTCTATTAATCAAGTCGTAAGACAGTGGTAGAGGAAGCAGAGGTCGCTGCAATAGGCCAAGGTTCAATCTGAGCTGCAGAGTGCCAAGAAGAAGTATTTGTCTGTATTTGGAGATGCTTTTAATATGGCTTGTAGCAATCAAATAATAAGAAACTAGAAATACATATCGACATCATTTTGGCAGAAGTCACTAAGTCCAAAATTGGTTGTTTTGAGATATTAACACTTGTATTAATGAAAGGGAGCTTTATAGTCTTAACCCTGTATTCTCACTAAACCCAGATTTTACACCTTTTAATCAAGCAGAAATACCTAAAATGGCTATATTTCAAAAACACAATTTTGGACTTAAGCAAGTTCTGCCAGGATGACAATATAACCTTTTGTACCTAAATTATATAGTTTTTTTTAAAAAATAATTCCATTCTATGGACAGCTTCACAGGCACTTTGGAAATCAATAAAAACACATCTACTCTCCAATTAAAATATTTTTTGGTTTTTTGACCAAGTAGCAAGATCTGTTCATTAGTTGGATGTAATTTCCTGAATCCAACTTAATATGGTGAAATTAAATTTTGTGATAGTGAAAACCCAGTTTAGTCTATTTCCTAAATTTTTTTCCATTACTTTTGCTACTATTAAATTGACTAAGAACTATTTTAGGAATTCTTATTATCCCATTAACAATATGATTTACTGGTATATGATATACATTTATAATTTTTAATTTCAGAATAAGGTTTGCCTTTTAACACTTGAATAATTATTGTTTTCTTCCATTCAGTAAAAACAAACAGCTTTCCACAAAAGTTATAAGTTTGAGGAGTTCTTCTTTAGCAGTTTTTGCAAGTTCAGTATTTTCTTGGAAAGGAATTTATCATAATATTTAGTTTTTTCATACTAAGATTCTGGCTGCAAATAGATTGATATTAAAGCTAGAATTTTCTGTTTTTAGTTCCTCCTTATTGCCTATGAAAATTTTTGTTGGCTTTTGTTAATTTATGTGCATTAACATAATGTTTGTTAAATGTTTCTGCTATATGTGCATCCTAAGTGAGCATTTATGTTTACAACACAAGTTTTAACATAATTTTTGTTGGTTTATGTTTTTCATTTTATTAGAATATGTGCACTCTTTTGCCATATTTTCTGTAATGTAATTTTTGTTCAAAATTATCAGTCATTTTAATTTGCAATACTAATTTAAGTTTGTATACCACATATTTTCTATGCCAGTTTAGGTGTAAAGAATGTTTTTCACATGCTGCTCTACATTTCTTGCTACTTCTCTTTTATAACTTCTCTAAGGTTGAGTTTTTAACTTTTTTGCTGTTTTAAGAATTAAGTTATAAAAATATTTTGTTCTTAAGGTCAATTTGTTCTGGTCCATAGAAGACTCATTTAATTTATTTTCTAACTTGTTTCTATATTTGTTCCAGTATAGTTGAGATTGTTGATAGCTATTTTTGTTCAATCCTATGGTGGCAATCAAAATTCTGTGACCTGAACTCAGATCATATATACTCTTCTTTTAACCTTTTAGGCAATATCGGATAATGTTAGAATGATATTTGGATAACTTCTTGGACTTGAATAAAGATTGATCTCTTTTGTAGACTGAATAAAAAATTGTAATGTTCAGAAAATCTTCTATAACTTGGCCTATAGGGTCTACATTTTCATACCCATGTTGTAGAATTCCCTAAATAAGTATTTTAGTTTTAATTTCAATATGTGAGAAACAGATTTGTTTCTGGGGGATTATATATGATGTGCATTTTCATAAGTCTTTTAAGTTACAATTAACTTATTGTTTTATTTTTATCTTCAGTCTCCATTTCTTTTACTATGCAAAAACAGAACTTGGTGTCATTCTTAACTCTAACCTGCATTTTACTACATATTATCTAGAAAATTTAATATGAAATATTTAACTTGATAGGTTTGCCTCTTAAATGAAATAAACATCAATTTTGTCATCTTTAAATTTTTATTGAGTTACGTCTTTTTGGCTTGGGAAAGGACACCTGCTGCATTCCATTGTAAAATGTTGATGTTATTTTCTATTTTCTGCTTGAAGTCTAAAGAGGTAATCTCCACCTGGAGATACAATTGGGGGACTACTTCAACTGTGGAATGTTTTACTTCTCCAGACATCAGGCATAATTGGAGAGTGGAGCAGCGGAATTTAAAGTACAGAAGGCCATATAATGCAACTGACTTGGAAAATCATACTGTAATATCCTAAAGAACATTACATAAGCTGTACAAAATGATACTACAGGATGGCAATTATGTCTTGAACACGACATGGACAATATTTCCATAAAAACTATAGAATATTTTGCTAAAATAATAACTGCTGTTTTACATTTCTCAAAAATTTGTAGAAGCTAATTGGAGAAATAAGTCATAGAACTGTTTTGCTTAAATACCTTACATGAGAATTTCAACAATATCTTACTTTGATGTTGGACTTTCATTACAATCTGTTCATTAATAAATAGATTTATCTGATGAGCATCATGAAATGGCAGGTATATTACTAATGCTGCAGAACTGTACTTTGATATTCCTGAGATAACACTAGTAGAAAGAAATAAAAATCTGACACCTTTATGTTCAAAAACCAGAATACATAGAAAAAAAAATTGGAAGTCATTTTCATAAACCAGAACTTTGAGACACTTCTCATTGCATATTAAAAACAACCTTCCATCATAAATGCAGTACTGTTCTTTTAATAGCACATTATGTCATAGAAGCTAAATTTAAAATATGTAGGCTGTAAATAAAGTAGTGGCAACATAGTTATTGAACTTACTGCAAAAATCACATTACCAGTCTTGGATACAATCTCCTGTGTTGTCCTGTGCTGTTATGCAGATCTATGGTAGCATCCTAAACCATTGGTGAGGTTGGTATGATTGATGTCAGCTATGGACTGCATGTAGCAAGGAGGGAATATTTGAAAACCAGGGGGCTTGAAGGGATTCTTTCAACCAAGGAAAGAGGTCAAAATCACACAGACTCATGCCAGCAAGTATGGTGGACGTTTCAAAACCTCCCAATGCCACTTGGCCAACAATTAGATTACCATGTATGCCACATGACGAGCATTTTCATGCAAGATGCAAGGTGATGTGTCCCTAAGAAAGTATTTTTTAATAGCATTTAATGACCATTTTAACTACTGAGGCATCTCAGGCGGCAGACATTGATGACACATGAGTTCAAATGATAAACTGGGAAAGGATTTTATTAAAGGAAGGAAGCATTCTAGACCTAAATTTAGGGTACCTCCCTGGCATTTGCCATTTATGAGGACTGAGGAAAATCAGGAAAAAACCTCAGCCAGGGAGGACAGTTCTGGTAGGATTTGAACCCCAGAGTCTGCCCTCAGGAAGTATAGGTATTTACAAAACATGGCTGGTCACAGGTAATGATGTAGGAAACATTGGTAGCTGCTGACTACTCCTTACCTGCATAAAATACCTCGACTCTTTGTGTAACCATCAGATATGATAGCACGTCACTGCCACATGCTTCCTACAGCCCAGCATTGCATTTTTATCCAAGAATGCTGTTTCAAGTTTGTAAACATGCTTTAGGGCACTTCACACAACACAATCATGTACAGCATCAGAACCACTTGTTAGACACTGGTTCAAACTACTAATATCCAGACTCTTCTCATGAGCATGTGCATACTCACCTCTAAAAGTGTTGTTACTATTTTATTTAGAACCCACATATCAAAGTGATGTTTAATCTAACATTAAGAAAAAATTTAGCCTTCACAACTTAAGATCAAAACCTATCATCTTCATCAGCTTCCACAAATCCCACCCCTAATGACATAAACCCAAGCAAAGTTATCCATAAAAGTATGACTAAGTAAACATGACAAAATTATTTCTGCAAGAATGCTAAGGGACGTGAAAGACTGCTACGTTCTGCAACACAAACAATTTCTTTTTTAAGAAAGTACAAACATACTGTACGATGGAAGATGGTAGCAACTTTCAATCCCTGCACTTTTTAAGCTACCTTGAGGATGAAACTAAAGCACCTTCACTTACATCTTTCTGAGCACGATACATCTCAGAAAGTGCCTGCACATCATTAGGATTTTCTTGCAACTTCCTCATGGCTGTAAGCCGCTGGGATACAATTGATCCAATGTCCAGATCCTGCAATTATAAATGAAGATTTTTTAAAGTAGGGAACTGGGAAAAACTCTTGAAGGCATTTCTTATGATGCATAGATAATGATGCTTTTAGATGAGGAAGTGGCACAAAACTTACTACAGCGAGAGGTAAGTGGTCCTTTCCTTTAGAACAGTAACCATGATGCTCAGAGGAATAGTGTTAAGTTGTAATAATGCGTAAGTGAGGATAACCGACTTTTTTATAGGCAAAAGATCTGCTCTTGCAACAGGGTATTAGAATTAGCCCAAATCTGCTTTCTTAGCTGTAACAAATTATTTTTCAAATATGCTTTGGGACTAAAAGATAAAAACACAAGTAGATAGTAACATTATACTACATTTTATATTTTTCTGCAAAATTGTTTTAAGAGCCCTTGCTCTCATATCAGCCATTCGTGCAACATTATTGGTGGATGAAATGGAAACATGCAGTGGTTCCAATATGAGCTGACAAAGGTTATTCAGGTGGGATTTCAAAATTCATAATCCAATGTTTGTTTTTCAGAAATAAAATCTTCTCCCAAATAGATATCAGGTTATGAATTTTATCCCACCACTGGACTACCTGTGTCGGCTCATACTGTAAACTCCATTTTGCCCATCATCAATGTATGTTAGTACAAGGCTGCTGATAGGAGAAAGGGCTCTTGTAAAATGTTCTGCACAAAAATTTAAAAAGTACAGTGTTACTCTGCACCAACGTTTTTACTTTTTAGAATCGTTCACTTCATGGTTACTAACTTCTAATTAAGTCATGAATCTGCTTCAAAAGTTTATCCCATTTTTTATGCCTCTGAAATATCAATATTAAGATCTGTACATCCTGTTTTAAATCTTACAGGCTCCATTTCCTTTCAATTCATTTTATTTGAATTTGAATCTGGTATTTTCTATTTGCTGATGATGAAAATGACAGTTTCAAAAACATATCCAAATAATTTAAAATAAAATAGAGCCTCTGACTTAAAGTTTTAACTTGTGATCCTCATTTTTATTGAAATGATTGTTAAGAATAATTTTTACAAAAAGTGTTTATGTGTGTTCAAATGGCAAACTGCATGCTAGGCATACACTCCAAATGATGTGCAGGCTGACAACTGAAAGGCAAGTGATTCAATGATCCTCTTTCTCAATCCTGGAAAATGATCTCTCTTAAAAGTTCTAGGTATACATCTTGATGAAATGAACAGTCACAACTAATTACATTATCTATACTGCATTCTGATGTACTAGTTAAAGCTTCAAGAACTTCCTACGCTAATAAAAAAATAATGTGTATATAATAACATTTATTTTTTATTTTGAAAACACTTTCATTAGAACTATACATAAAATAGTTGTTTTCAGAAGTCAAGAGTCATAAAATATGTATGTATTTATCAGTGCCAATTAAATTATGATCTTTTTGCATTTTCCTTTGTCCATAAATTACTACACATTGTTTTTGCACCAAAAACAGAAAATGTGGAGCTTGCATGCTCTTTAGTTTTAAATCTTTTTTAACCAACTACAGATATAGTGGAGTAGAAATGACTTTGTACTGTGATAAAACAGCAAATTTCTTATTCTTTTTTTCAAATTAGATTTTACATGCACCAACCTATTAAGTATAGTTTTCCTATACAAAATATAAACTGTGCAGAATTATACATATAAATTTCTACAAACTTCACAAATTTACTAATGCAGAATATTAACACCATTTGAACTGAAGAATGTAGTAAACACAATATTTCAATTCAGAAGAGATTAACAATATTTTTTAATTGACTACTCTAATGTAGCTAATAAACAGGCTTAAAGAATGAACAAAGCTCACAAAGAAGAAATTCCCTCTTTTTTGGCAATGCCCAAGAACAATCATAGTCAAATGTGAGGATCATGCCAAAAGTTTTCAGCTGCTTCTAAACTTTTTGTTCAGCAACAGTCAGATTGCATTAATTTTAGAGAATATAGTTCTTTCATCTTGAAGTGCTTGCATTAGAGTCCTGTACTAACTGGTTGAGAATGCTCAAGTCTTGAACCCCTACTTAAAACCCCATGTGCTGTAGGCAACACGAAAAACATTTGTGTCATACAGACTGTATCCTTGAGTGGTTAAAGAATGTTCCCAATGGTTTGTGTAATCAGCTCAGGTTATTCTGGAAATATCCAAGAGGGGGGAGTAGGAGTTCTGTGGGTGTATATAAAGCAGATGAAAATGAACCCATTAGTCGGTATAAATGGATGTTTTCAGGTGCAACAACATGCCACTTTTTTATTTGTTTATTTTTTTAAACAGTGTTTAATGCCTGTTTTTACTGCTGAGGCACCACAGGCAGTGAACATTGACAATATGTGAAATGAATTGATAATTGGGAAAGGATTTTTTTAAGGAAGGAAACTTTCCAGGCCTAAATTTAGGGTACCTTCCTGGTACTTTGCTCTTTATGAGAACTGAGGAAAATCTTGAAGAAAAAAAAAAAAAACTCTGTCAGGGAGGATGGTCCTGGCTGGAATCAAATTCCAGACATCCTGCTCACAAGTATGCAACTTAACGACCTCAGTCACCCATGGCAGTACATGCAGCATGAAAAGGCAGAAGTTGCAAAATAAAACATACCAATCACAGAAATGAGAAGGATTAACCAGCAATGTGGGAATAAACTACTTCTTGTTGTACATGTTAATAAAATGCCTACCAAGTATGTATATTGTAAAAATTGTTCAACTCTACTGACCTTCATATCTAGTACATCTCATCTAAATGCTCATTCCTGTAAAAATATGGTGATTGACCAATTTCACACCTGAATACAGAGCAGAAAGATAATGAACAAGGGCATGTGTGGTTGTGTGTGCTAAAGATCTGCGTCCCTTTAATATTTTTTGTGGCAACGGATTTTCAATGTTGGGACAAAACTAATTAATACTGGTAAGCGATATGGAAAAATGCATATTGGTGATGTTTTACCCCATTCTACCACATGATAAACCAGGCTGATAGATAAGAAATAACATCATCCCTTGGGTTATTCTACAGCTGAAAAAAGAACTTGTGCTGCAACTGTTGATTTATGGACAGACTCTTTCAATCTAGAACATTATTTAACATTGACTACACACCATATGAGTGAAGAATGGAAACTACAGAATAATGTATTTCACCATTAAGTTTCCAGATGTGCAAAAAAACTGGCAAAAACATTATCCAAGAAATTCAAGAAGAAATGGATGAACTGGGAATATCCCATGATATTCTAAGTAATAATGTGTTTGTTAGCAATCAAGCAGCTAATATTAAAAAGGCATTGGAAAATCACATCTGCTATCCCTGCACTACACATTCTCTAAACATTATTTCGACTTGTGCATTTGGCGAGAAAGCTTTTCTTCTAGAACAAACTCCTACAGTAGCCAGTACCACAAATGCTGCAAAATTTGTTAAAGACATGAAATAGAGCAGATATAATGGAAAGTGAGATTAGTTTGAAACATTAGTGAGTTGCTAGCCATGATTGCATCTCTCCATAATCAGTAATAATCAGTATTGCAAAGTGATTCAGATTTTAGAAGCCCATAATTCTCTAACATTTTAAAAAATTGAGTCGAATTGTTACTAAAGTTCACTATATTTTATACCATAATTCCTTGTCAAAATTAGATGGATTCGACAATAAGTTGCAAGAAAATTACTGCAGTTTTTGATCCATTTAAAGAGTCACAGACAACTTTGAGTTGGAGAAAGAACCAATGACTCAACTGTGCTACTTGTTCTATATGCTAAGAGACTTGTGCTCATTTTTTGAGGATGATTATGAGGAAATGGCAAAAATTAAAGAGAGAGCATATGAACTGCTAGAAGCCACCAAGGTGAAAATAACCTCCATTCACAAAATGGGAACATTTCTCTGGCCTACTTTCATTTAAAAATGTTGCCAGAGAATGACAGGGACAGAATAAAGTCTATGAGGAGGTGCGGCAGATGTGTTCTCAATTAAAAGACTCTTCTCTAGTCATAGATGCAGCTTCATCAAATCACTAGTCACCAGCAAAGAAATAGAACAAATTCAAGCAAGACTGGCATAGCCCAACGTTATCTATAACTACAGAGGTGGACCTATATAATGTTATGAATACTAGAAACAAATATTGTGTATTCCAGTAACAAGTGCTTCTAGTGAGCATAACTTTAGTAAAGCAGATTTACTAACAGAACACAATTAGACCCAGATCAGGTAAATGACCTGTTACTTATGCATAATAATTTTGAAAAGTGGAATTATGTGTTGTGTGTTTAATTTATTATATATGTAAAAGTAATATTATATGCCATTATATTGGGGAGATATTTAAAAGAATGAGGTTTTATAAAAAACTAAAACTTTAAAAGATTATTGATTTGTTTAATAATAGGAAAAAGATTTGTGCAACTTCAGGTGTAGAATAAAAAAAACATTCAAACGTATTTCAGTATTCATTCAGTATAACATATAAAATAAACTACTTTGGAATTTAAAATGTGAATTTTTTCCAAGTGTCGTTCAGTTTTATAGTGGAGAAGTGTTCATCCACCTGCTGAAATCTATGTAAGTTAAGTCGCAAGACATTAGGGGTAACCAGTTGAAGGCTGATTATTCGATTCAATCAATAAGCTTGTTGATTGCTCTCTGACCAGCCGGATGCTACTTTGCAGCTCTCTAGTTTTATGCCACTTCTACCTCCATTTCCATTAACAGCTGGGTATAAGAACTAAAGCTCGGTGCTGGATCAGATTGAATACACATGGAGCTTTTGTACCACAACTTTCATCCCATAATTTACTATGATGACAAAAGAATTTGAACACAGAAGAATCCCATTCTTTTTAAGCACTTCTTTTGGGTGAGTCTGCCCCTTCTATAGCAGCTATCAGAAATTAATTCTGTAAATTTTGAAGAGGCCTGCAGTCTCCCAAACATGAAACTTGTCTTGGTCACCGTGACCCAGGAAAATGTTGATGCTCTGAAGAAAATGAAGGAAGATCCTCATCTGACATTCTGTAATATAAAAGGGAATCTAAATGTTGGATCAACAGTGGCACAACCATCATTTACTATTATTTAAGCCTCACCAAGGGATGTGCCTGTAGGGTGACATATTTTCTTACAGACACAAGGGCATTTGTTTTACTTTATGCTTAAGAAATATGATGGAGGATGGTCAAGAACGTAACAGGTGATGAAACATGGATGTATCATTTGCACCCTGAAAAAAGAGGTAGTCCTCCATATGGAGCTTTCCTGAAGAGGAATCACCAATTAGCCCAGCCCTGAAAAGAAATTAGTGACAAGTTTTTCTTCTTTGATAGGTCATCTCTAGAAAATGGATTTTAGGCAAAAGCCTATTAACCCCTTAAAATTTAGGTATAAATGAAATAAATCCCATATAACTCAAAGAATGGTAACATTATTTTTTTATTTGTAATAAAGAGGTAAGTAAAACATAATATTTCCTCTCAACTTTTAAATGCTACAGTTAGTCATATTTCAAAAAAAAAAGTGTAATCCCTTGTTTGTAATGGTCATGTAAACAAAATGTTAAAATGAATGAAACTGAAACATGAGCTGCGATAAAGTACTTGGTTTTGGAGGGTTTAACCCTACAGAAATGCAAAACAGGTAGATTCCACATTAAAGCATTCTTCCCCTTCATTTTTGATGGTTAAAAAGTGAGCTGCTGAATATAAGCCTAGTCATACATCCATTCAAGATGAGTGTTAAGAAAATTCCAAAACTGCTACAATCAACAAGGTTGTGACAAAAATTAATAATGCCATACTCAATTATTGCCCATTGAATGTACGTGAGTTTGCTAATATTGCAAAGACCTTGATGGGCTATGTCCTGTTTACTAGATTTTACAGAAGTTTTAGGCAGGAGAAGTTTTCCACTCAATGGGTGCTGCATTTGATAACAATAAACCAAAAATGCATTTGAAAGAACTTTTTGCAAACTTTTATAAATGCAAAGAAATGAGTTTCTCTGATGTTTCATAACAGTAGATTAAACATGGATTTATCACTACACACCAAAGATGAAGGAGCAGTCCAAACAGTGGGTGGCAACAGGTGAAAGTGCACCAAAGAAAGCAAAAAAGGTTCCACTTGCAGGAAAATTCTAGGCTGTGATTTTATGGGGTTCTCATGGTGTGGTGCTCTTAGACTGGCTCCAGAAGGGCAAAACCATCACTGGGTAGTACTACGCTTCACTACTGGACCAATTGAAGGATGCTATTCAGGCTAAATGTCTACAACTTGCAAAAAAGAAAGTTTTCTTTCATCAAGATAATGCACCTTCACACACGTCTTGGATTGAGGCTCCAAAACTGCATGACCTTTGCTTCCAAGTGCCTTCACATCAATCATTTTTGCCAGATTTGGATTCCAGCAATTACTTTTTGTTTCCAAACCTCAAGAAATGGCTGGGTGGACAAAGATTTACATCAAATGATGAGTTTGAAGCTGAGACAGACACTTATTTTTCATAGTTGGATAATCTTATTTAAATAGCCCTTTGTAAAACCTAAAATATTGTTCCAGATCTTCAGTTTATATAGAATGATCTTTCTCAGTATACAAATTAATTTTTGAGCAATAAACATCACATCAATGTAGAAAAAGTGCTTATTATTTACTGTGAAGCAAATTAGGGAAAAGATGTGTAAATTTGAAACATTTATCTTTTTAAATCTGATATTGTGCATGAATACATGTTATGATAGCTTACAACAATGTTTTACTATGTGCCTATTTTTAATTTTTATAGAGCATAATACAGCAGTTAAATCACCACATGGAAGTCACTGCATCCAAAATCAAGCATCAAGTATTTTCTGCTGTATTAAAACATCCATGAGATATAGTTTTACTTGAATAAAAAAATATTTCATTATGTGCTAATTCTTGTAACCTTCAGCATATAAGGCTTTTACAACATGAGTCTTATTGGAGAAGTAAAAATTGACAGAATTATCATACCCAGTGGGCATCCATCTGTCTGATGAAGACACCACTGCAAGGTACAAGACTGCATAAAGTGACTTCCCCAAAGCAATTTGGATTAAGGTATTTTATAGATGGGAATGGGAAAGTACATAAATGTGAATGGAAAGTATTTTGAAAAGTTGATTAGTCAATAAAATTATTTTTTGAGAAGATGCTAAAAACTTTCAGCATAACCCTTGCACCTCTAAAGCATTATAAGGGTTCCCCTTTAAGTTTTTACAAACAACCTTAGGTGGCTCTATTGAGATGTCACTACTATTTTGCAACAATTGACATTTGTTATTATGAAAACAGTTGCAGCTTAGAAATTGATCAAGTGGCTTGTGTACAGTCAGTGTTTAAACAAAGTAATTTTGCGAAAACATGGAAATTTTACCTGAAGGCTTTCATTGGATGTTTTTTACAACATTACTAACATTACATTTTTTACATTACTTTTTACTAACATTACTGAACAGCAATGCACAGAATTGCTTCATTCAATTATTAGTAATGAAGCACATAAGAAAAGATTGTTTAGGTTTGCAGAATTTTGTCATGGTCGTGCATCTGTCAGTGATGAATTTTGTGAAGATCAACCAAAATCGGTTGTCATTCCAAAAACAATGATGCTGTGAGCAACATGAATAAAGAAAATTGGTATGTGACTTAAGGCACAATAGAGACATTCTTAAGCATATCAAAGACTACAGTAAATTCGATTTTGCATGAATATTTAACTATAAAAATGATCTGTTCCTGATAGATTCTGCATAATTTGATTGTAGCTCAAATAAAACTTGTGTTAATTGGTATAATAAAATGCTCAAAAAATTCCACAAGGAACTGCCAAATCTGTATACAACATCATTACAGTGACAAAACTCGATATATTTGTATGAACTGGAAACTAAGCAATCCACTGTTTGGGTGTTCCAACATGGTATACAACAATTTGTTTGCCAGAAGTTATCAATGAAATCAGGAAAAACTACCAAAAATGTTGCATCATTCTTCATCATGACAATGCCAGTTTTCACACAGGACATCAAACAATTAATTATTTGGAGGAGAAAAACATCAAATTAAGTTTCATTGCCCATATTCACCTCATTTATCACCTAAAAACAAAAAAAGTAATTAGGTCATAAATCAGGTGAATCCCAAATGACAAACAAAAAATGCTAGACAGCAATTTTATCACCTCAAGAGACTGTTAAAGCCTTTAAAACATGTTTTTGAGATACCAACAGTGGAAAAAATATTTTGAGAATTGGTTTGAACTGTGCAACACATGTATAAATCTTAAAAACTGAATATTTTGAAAAGTAATTAAAACAGCTTGTTCCAAAAAAAGTTTTTTCTTTTCTGGTTTTTGTAAAAACTTAAAAGGTAACCCTCATGTAATTCCTAAATATCATTTTGTATGTATATAAGGAATACAGTTTCTTAAACTTAGGTATTCATTTTTTACACTAAACTCCACTTACTTACATAAAAGTAAGACGCGTTTCGGGAGAATCTCTCCCATCTTCAGTTGCTCACTGAGCTGCCATTACTTACATAAAATAAGACTCGTTTCTGGAGAATCTCTCCCATCTTCAGAAACGTGTCTTACTTTTATGTAAGTAAGTGGAGTTTAGTGTAAAAAATGAGGATATATTACCACTCCATTGTCAACAGCTTCTTAAGTATAATATTTAAATACAGTTTCTGTTTAAATGACATACCTCTAACCCCACTGTTGGGGGAAACACTTGATTCCCAGCATGTGGTGGAGCAGAGGGCTTTGGTTCTACAGTCTTTGCAGGTTCCTCCTTCTTAGGAGATACCGGTATCCATTCACTTTCTGTAAACAAAATTAAAGTCCCATTAATGATGTTTATTTAAAACAATGAAGTGCTGTTCATTAGTGAACAGTCTATGTTAGGTAGGTGATAGAATAAAAATACATCTATCATTTTTCAACATGATCTACCTTCACATCAATGCATTTCTGATATCTCTGGATTAACATTTCAATCCCTCTAAAAATAACCCAAACCTTTCTCTGCAAAATGCTAGAAAACCGTATCCTTCAACTCATTATTGTTAATAAATCTCTACCCTTGAAGGTCAGATTTCAGTTTTGAAAATAGATAATAATTGCTGAAGGCAAGGTTTGGGCTGTATGGTGGATGATCCAACTGCTGGAAGCCACTTGTCTCACAGCAACCATATGAACTGGTGAATCATCAAAAAATTGTTGCCATAATCTTCTGCACTGTGCAACCTTTGGCCTTTCTAAAGAGTGCTTCACTGCTCTTCCACTATTCCACTGATTTTCTTTTTCAAAAAAAGTAAAAGTAGAGAACCCTAGTTTCATCCCATAAGATGATAGATTACAATACTGCATTCTTATTACCATGGCAAAGGTCCAAAAACTTCTTACAACATTCCAAGTACACTTGCTCAAACAATTTGGAGTACCTCTTGTACTGACTTAATGCATGTGCAAATGTTGATGAAGGAAGCTGGGATGCACAGCTGTTTAATACATTGAGTATCAGCTTTACAGCAGAGCATTTAAATGCCTGGACCAGCTTTTTAATGCCACTGCCACCCTCTATAAACTGCTTAATGAAAATTTAGCATTTTTCCTGAACTACAAGTGAAATAATGAAATTTTGTAAATTCCTTTTACTCCTTGTCTGTCTGTAGAATCAGTAAGACAGTGCAGTCACTGGAGAAATGAAAGAATATGGAGAAGGCATGTTTGAGATATTGGTTCCAAAAAAATTGGAGTTTCAAAAACAAAGTTTGCACTTGTACATTTTTAACTGCTTCTGAACAATTCCTGTGATGAACAACAATCCCATAAATATCTTTAGTTCAAGAACATCCACTGGTGTCTGGGTTAGCAATATTGAATTTTTTGTGAAAGGCCGCAGCGTCGCACTTATCATTTGACTCATTTGTCTGTTTGAACATATTCAAAAAAAGCATCATTTAAGAGAACATTTACTTTCATTTTCTAATTCAGGCCTAAATATTCCATTTAGGGGGGATATTAACAAAATAACTAGGATGTTGGGTATCTGTCGGTTGACTTTGTTCTTCTGACTTGTCGAGTTCAGAAATTGGAATTTTGCTATCACCATAACTACTCAGTAATTAATTCATCACCTGAATCAGCATTGTAGAAATGGTCTGAAACTTCTTCAATTGAAAAGCCATGGCTATAAAGCCACTACACAGAAATGCTGACAAGCACTATAATCTCAAGTACTTCACACTGACATGAGGCAAGGCTGAGATATTTATTCTATGAATGCCAGGATAAACCAGATAACCCATAAAATGATAAATATTCATGTGGAAGGAGAATGTCAAATCTACTTCCATCTAAAAGAAACAACACTATCTAAATCATACTAATGCCTGGGCATAGAATATAAACTGAATTATTTCAAGTGTGATGTTAAATGTTGCCCGCCATCCATGGCACATAGCATGAAAGGATATTTAAATGTCATTTGCTGTCTACGGTCCTGAATGTGTTAAGAAAGCCCCAGTCTTCCAGCTATTTCTTTTGTCTTAAAATGCTTGTCACTCAGAATTTTCTCCTCAACAAGAGAGATGTTTTCACTAACCTACCCTAAGTGGATCTGCCTAAATGAAATAAATTTGACCATTCCTTCATAATAGGATATGAAGATGAAGCTTCCCCATCAAGGTGATATTTAACATCATTAGGTGAAAGTCCTTCATTAGTTAAAAATTTGATCACTATCTTGTAGAATTAAAAGTAAAACTTCTAAAACCATGTCAATATATTAAACTCTCTTGACATTTCGCATTAAAACTTTTTTATTGAAAAGTAAATTGGAACTAGTTTCATGAGTCACTGCTCACATTGTCAACCAATTGACAACTAACGGATCTCTTCAAGTAGGATGTATACTTGGCTGTGTGCGCTCTGGTGGTCTGTTGATGAACCTGTGCAATATGTTGTCTGCTTCTGGTATATCAAAATTCATAAGTCTATGTTCATATTTTTTTACATAAATTTTTTCCCATATACTAAGTTCCTTTGGGTGCTGAACTGCTTTTAGCAGTATTATATCTTTTTCTATTTCATGATTGTCATTCCAGAAATGTTCTGCTACTTATTTTTGTATTTGTTTGTATCTGATGTTTCTCCAGTGTTCTTTCAATCTAATACCCAAGCTTCTTTTGGTCTTGCCTATATATCCTTATCACACTCCTTACAGTTGATCCTATATATGCCTGAACTATCTTCTTTTGATCTGGGTTCAATTTTGTGTAGATTCAGTAATTTGCCTACACTGTATCTATTTACGGGTGCCAAAGCGATGTTGTATTGTTTGAATATTTTTTTGAAATTTGTGAGTGATGTAATGGTGGTACGTGAACTTTTGATAAGTTTTTTCTTTATATAAATTGCTGAGTGTGGTGATTTGTTTGATTTTCTTTTTTCCTTTTTATTTTTCAATCTATCATTTGTTTACTAAACCCATTAACTTTTGCTCTGTGAGTATTCATTCTCATTCTCATATTCTTCTTTTTTAAGTGGCACATTAATCAACCTATAAATCATACTATTGAATGCTGCCTCTTTGTGAGGTCCAGGGTTGAAACCTTTAGCTTTTATGTAATTATCAGTGTGTGTATCTTTTCTGTATATGCCAAATTCTAATTTGCTATTATTTTTATTATCTTCAAATTTAAGAATGGTAAAGAATTATTAGTTTCAATTTCCATAGTAAATTTTATTGTTGTTTCTTGTAAATTTAAGAGTCTGAGAGCATCTTCTATGTATCTGATTTACATGATGGCAAAAACATCATCCACATATCTGTACCAGACCTTGAATATATATGGGAAGGCTTTAGTTATGTGCATTTCAAAAAAGCTCATAAATAAATCTGCCAAAAACAGAGAGAGAGGACTGCCCATTACTAAACCTGAACTTTGTTCATAAAATTTTCCTTTAAATGTGAAGTAGGCCTGATTTAAGCAAAATTCCATGAGCTTGACAAATTCTTGTATACGTGAATTTGTCAAGCTCACAGAATTATGTTTAAACACATATAATACACACAGCAAAAGTTAATGGGTTTAGTAAACAAATGATAGATCAAAAAATAAAAAGATTCAAAGAAAAAATGAATATCAAACAAATCACCACACTCAGGAATTTATATAAAGAAAAAACTTATCAAAAGTTCACGTACCACCCTTACATCAATCACAAATTTCAAAAAAATATTCAAGCTTGGGTATTAGATTGAAAGAGCACTGGAGAAAAATCAGATACAAACAACTAGAAAAATCAATCCTTCATGGCCACTTCCAAATCTACCAAATAATCCTCTATTTTAGTGGAGTATTGTACACAAGTTTTTAAGCCTTTATTTAGAAATGCTAATTCTTCTTTTTTGAAATTTTCATTAGATAGATTTTCTACATAATTCTGTTTAGGGTTTGGAGTTTTCTTTGGTTTATGATAAAGCTTACTAAATTTTCTTTTTTGATTGCTGACTTTTTTGTTTACTAGAAATTGTATATGTTCTAAGGCTGTTCAGAAGGATTGAAGAACAAAGAAAAAGAAATAGTTAGAATTAAATCAGAAAAAGTTTTTAAAGGCATTGTTAAAAAGAATACAGAAGTACACAACACTTATAAGAATACAATAAAATCCTTAAATGAAAAAGATGTTGTTTATACTAAAGCAGACAAAGGAAACAGAGTAGTAATATTGGATAAAGAAGATTATAATAATAGAATGCAGAATTTATTAAATAAAAAAGAATATGTTCAGATCCAGTCAGACCCATTGAAAAGGTGTGTTAATTCCATTCATGAGGTTCTGAAAACATGTACAGTTATTCCAAAAGAAACAATATTCAAAATAACACAGAGCAACCCTAAAATAGCTAAGTTATATGGTTTACCTAAAATTCACAAGACTGGAAATGGTTATGCGCCCCATCATTAACAACATCAACCATACATTTATGAAAAGTAAGTGAAGCTTTAAGAGTGCGTAGTTCAACTGAATCATACAATGATATCAATTAATATTTTTCATTTGTTTGTTGCTACCACATTGGCTGCATTTCAGTAGATGTTCTTTGTTTAGGATAATATTCATGCCTTTTTCACTTTCAAAGGAAAATTTTATAAACAAGAAGCAGGACTTACAATGGGCAGCCCCTTATCTCCATTTCTAGCTAACCTCTTCATGAGTAGATTTGAAACACACATCAACACAGCGTTTCCATTCATATTTAAGGTATGGTACAGATATGTGGATGATATATTTGCCATAGTTGACAGAAAACTCATTGACGATGCCTTAAAACTTCTAAATATTCAAGATAAAAACATTTCATTTACATACGAAATAGAAACAGATAACATGCTGCCATTCCTGGATATTAAAATAATGAAATGCCAAGAAAAACTTAAATTTGGAATATACAGAAAGAATACACATGCAGATAATCACATCAAAGCTGACAGTTTAAACCCTACAGCACACAAACATGCAGTAATTAACAGTTTAACACACCGGCTAGTTAACCTACAAATTAGCAAAGAAGAATATTTTAAAGAATACAAACAAATAGAAGAAACAGCAGTTAAAAATGGTTTTAAAAAAGAACTAGTACATAAAAAGGTGCAGAAATTCAAGAGACAAAAACATATCAAAGAAACCACAACACTTTCAGCAAAAAAAGATAAACTTATTTTTAAAAAATTCACATATCATCCATGGGCGACAAAAAAAAATTTCAGAATATTCTTAAAGATTTTAATATCAGGTTGGCACCGATTAATAGATTTAATGTTCAAAATTTGCTGATAGATAATGTTAATGACAGTATTTCACAAGAAGAAAAATCAGGTATTTACAAAATAAACTGTGCAGAATGTGAAAAAATCTACATAGGGAAAACAAAGAGAAACATTGGCACACGGTTAAAGGAACATTTCAGGAACATAAAGTACAAGCAAATAGAGAAATCAGCAGTAGCATATCATTTTTGGACACAAAATCACGACATAATAAATAAAACAAAATTATTAAAATCAGTACAAGGACCTACGGAATTAGCAACCTGGGAGAAAATCTACATCTACAAATACAAAAACAGCATAATGAACTTCGACATTGTCGGGGATGAAAACATAAACTACAAGTTTATCACACCGCCACCAGAGCAGAATATACATTCCCACAGCTCAACGAATGATCCGACAGTTGAACCTTAGCATGGCTGAAGATGGGAACAAATGTTCTCGAAACCGGTTCCATACATTTATAAAAAGTAAGTGAAGCTTTAAGAGTGTGTAGTTCAACTAATCATACAATGATATCCATTAATATTCATATCCTTACACAATGGGCAGTGGCTGTCCTTAACTACTTTTATCCTGAACAGATGTTCTGACAGACAATCACATCCAACAATTAAGCTGAATTGGACAACTCCAATTTCCTTGGTTTCAATAAAAGATGTTTGAAAGTATTTAGATCTTTGTATGGTTTTCCTTTAAATTTTTGTTGGATATTTTATTGTTTTTGTTCAGTTATTAATCTTTCTGTGAGTTTCAATTTAGAGTAAGTTCTAGTTCAAAAGATAGTTTTAATTTTATGGTGGCTCCTCCTTTTTTTTTTGCCAAAGTATCATTCCCCTGTAATCCCACATGACTCGGGATCCATTGTAAAACTATTTCTGTCTCTGATCTGAATTGTATGGTATAGTTTTCTTATTTCATTTAAAGTGTATTTTGGCAGGTAATTGTAATTCATTATACTTTGTAGTGTTTCTTAAGAGTCTTTTAAGATAACAATTCTTTTATTTATGTTTGTATATACAGTAGATTTTTTGCTCTAATGGCCATTATTTTGTCATCAAAATTGTTAGCATACTGTCCCAAAGGTGTATATTGAGAGAATTCTTCACAGCATATTCCAAGGCCTGCTTCTCCATTTTTAAGAGATCCATCTGTATATACTGTACACCATGCATTAGTTGGATAATAGATGTTTGGTGTACTAAGTGCTGTCAATCTTAATACCTCAGGTAGGTCATTCTTCTTGGAGACCACTGTATTCAGATTTAGTTTCATGCTGATATCTGTATATGTAAAGAGTGTGCAGTAATACCACCTCCTCATGGTGCTTTCCAAACATGTGCAGTGTTTACACTTCTGAAATGTATTAGTATCAGATGGCACGAACATAGCAACAAGGAATTAGATATCACTTATATGTATAATTTTGAAGCTGTTTACAGTGAAGCCATTATATTTAAAATGATAATGGCTGAGGATGGGAATGCTGGTTCCCAAAACATTGTTCAAACTTAGGATAATATAGTAAGTGAAGGGTGTAAAAAATTCAGTTTAAAAAAAAACACTTAAACACCTACACAAAAGACAAAATTCCACCAGGAAAGCAATCAGGCATTTATGAAATCAGTTGCAAAGACTGTGACATGAAATACATAGGCAAAACAAAAAGAAATATTACCATACGTTTTAAGGAACACATGAGAAATGTTAAATATAAACACACAGAAAAATCAGCAGTGACAGACCATTTTTGGGAAAAAAACCATGAATTCCAAAAGGAACCAATACTATTGAAAGCTCTTCAAAAATCCATAGAATTAACAATATGGAAAAATATATTTATAAACAAAAACAAAGAATTTTTGGCTAACATTGATCTCCCAAACAACAGCTACCTCATCAATAAATTTGTTCAAGTCACAGAGCAACGTCTTAATACCATACTGGGAAGCAGCCAGTGGGACCAAGCTGAAGATGGAGGCAATTGCCTTTGAAACATGTCCAAGTAAGTGGAGCAAAATTAGTGAAATTTAAGTAATTTTGTAACAATAATTTGTCATATTATGAATATTCTACTTATTAAGTCTATACTCTAATCCCAGCTATCTTGCCGGTAGCTTGACACAAGCATATGTAAAAAATCGCATTTAAATCTAAATAAACATAATAGTGTGGTTAACTATAAAACCTAGTCTACACGTACTCGATGGCTTTGGGTTGCCTCTTACACACACCTTTGAAGTCCCCAAGGTATATGGACTCAGATGAGGGAGAATTTGTGATAGTGGCTAAATATAGCAATAGCTCAGATGGTTAGAGAGCATTGGCAGAGTACGCCAAAGATCCGGGTTGAAGCCCTGACCATGACCTTGAGTATTTCTTATCTGACCCTAATTTGAGGTCATTTTCTTGATGAGACTGTGTTCAATGATGGGACTAGTTTACATCTTCATAGTACAAATAATCATCACATTGACCTCTTCCACAGTATGAATGTTACATTAACACTTATAAAATCTTCATTATGTTAACTTTTTTCATGAATTGATTTTATAAATAGTACAACATAATTCAAGCTTACCTCTAAAAGTTGTAATGTGTATAATCTACTTGGAAGCATGGGTAAGTACACAAGGACACATCTACACAATCACATTGGTTCCTTGCATATTCCCCTTTTCTGCACACCATACACTTCCAAAATGGATGTAACTTTTTGGCTTTTGCTGGGAACCTTTTAGGAAAGTGTTTCTGTTAATCTAAAGGCTATAAGAATAGTGGCTTTTCTATCCCCTGTGTGTACAGGCCTCTGAATGTTATAGTCAGCAATTAGGTGCCAGTTATCGATAAATCGGAAATCCAGCATGTCATTGGATTTTTGGTTTAGAGTTATAATCAAACAACTGTATTACTGGGAACTGGAGAGATGGCTAGCCAGAGGAATAAAATTCAACTACTCACTATTAATATTCTGCTTTGTAAACACAAAGAGATGGACCAACTCTTTAATTATTTGAATAGATAATGATACACATGCAGTGCATAATGTTTTACTTTGCAGATTAAACCCTCTTCTTGCATACGTCACTAGTCATCTCTCCAGCTCGCAGCAGCGATGTCCTAAATGTGAAAAAATAATTTCTTGTACCATTAATGATTTTTTGTAAAGAGGGATATGCATACAATACCTGAATCACTAAATTGACACCATCTATATGCATATTATATTCCTATATATGAGGTTTGAAAAGGTCATTATTAGTATAGACTTATATTTTGCCTGTATCAATTTAGAATTTTGGGCTACAATTTGATAATGCTGTCACCACCCCTCTATTGTCAATCCCGTTACCAGTGTAAATGCAGCTAATGTAAACATATCTTTAAGATCATTGTATCACTGAGTCAACTGTTAGCTGATGATGAGGACAATTATCTGCAAAACATGTACTAAATTTAAACAAGTGGAGCCAATAAGAGTGTGTAGTTCAACACAATCAGACAATTCTTAATTATGTGATTAGCTTCACAGTACAAGTTCTAATTATTATTTCAAGTTAGACATATCTTGTTTTACTTTACAAAACTTTACACCAAAACTGGACCTCTTTATTATAAATTGCTTCAACCTTCAGTCTTATTTCCATCCCAATGCACCATAGACCTACAATTTCTTAGCTGAAACCTTTTTTGGTGATTTGAAGGGCTAATATATTTACCAAGTACAAACTACAACCCCTTAAAATGCATAGTTCTTTGTGGAAAAGGTCAGTGACAAATAAACGAGTGATTTTTTTTGTGTGTCTGTGTGTTTTTCTTAAACATCTTTATTTACACAGCATACTGTGCATTGCATTTAAAATAATATTACATGCCAAATTTTTCACATATAACATTAGTTTTGATAATTACACATTATACAGACTTCCTTATGCTATTCTAATGGCTGTATATGTATATATAATTTATGAGAGAGAGAGAGAGAGAGAGAGAGAGAGATTGTGTGTGTGTGTGTGTGTGTGTGTGTAGACTGTGCATGTGGAATGAATCCTTGTGTCATCTGGATAAGAGTTTTGCTTTGCTCGATAATCAGTTTGAATCAATGAAAGTACAATGTAAATGAAAAAGAGCATGCATTCAGTTTAAGAATGAAAATCACTTATACAAATCTTCCCTGTATTTTAATGTTTTCAATATCTTGTAAATCATGACTGTTACTTGAAACAGCCAGTGTGTCATGCATGACATATTCTTTGATTTCTTTTTTGTTTCATTAAATATCTTAACAAATAAAAGAAATATTAATGGTTTCCTATAATACAAAACATGTACATTTCAAGTCAGCTTGAATGCACATCTCTATTTATTAGGTGTTGGGAGCAGCCACAGGAGATTTAATGGCCATTAGGCACAAGGTTAATGGAATTACTGTCTGGGGCAACACCCATAGCACTAAATTCATTCCAAACATATTCCAGCTTTTTGAAAACCTGCTCTATAGGATAAATTAAACTCTAATTTTTAGCAAATTACCTGTTTTTCTATGCTGCTGACCACTAGAGACTGGAAATTGGATGCGAAGCTGTTTGGACTGCTCGGCAGTCTTCTCTTGCAGGGTTCTGATTGGCAATTGTACAGAATTCTGTAACAATTTTAATTACTAATAATAACACCTGCACTTCTCAAACATCTTCAGTTATAAGGAAATACAAACATCAACATACTTTTACTATAATTAAGATTATTGTATGATTGAGCCAAACTATACACTCTTATTGGCTCCACTTACTTGTTTAAATGTAGAACATGTTTCGCAGGCCATCTATGCTCAGCTTTGGAGCCATACACAATGAAAATTAAGCATAATGTAAGTAAAATCTAGAGGATATGTATTGTAATGGAACCATTCAAAATGAATCACGTATACATAAAAATAAACATTCAGTTAGACATAAACTTAGAAGCTTGCAAGGTTCAAGATTTTGCATCTATGTCTAAAGGAAAATGTATGAAATTAATCAGAATGCGTTGCTGCACAGTTGATAGAATGGCTTCAATGAACTATCCTTGTTTTTATGACCCACCATCCTCTTCGCCGAGATATTCTACTTTTTAAATATATTACTCCATGCAAATTAGTTGCACTTTGCACATGCATAAATGCTATAGCTGTCTACTCAGAAGTAGCCATTTTCAATCAGCTGTTAGTTGATCTTCACTTGTTCATTCTGTTGATTGACTAAACTTACATTTGCATCTTTCATTGCAAATGCCTACATACTATAACGTTTACACATTATGTCTTATTTTATTATGTTTATGTGAAATTTTCATTGTGAATGGGCCTAATTGCCATTGGCTGAGAATGCAAATGATGTTTTGCAAAATATGTTCTGCATTTAAACAGTTGGAGCCAATAAGAGGGTGTCGTTCAACTCAATCATAAAATAATCTTAATTACATGAATAGCTTCACTGTACAAGTTCTAATTAGCATTCCAAGCTTACAAGCAAACACTGTTACTACTTTTTTTTAAATTGCTTTGCCTACTGAATATTAATTATGTTGGTTTTAATTTCAACATTTACACTGCACTGACAAGGTTTTTCCTTTACTACAGAAATCATTAACATAAAACATCTTTCTTTAGTAGTACTTTTATGCAATATGACACGAATTGGCAGGAATGTATTTCCATTAATAGCAGTTAAAGCAAATGATACTGATAATAAGCAAAAAATTAAATTTTTTTCTTAATAAAAGTAATCAAACTGCTAGTTTTTGGTCAAAAGAAATGAAACAGAGAACAGAATTCTTTTCTTAGCTATAGTTTTAGAGATACATTACTCTTCATTACTTGTTCCTCTATTAGTAATTACAGTAAAAAGCAGAATTTCAACATTTTTATATGAGGGTCATTCAATATACATTCTCTGGACTATGAAATTTGTTACGACTGCCTAGCACTATGGTGCGTGCATGGAAAGATAAGTCATTTGTCCCACACACATAAAGGTACAGTTACAGATGAGTAGAAAACAGAGGCACCTTGTGAAACAGAGTGCTTCCTACACCGTATTGTAGCATAGTAAATGCACATGTGTTCAAGATCTGGTGTCAGAAGTGCATATAGTAATTTGGTATAAAACACCTTATTGTGGAAAACAAATACAATTTGCATGCAGGAACAACCAAAGAATATCCTAAACAGGTATACATTTTTTACTTTAAACTCCACTTACTTATATAAAAATAAGAAGCATTTCGGGAGAATCACTCCCATCTTCAGTTGCTCACTGAACCGCCATTACTCGAAACAATGGCTAGACAACCGGATGTTCCTGTGGTGGTCTCTGTTGGTTGAAGTAGGAAGTTGCTGAGTTCACCCATAGGATGAAACTTGAAATTCAATAAGTTTTCTCTATTTTTTAATATGAATTTTTTTTTCCAAGTGGATAATTCCAATGGGTTGTGAAGATGTTTTAGCAGTTTAATTCCCAGTTTTAGTTCATGATTTTTGGCCCAAAAGTGAGCTGCTACTGCTGATTTATCCACCTGTTTAAACCGAATATTCTTAAAATGTTCTTTCCTCCGAATTTCCAAATTTCTCTTTGTTTTGCCTATGTAGCTGTTCACAATCTGCACATTTTATTTCATTAATTTCTGATTTCTGTTCTGTTAGTATGGAGTCTTTTACTGTGCAACCTAATAAATTCTTGATGTTGTATCTGTTCTTTGGGGTTAACATTATCAGAAAGAATGTTTATGCTGTGCTACAGTGGAAGTCAGCACAAGACATATAGCAAGACAAAACTGTTTTTGTAGGTTTCACATTAACTTAAATATTAATGAATATACTGAAAAAAGAGAGCTGTGTGTCAATAATTATAAATTTCCAAACTTTTTTCACTATTAGGGAGAAGAAAATTTCATTCTGATATGTCCTTCACTAGTGTCCCTTTTCAAACACTAACAGTACATTTATACATCCCAATGGTCTTGATAGCAGATTTCCATTGTTTTAATGTCTTTATGAAATTGCTCCCCTTGTTCTTCACTCATTGCACCAAGATTCAAGGGAAGTAATCAACATGGCTGTTAAGAAAATGAACTTTAACACTCATTCTACACCATAGATTTCTAAAAATGTAGCATTTTTTCCACAATTTCTTTATAGTTCTCAGATTTCTTGTTGCCAAGAAAATTTTCTGTCACTTTTTTGTATACCTACTAAGCTGACTTCTCTAACTCGGACATCAACTGAGGAAAGGTCTCATCCTGCATTAGCTCACGAATCCGGGGGGTCCATCAAAAATACTTGTTGCTATCTTAGCTTCAGTTTACTGTGGAAACTTTGTAACAAATACGTTGAAACTATCACTATTCTTATTCAGAGCAGTAACAAATTATTTCATCAGATCTAACTTAAATTAGAGTGGTGAAAGGACATTAGAAGGAGAAACCAATGATTCATACATTAAGAACATTGTACAATTGAGTCAAACTAACACTCTTTTGCTCCACTTACTTATTTAAATATGTAGGACAGGTTTCTCAAACACTTTGTTCACATCGTCAGTCTATTGTGGAATGGAGAATAAACCATTATGCTGTGGGAATGTGTAATCTGCTCTGGTGCAGTTGTGATGAATTTAAAGTTTATGTTTTCATCACCGGAAGTGTCGAATTTCATTAAACTGTCTCTATACTTGTAAATGTAGATTTTCTCCCATGTTGCTAATTCTGTAGGTCCTTGCACTGATTTTAATAATTTTGTTTTATTCAATATGTCTTGGTTTTCTGCCAGAAAAGAGATGCCACTACTGATTTCTCCAACTGCAAAATGTTCCTTTAACCGTGTGCCTATGCTTCTCTTTGTTTTTCCAATGTAGATTTTTTCACATTCTGCACAACTTATTTTATAAATATTACTTTTTTCTCTTGTAGAATACTGTCATTAACATTGTCAATCAGGAGATTTTAAACATTAAATCTGTTTACAGATGCTAACCTGATATTAAAATCTTTAAGAATATTCTGAAAAATTTTTGTAGCCCATGGATGATATATGATTTTTTTAAAAATTAGTTTATCTTTTTTTGCTGAAAGTGTTATGGTTCCTTTAATAAGTTTTAATCTCTTGAATTTCTGTACTATTTTGTATACTAGTTCTTTTTATAACCATTTTTAATGGCTGTTCTTTCTATTTGTTCATACTCTTTAAAGTATTCTTCTTTGCTAAATTTTAAGTTTAATAGCCGATGTGTTAAGCTGTTGACAACTGCATGTGTATTCTTTTTGTATATTCCAAATTCCAGATTTTCTTGATGTTTCATTATTTTTACGTCCAAGAATGGTAAAATGTTATCTGTTTCAGTTTCATACGTGAATGATATGTTTTTTTTATCTTGTATATTCAGAAGTATTATGGCATTATTAATGGGTTTTTTGTTAACTATGGCAAATATATTGTCAGCATATCTGTACCATATTTTAAATATGTATGGGTTAACTGAGTGATGTGCATTTCAAATCTGCTCATGAAGAGGTTAGCCTAGAAATAGAGACAAGGGGCTGCCCATAGTAAGTCCTGATTGTTGTTTATAAAATTTGCCCTTGAAAGAAAAGTATTATTGGTTTTGCAAATTTCTGTAAGTTTAATGTGTTCTTTTATCTGTGCATCATTAATTCCACTTGTTCTTAGCCATTCTTGCAGTGGGATATACATATGCCTATTTTGAAACTCCTCCATATCTTGCCTTAGTTTCTTAAATAAATTTGGATCATAAAATTTTATGAGCATGGCGAATTATGTACTATATACTAAACTTAGGTATTCATTTTTTTACACTAAACTCCAAAGTAAGATGCGTTTCTGGAGAATCTCTCCCATCTTCAGTTGTTCACCGAATTATGCACTGTTGCAGTACACACCCTTTCACTTACTCATACATCCTTTACGAGTTCATCATTTCATCTCATATATCATCAGTGTCCACCGCTTGTGATCCTTCAGTAGTTAAAATGGGCATTAAACACCATTAAAAAAAACTTTTCCATACACCACAACACTGAGTTTTAACCTAATTGATTACAGATTTTTCCAATGATTTTCAAACCTTTTCTAACAAATCTATTCCATCTGATACATGTTCTTTGTCTTCCCTTTTTTTTTTTTTTTTACCACTTTTCCCAAAAAAATTCAAATTCACTTAAATCAACAGGAATATCTTTTGCCAAGGATCAATCACATCTACCACATCTGCTAACTTCAAGACTTGCATGTTTTCTCCATTCTGCAACCCTTTCATATTCCAAAATATAACTCTCAGTGTCTTTCCTTAAACTGGTCCCTTTCTATCTATTCTAAACTCATCCAATTTGGCCCTGCTACTTGTCATCCTGTCAGCAGCTGATCTCTCTCTTATGCCGTCCTCCATGTTCATGATGCTTTCTCCAGGTGATGATACAATGCTGAGCCTTTCATTCCTCCATACATCAATTCCTGCAGCTGCTACCAAGGTTATTTTAGGTATGTCTCAATCAGCTGTTTATCTGGCACAATCTGCTTGGTTGTTGACATATGGCTAACATCACCCCTCCTCCTCTCTTCTAGTCTGCCTCCCTCTGTACTACCTTCGGTTTGCTCTTCTTCCTTCATTCTCCAATGACTTATCTATCCTCTCTTTTGATTCCAACACACATTTCATATTTAGCTGACGAATATCCTGTTTCCTGTCATTTATCCACATATTTAAGCCTCAAACAAAAGATTTTTCTTCGTTGGCTCTTGCTTTCAACTCTCATTATAACAAACTTCTTATTTCTCTTTCTTTCTTCCTGTAATTTTATTCAACAAATATTTTCGTCCCTTTTATCTTTTTCATTTTTGAAAGAATTATCCATTTTATTTTCATTATAGCAAGCTTAACTATTACTGGTCTTGGGTTTGGACTGCCCAGTTGAAAACTCAACTTATCTTGAAAGATCACTTCGATTTGCTCTTATATTAGTTTTCTTTTCATTTCTTTGATCCCAAATATTATCCATTCCTTTTCCTTCACTTTTCTTCAGATCTCTCCATATATGACATTCTCTGACTGCATTCTGCCAATTCCATGTTCACCTTTCCTTCAAATTCTCCTAATATTGACTTAATTTCCTCAAATCACCTCTCCAATCCTATTAAATTTGCCATGTCCTCAGTAATGTACTTCAACATTCACAAAATTTGTTCCATTTCTGGACTGAGATTGAGTTCTACTCCTCCATTTTAAAACTGTACCATTAACACCAACTTATACTATGACATCATGTTTATCTGCTCATGTGATCTTTCACCATTCAACAAAATAAATTTGGATTTATTAAAAAGATCAATTCTGCCCCTATACACTTCCAGCTGGATTCCCTTCTTTAGCTCTATGCAAGCATGTATACAACACAACCGTCTCCAACCTTCAGTCTATAAACAACTTTCCTTTGTAACAAAATTAAGTTACCTTGCACACTTGCAGATACTGGAAAAATATAAAATAAATTGCCAAAGAAATGAAAGCATATTAACACCATACTATGACAAGTTTTAGTGCACACTAACCCTGATATTCATGACTATTGATGATGGTCTTTCCTTGATCTGGAATGGATGATGAAAAGGTTTCTCTGTGTCACTGCCACTGCTAAGGCGCTCTTCTTTGTCTGATTCACTTGAGTCTTCACCCAGAGCTTCTTTTTTCGACAACTGCTTACAGAAATCTATAACATTTTTTCAAATGATAGAACAATTGTTTTTAAACAAAAAATAAAACAGTTGTTAGGAAGTTGAAGGAAAAATTTATGAATCAAGCACCAACTTTGAAGAAATTAATATGAGGAGGGAAACTAAATGTAAAATTAATTTGAAAATTTTCATTAAATTTAACATAATTAACTCTTCCGATGCAGTTATTTTGTAATATTTAGACGATATTATATCATACGGATAAACAATGTTAATAACCTTCCTGTACAACAGAAAGATTACATATTGCTTTTGAAGTTCCTGCATGAGATTCATCTGATAAGCAAAATACAGGTCAAACTTATATAATCATACTAAACTTGAATACTTACTATTACTATGTATTAGTTTTTATCTTTATTTAAACTGTACAAAATCCCAAATCTAGGGTTGAACTTCCTAAAATTACTTACATATTTATTCCTTTCTAATTCCAAGCATATTACATAATATAATGAATTTTAACTGCTAGTACGGTTTCTGTTGGTCTGTGAACAGCGATGTGGCACTTTTATTTTAATAATTTACAACCATACTTCAGTTATAACTTGACTTTTTAAATTGACTTTGTTTAAGCACGATTTTAAATTCATACTTTATGACCATGCTGAAGAGACAACTTGATTAATTAGAATGAAGTAATTTTTGTGATTTACAGTTGCAGTCAAGCTATTTGTGCTATATATGAACAGTGTGCTGAAAAGAATGAATCTATGGCCCCCAAAGAATCTGTAGACGTGCTGTTAAATGTGAATACAAAATATTTCATAGTGAAGATAGTAAATAGCTTTCACTCCCATTTTATTACAATTGATTAATTATTAACAATACCCAAATAATTAATAGGATAATGCAGGTTATTTTGAGTGATATATGTTAAATGTAAAAACTACATCAGAAATATATAAAAAAAAAGTATCAAAAATTTAAATATTCAAAAACAGTTTAATATTTTATAATACTTCAAAATAAACCTAGCAAGCATTTCTCCAAAAATATATGAGCCATTCAACTGAGCAATTATATAAAATAAGCCACCAAAGAAACATGCAAAACTTGACTGCAAAATTTTACATACATACATATCTCAACTTGTAACAATTTTATGAAAATACAAATAACATAAAGGAAAATAACTTTCAAAGAATACCCACCATTATACAGTGAACATACATATTGCAATAATGCAATATCACAAAATTTCTCAAGAGAATGCATTTTACCATCTTAAATTTTAAACTTTTAACAACTCACAATACCTTTAATTCTTCAAAGAATGGTGTAATTATGTTTTCCCTGTATCTCTACACATTCGAAGTATTTCATAAAATAATACCCTATCATTCTGCAAGCATTCACTGCTCACCATATGCCAAATTTTTTATTATTTGATCACATTTCATGTATAAGATTGGGTTTTTTTTACACTCTCAGTATCTGTCCTGTTTCACTACATAGGCATTTAAAAAGGAAAAAGAATAAATATGGGTCAACAGGTAAGTCATAACATTTTCCAAAACTCAGTTGCAGAAATTTACCTTACCTACATTATCACACTTCTACAATTCCCAAACAACAATTATCTTTTATATTTTTTAATTTTAAAAGTATGAGGCATTCCAAGCCAAGGTTCGTAAAATTCCTGTTTCTGGTCCAAGTCTTCGCAGAGATTTCTTTACACTTTTTTCTAATCTTTCTCAAATTTGTGAAGTTTCTTCTCAGTAAGCAGTTTATTCTTGGTTTCTTAACAAGAACAGCTCCTATTTCCCTAAACCTATTCACAAAATTATGAACGTACATCTGGAGAAACACTGGGAATTTTCTCACTTTTCTGCAAGAGTTTGTTTTCAAAAGCAAATCATTCTTGAACATGCTGAGTTCTAACGTGTACTGACCTTTTTACTATAATAGCACTAACACACAAATAAAGGGAAAACACTTTGTTCCACAATTTATTACCTTTAGGCCCAGTTGTATAGAAGTTGGTAATGGAGATTACTTTTAACTGTAATTTAAGAAGTGATTAGAGATTAGTCATCATTTCTGTTACAATCTCAAATTCACCTCGAGTTTGCAATAACCAACAAACCTATGGGAATGTCAAGAAATAATAGAGAAATTCATGTTTAGAATTAAAATTTATGTTCAGCTGTTCAGCACCAGAAAATCAGTGGTTATTCCTGCCTCCTAGACATATGCTTCCCTCCCCTCTCCCTTAATATGTCTTAAAACATGTGTAACGAAAAGTTAAAGTGAATGTAGGTAGCAAATTTTAACATCCATAAGAAGGATATTGCTATTGATTCACTGCAAAAATATTAGGGAATAATTTAAATTTAAAAAAAAAAAAAAAAAAAGCAATATGATCTCAAATAAAGATAAAGAATGTACATGGGGGAAATTGTCAAAGAAATTCTATTCCGAAGACTTCTGCATTATTAACCCCAGATGATACAATGGATATGTATGTGTGCAGTCTATAGCACCTAACACTCCAGGAAAGTTGCAAATGTTATTAAATCCAAGCATCAATTCCTTTACATCATTCTCTTCGGTTAGCATTTCAGTAAGCTAACTGTCATTTCACAGCTGTAAATGCTGTTTATGAATGATTCCACTAGCCATTCCTTTCTCCACTGTAAAGAACTATTTATTCCTGTTTCATAGAACCTTAAAGTTAGTAGTATCATGAACATCAAATTCAAAGCATGAGTTCACTTAGTTTGTGATTGCAATTGAGGAAATAATATCTGTTCCAGAAATTGGACATCTTTTGCTAAGCAAAATTACATTTGAATTGTTTGTTGTTCAGTTCTAGGAATGGATTATTTCTCTCATGAAATACACGAGGAGCAAAGTGAAATTCATCTTACAATATACCATTTGTAAGGTTAGCCTAAAATAACACAA
Source organism: Metallyticus violacea (assembly GCA_030762175.1). Taxonomy (NCBI): domain Eukaryota; kingdom Metazoa; phylum Arthropoda; class Insecta; order Mantodea; family Metallyticidae; genus Metallyticus; species Metallyticus violacea. The sequence continues at coordinate 24,514,136 of CM060841.1, forward strand.
TTCAATGTAACAGTGTCTATTATTACATGCAAATGAAAAGTGAAACATTGAAAAACTTTACCTACATAAAATCAAAATAAACATGATTGGTTTTATTTATAAATGAAGTTATGCTTCTGTACTCTGAGAAATGGTTTATTTAACAATTATAACTATAGCTAGTGTTTTAACTTATGAAATTTTGCAAGTTAGATTTAATTTGAGATTAAGCAGAAATTATCTTAGATTAATGTTTATACAACCAAATTCCAAGTTAAGTATAAATGATGGTTAAAATAATGCTCTAAACTGAACTGGCCCTAAGAATGTGTAACTGCTTTAAGTGAGGATACTGAAGGTCAGAGTAACCAATAAGCACCATATTCTTCTAAGCTGCCATTGCCAAGCTCTAGCAGTTGAACATTCATTAAAAGAACTGTTTTCTTTCATGCTACATTAGCAGTTCAGTGCTCTCCCACACTCACCATTCGCTTCCTTTTCTACATTGCAACAGACTTGATAGCTAACATTTAAAAAAGTTGAGTCCAAATTGTAACATATACATCACTAAGATTTTAATAAAAAGGAAGATTAGTTTCTGGAGCCATCACTTCCATCGTTGGTTCCTGGTCGACTGTCAGCCTCGCTCCTCCTGGTGGATTGATTCGTCTCTGGTGTAGGTTTAATGAACCACTGTATTAGTATATCACTTGGCAAGATTTCTGCTTATTTTTCCAAATATAAATGTTTTCCCAGACTGTAAGTTCAGTTTTCCCTTTATATTTTTAAGTAGTTTGGAGTTTTTATTAACGCTATGTTGTTCTTTCCAAAAATGCCAGGCCACTGCCGATTTTTCTTCTTGTCTTTGTTTTTTATTCCTAATGTGTTCTTTAGCTCTTGTTTTTATATTTCTTTTGGTCTTTCCAATATAAAATTTTTCATAATCATTGCAGTTCATCTGGTATATTCCTGATTTTTGTTGTAAGTTATCTTCTTTTTGTTTTGAGTTGAGGATATTTTTAATGGAATAATTATTTTTTGGGGCCAAAATAATGTTATATTTTTTTAAAAATCTTTTGAAATTTATGAAAGTTTGATGGGTATGTAAATTTTTTTTTATATTTTATTTTCTTCTTTGATAGGAGTAAGTGTAGTAGTGTCTCTAATTTTCTTTTTATTCTTTGCCCTATTTTCTTGTGTACAACCTCTTGTTTGAAGCCATTTTCTATAGCTATATCCACTATATTATTCATTTCACATTCATATTCCTCCTTGTTCATAGGAAAATTAACCAGTCTGTATGCAAGACTATTTAAAACTGCATGCTTGTGAGGAATTGGATTAAAACTCTTATATTTAATATAATTATCCATGTGTGTAGGTTTCCTGTATATGCCAAAAATTAGGTGATTTTCTTTTTTAATTATCTCAATATCCAAGAAAGGTAACTGTTTATTGCATTCTCTCTCCATGGTGAATTTAACTGTTTTTTCCTGTAGGTTGAGTAACTTGAGTGCATCATCCAAGTGTCTTTCTAGTACTATTGCAAAAATATCATGAACATAGTGGTACAAAGTTTTAAATAGCCGAGGAAAACTTTTTACCAGTCTAATTTAAAATGCACTCATGAAAATATCTGCCTAAATTAGAGACAGTGGACTACTCATTGTCAAACCAAAATTTTGTTTGTAATATTTGTTATTGAATGTAAAGTAATTTTGTTCTAGACATAAGTTTATTAGTGCAATGTACTCTTGAATATCCCCATTTGTTATTCCTATTTTGACAGCACTGCTCATTTGATACTTTCCTATAAATTTAATGGCTTTGCATCTCCATACAGATAGTACTTTGTTCTTTAGTGATTTGCTGAATCTGGAAATTAGTAAAATTTTGGATAGTGGAATAGTGAAGTGATTTTAAAATAATTGATTTTTATTATGATTTTCTATCACAAAGTTTGGTGGTATCAATAAAGAGAAATATGATTATGTCTCTGTGGATGGTCAGCTATGGCTGCTATGTGAGAGCCCTATGATTGCCAAGAGTATGTTGGGAAATTCATAGCTGTACCAAATTTTACTTAAGTGTGAAGCTCAAAAGATTATTCTTTAAAGTGTACATCCATAGTTATGCTGCCTGTATTCAAAGTTTATAGGGATTATTCTCTGCACTTATCTAGAGCACAAATTACGAAAGAGGTGTCAATTAGCAATAATAATGAAATGTTGCCTACTAATTTCAATAAACGTCTTCAATTGTTCTTTTATTCTTTTCTTTTCTTTCTTCCGATAACACCTGTTTTCATTTTATATTTATTTAAAATACAATGCCTGAAAGTTCATTACAACACAATTAAATTTTTCAAACAAAATAAAAGCAATCAACACATGCCGGTAAAAATATGTAAACTCAAAATAAGAAATATATAACAAACCTGTGAGCTCTGCCACACTCTTTCCACCTGCTTTGATTGCGACCACCTTATCCTGGGTGGCAACAGAACTGGGTAGGGCACCCTGCTTCAGTAGGTTCATTGCATTTTTTCGTGCTATTTCTAATAACTTCTGTTTATCAATGTGGGCAGATGAAGATGATGATGCTGACCTAGAACACAAAAGTGAAGTTAATCACAATAAATATTTGTCTTTTTTACAGCACCCCATTATCATTGGGTCATTATGTCCAATAATCATCATTAAGATTAAAGCTACATTTTTCATGGCCATTTGGATAAAAAGACACTTTTCTGTATATTTTCTTACCATTCAAAGCATTTAAATTTTAAGTTGTGGTAACATAATAAAGCTAAGAATAATTACCTCAAGTTAATATTACTGAAGCTTTAAACATTTGTATGTCATATTTCATAAGTAATTTTCTGCTTAACACTTTAATAGCACAGCTTAAAACATGCAAAGGACAAAATGTATATGATATAAACTATTTAACATTAATTAACAGTGCGATTAAAACAATAGTTTATCACATTTTAAAGTATACAATTTTTATCCATTGCCAAATTTCTTTGTCCTAAAACTTTATCCATTGTTAATATTAAGCTGTTGGCAAACATTCTGCAAGTCTATTCACAATTGTGAAGCAAGCAAAAGAAATGAAATTATCTGAGATAAATGAACTACAGCTGCTTAACAAATACTTAAACATGAACAATTTTTACAAATTGTGGAAAATATGGGGGTGGATCATTAAGTTACATACAATAATTTTTTCTTGCAAAATTATTATATCTGGGATTGTTAAATTTGCAGACATATAGTTTGAAGTTCATGCTAGTGACATGAGATGTTCAATCAAGTATAGCTCTTGCGACAGAAGCAAAAACTGTATCGCAAAGATGGCAAGCATGTGTCATCAACTTCAGAAGAAAAAAGAGGCATAGTTTGTTTTTTGTGGGCAAAGGGACAAAATATGTGAAATATGTGGGGAATTTTGGGGGTTTGTCAGAAAAACAGTTTGGACCATAGCAACATCGCCAGGGGTTGCACATTCTTTGAAGGAGCCATGAGAACCTTGATGACTTGCCACGTTCTGAATGACCAATAACAGCTGCAACTCAACGGAATGTCACAGCCATTGAGAACGACTGGCAGATCAATCTGCAAACTTGTCAGATTGTTCAACATTTTTTACAGTATGGTGTATGATATCATGCATGAAGTGCTGAATTTTCATAAAGTTTGTATCCACTGGATACTGAAGATGTTGACAAGTGGCCAAGAGAATGATGACATGCTTGGATCACTGACAGCATTATGCTGCAAAAGGGCATACCATGACTGATAACTCCTGGGTGTACCATTACAAGCCTGAAGCATAACAGTCCTCAGTGGATTGCAAACATCCCAATTTCCCAGCAAAGAAGAAATTTAAGATGATGCGATCTGTGAAAAAAGTTATAGTGACTTTGTTTTCTATGATATGCATTGTTTTAGTCACAATTTCTTAATCGTACACAAGAGACTACTGTGAATACTGCATTGTATGAAAGAACATTGGTCAAGATGCACCATGCCCTTTGTGAGAAAGTTAATTGAATTGAAGATTTGAGAGATGAAAATTACATTTAGTTTTTGAATAGTGAAATAACTGTAATAACATTGAATCTGTGAACAATCCGGCACCTACCATGCAGTCCAGACCTTGCACCCTCGAACTTTCATCTGTTTGGCTCAAAAAAGGCAGCCAATGCTTCAACTTGATGAAGAAGTGAGATCGGCTGTGCATAGATGGCTCTACTCTCAAAAAATGGGTTTTATGAATTTGGTATATTGAACTAGTGTCTGAATTATTTTGTCTTAACTATTAAACTTTTTTTTTTACAAAATGTTGTGCGTTACTTAATGATCCACCCTTGTATGTATATGCAATGATTAAAAAACATTAGTGCAGTAAAATCATAAACTTACAAGATAAAATGAGCAATCTGAAATTTAAGTATTAAAGCTGTAAGAACGATAGTAAGTTGTTTATAACAAATCAGAAATGATATGTAACATCAAAAGCTACTGAACACTATGTTTTGTGAATATCATAACTGATTTTATGCACCATTTAATTGAAAACCTAAGCTAATATAACTTAACCTAAACTAAAAGTTGTATTTCAATGTATTCAATGTACAAATATATGGGGTACTAAAAGTTAAGAGAAATTTTACCATAAAGGAAAATTATTAAGTATTATCTAATTACCTTCTCTTGGAGCGGGAATGAGACTGTGAACGACGGGATCTCTTCCTACTTCTGCTGGAGCTTTCATGACTACGACTTCTCTTTCTACTTCGGTCTCTGCTGTGATGTCGTCTTGAACTGCTTCTGCTTCTACTTCTCTTCTCCTTCCGATCACTTCCTTTACTATGCTCACGATCCTTACTGTTATCACGTTTTTTACCATGTTCAGAGGATTTGCTGTGCTCATGTTCTTTACTTCGATTTCTTGTTTGGCTATGGTTTCTCTCTTTACTTTTGCTTTTACTACGATGTCTTTTTCTACTGCAGTCCTTTGATGTGTTACGATGAGATACTTTATTGTCTTGTTTAGGTACACTTTGTTCTCTATCTTTGCTGTGATCCTGTTTTTTTCGACATTCATCTGATTTACTCTTCTCATGTTTCTTACTTCGTTCTTTTGATCTGCTTCTGCTTCTATAAGCACATAAAATATTACAAGCAAATAAATAAAAGTATCAAAAATTATTATTAATATTAAATTAATTCTAATGACGGTCTCAGAAAATGCTTAGAGAATAAAATATTTAGAAAATGAAAAGATCCATTCGTATTATGATTACTTTCTTGACTTGCATTAATTGTACATTTGAATAAATATATACTTGAATACTTATGCCACAACTCTGTTTTATATATATATTCATCCTCCACTTTATAATCTGCCAGGAAATTCAGATTTTTGCTACCCAAGGTTTTATAAAAAACTAGGAAATGATATTGAAACCTTGAACCAGAAATATGATATAGATTTCTTGATAATGGGAGACTTTAATGCTAGTGTATGGGAAGAAAAAATTCACATAACTAAAGCAGAAAACTATTTAAAAAGAGAAAAATCTAAATATACAGAGATGTAGTGGAGATAAAATAAGTGATAGAGAAGTAAAAAATTGATTGAATTCTGGGAAGTCAATAATCCAATAATGTGCTATAGTATAAGATAGATAAGTTTGGAGAATTCATGTTTATTAACCAAAGTGTATATGCTTGATTTACCTAACGATCAGTTATACTTTAAGGTTATGAAGATAACGGTAAAGAGTTACCATTTTCCATTATTAGCAAAATTTAAAACAGTGAAGGTGGTGAAACTGGAAGAAGACAAAGGGAAAAACTGTAGAAACCTATAGATGGCATATAGAGGAAAAAGAGAATTTTAGGAAGGATCTACATTCAAACAGAGGAAGAAACTCAAAATGTGAAACCATACAATTATTTGAGTAGGGAAAAGCTGATGAAGCAATGTCATAGTTAAAATTTGAAGTGAAGTCAGTGGGGAAGACAATGAAAATCAGATTTCAGAGGAAACCTATAGAAAAGGAAACTTTTTTTAAATGAGCTAGGGGTATAAATGTTTAATTGAGGAAAAGAGGAAGGAGTGAAGTGAAAAAATTGGATAAAAGGTATAAAAGGCAGCAAAAGAGGATAACAGTAAAAAGATATGGGAATTGCTGAAGAGAATGTGTAGAGCAAGATTAATAGAAAATAAAATTGGCCCTAAAAATGGAGGGAGTACTTTGAAGAATTAATAAGAGGAAGGATATACACAACTATGCTGAAGTGTTAGATTATGAAATATTAGAGAAGGAGAAGACAGAACAGATCACAGAACTAAAAAGTAAAAAAGCAAATGGGATCAATGGAATACTGAGGAAATTCTGGAAAGTGTGGTAGGAGGATAACAGGAAAGCCCTGCTAGTAAAATTGTTCAATGCATTGCTTGAGGGTGGAAAGATTGCACACAATTGGAAATTGGGGGTGATCATATAAATTTTTAAAGGGAAAGAACAGGTAAACAATCCAAGAAATTACAGAGGCATTAGCCTCTTTATCAAGATAGGTAAGATGTTTACACGGAAGTTAGCAAAGCGATTAGTTACAGTTGGAGGCAGAAAGGAAATTATCAGAATTCCATAGGAAGTTTAGAAGGGAAAAATTTACAGTAGACAGATTTTTATAAGAACATTTATAGACAAATAGCACCCATCAACAGATTTAATTTAGGAAACATCTTGAAAGATAAAACGACGTAAAGACCCCACAAGAGAAAAAAGCAGGTATTTACAGAATAACATGTGCAGATTTTGAAAATATCTATATTATTGGAAAAACAAAGAGAAATATAGGCAAACGTTTAGAAGAGCATTTCAGAAACATAAACATAAACAGACAGATAGATCAGCTGTGGCATATCATTTCTGGACAAAAAAACCACGAGATTGTGAGGAAAGTGGATTTATTAAAAGATACTCAGGGATATAGAGAACTGGATACTTGGGAAAAAATTTACATTCACAAATACAGAGATCGATTACTGAACTTTGATATTCCAAAGGTAGAAAACACCAACTTTAAGTACATTAAAACACCACCAGAGCAGCGCTTCAATCTACAGAGCCGTTGGATTCTCCAATCAGTCGCACCCTTGGCTGAAGATGAAGAAGAGGGTCTTCAAAACCGGTTCCAAATATCACACAAGTAAGTGAAGCAATGAGAGTGTTTAGTACGACATGTATCACATGAATTAAATTGATAGCTACTTTGGATTAGATTGAGAGAAAAGGGAGTGAGTGGAAAGTTTATATGAGGGTGGTCTGAAAAGTTTCCGACCTAAACACGAAGATGGCAGCACTCGTAAATAAAACCTAGTGAATTTCGTTGTTCATCTGTTGACAGTTACTCACCAAAGTTTCAGCCATTTTGGACGCTCAGTTGTTATGTAACAGTCGTTTGAGTGAGTTGATGTGTGTGTTTTTATGAAAATGGACAAAATCGAGTATCGAGCTGTCATTAAATATTTGTTTTTGAAAGGCAATATGCCTACGCAAATCAAAGATGAGTTGATTGTGTGTATGGGGATTCTGCACCATCATTTACCACAGTGAAATTTTGGGCAGCTGAATTTAAACGTGCCCGTAAGAGCTTGGAAGACGATGAACGTTCGGGACGTTCAAAAACTGCAACTACCGACGAAAACATCGCCAAAGTTCACCAAATGGTGCTAGACGACCGCCGAATTAAAGTGACAGAGATAGCAGAAGCTATGAACATGTCAAAAGAACGTGTTTGTCACATATTAAATCAACATTTAGACATGAGAAAGCTGTCCGCGCGTTGGGTGCCGCGTTTGCTGACGTTAGACCAAAAACGTGTTCGAATGAACATTTCCAACGCTCTGTTGGCGCAGTTTAGGCGCAATAAATCCGAGTTTTGGTGCCGATTAATTACTGTAGATGAAAAATGGATACACCATTATACGCCCGAAACAAAAATACAGTCCAAACAGTGGACTGCAAAGGGGGAACCGGCTGCAAAAAAAAAAAAAAAAAAAAAAAAAAAAAAAAAAAAAAAAAAAAAAAAAACTGTTTTTTCGACTGGGAAAGTGATGGCGACTGTTTTTTGGGATAGTCATGGAGTTATTTTAATCATCTTCAAAGAGGAAAAACCATTACAGGAGCATACTACGCATCATTACTTGACAAGCTGAAGGCAGAACTAGCGGAAAAACGGCCACATTTGCAGAAAAAGAAAATCCTGTTTTACCAAACAATGCACCGTCTTACACCTCCTCAGCGGTTGTAATGGCGAAAATCCACGAATTACGGTTTGAACTGCTTGACCACCCGCCTTACTCACCAGGTCTAGCCCCAAGCGACTTCTTTTTGTTCCCTCATCTGATAATTGCGCTCGGAGGACAGAGATTTTCTCAAATGAAGAGGCAATCACCTTCGTGAACAATTATTTTGCAGAGAAAAACGCCGAGTACTATTTGGACGGGTTACAGAGATGGGAGCATCGCTAGGAGAAGTGTGTAGAGTTACAAGGAGACTATGTGGAGAAAAAAAAAAAAAAAAAAAAAAAAATCTGAAAAAAATGTCTTGTATCTTTATTAGGTCGGAAACTTTTCAGACCACCCTCGTAGGACTAATACAGAGACTATACTCACATAATAATTTTTGCATTAGGTTGAGAGAAAAGACAACTGAGTGAGAAATTTATAGGATTAATACAGAGGCTGTTGAGAGAAACAAGAACTGAATGGGAAGTTTATAGTACTAACACAGAGGCTGGACTCAGATGATAATTTTTGCATTAGGCTGACAGAAAAGGGAGTGAATGGAAAGTTTATAAAATTAATACAAATGCTGTATTCACATAATAATTGTTGTATTAGGCTGAGAGAAAAGGGAGTAATAGGAAAGTTCATAGGACTAATACAGAGGCTGTGAATGGAAAGTGTGGGTCTAATACAAAAGCTGTACTCAGATAATTTTTGTATTAGGTTCAGAGAAAAGGGAGCAAGAGGTCAGTTTACAGGATTAATACAGAGGCTCTAATCAGATAATAATGTTTGTATTAGGTTGACAGAAAAGGGAGTGAGTGGGAAATTTATAGAACTAATACAGAGGATGTACTCAGAGAATTTTGCATTAGGCTTGGAAGCAACAAAGTAACTGTTGGGTACCAAATACAATTGACTTAAGACAAAGTTGTAAATTAAGTCCTGTATTTATATAAACAATGTAATACAGTTTTTTTCACACTAACTCCATTCACTTACACAAAATCTGGACATATGTTTCGAGAGGGATCACTCCGGAAACATATGTCAAGATTTTGTGTAAGTGAATGGAGTTAGTGTGAAAAAAACTGTATTACATTGTTTATATATATATATATATCATTCCATTGTCAACAGCTTTGTAAGTACATTTAATTGAGGGAAGTCCTATATTATTCTATTTGTTTATAAATGAGATGTTGGAAGAAATAGGGGGAAGGGGGAGAATAGGCACTGTCTATGAATTAATATTAAAGACATTCCAGGGTTGTTCTTTGTGGATGATTTAGTAGACAAGTGGAAGTTTAATGAAAGCAATAGAAAGCAAAAGAGAAATATGTAAAAAATGGAGTTTAAAGATAAATTAAAGTAAATCTAAAATTATGATCTGTACAAAAATGGAACAAACTTAACAGTGACAAAAAAAGTGGTTAGAGGGGAGTGAAAATGAAGTGGTAAGGAAATTTGATTATTTAGGGGTAAGACTGAACAGCAATGGAAAATGGACAGAACAAAGGAAAAAAGGGGAAGGGAAAATTAGCTACCAATAGTGCAAGATGCTTGAAGAAAATACCAAATATGAAGAAAAATTGACTAGAGAGTATATAGGCTACAGCTGAATTGAGAATGATGCATGGGATATAAATTTGGGGGACAGAAAATTGGGTGGGAATGTATAGATTAGTCTGTAAAATGATATTGGGATTATTTAGAGCAGCACACCCAATGTAGTAGCCTTGATGGAACTGGAAGGGTTGGCAGGAAAGGATTAGTATGATTGAATTTTATTTACAAACAACAGCCCAATTGGATATACATTAATTTACACTGTTAACTAATCTATGAATTTTATCAGTACCAACGAAGAAAATAATGGTTCTCCCATATCTTAACCACCTGGTTTTATGTATGGTTACCTCTATCATATAAAACCATTTTGTGTATCCTCTTGCTCCTCCCTTTTGTTTCTCCCCCACTTTCTCCTTACTTTTCCTAGGAATTCTCTTATCTTGTTGATTTTTTCTAGCCTCTTATTTGATAATATTTTTATTGTCACTATATCTTTATGAAGATTGTCCCATTTACCATCCCAAACACTGTCCCACCACTAATTTACCATTTCACATTCCATTTCAGGGAACACACTATACACTTTCCTGCACATAATATATCCTTCTTTAGTATTTTTCCTTAATCGTTTTAAAAATATTACACCTGCATGCATCCATGCTAACCCCATTCTTCCTAATTGATCGCAATTATCAATAAATTTTTCCATCTCCCAGTTTCTTTTAACTATTCTGTATAAAACCAAAGAAAAGTTTCCCTTTAAGCTGGCCCAAATCTCTTGTTCTCAATATCTTCTATCCTCTGTCTCACTACTTTCCAAAATTCACTAACATCACTTTCACCCAATCTCCATATATCCCCCCCATTCCAATTTCTTCTAATAAGTTCCTCACCTGCCCATATCAACTCTTCCTTCTCAATATCTCTCTTTGATACATAAAGCATTCTTTTAATATGTTATTACTGTCTAATTTGAGGCCACCATTTCAAAATTCTTTCCACTAAACCTTTCCTTCCTACCTATCCTTACTGCTCGGTGAACTTTTTGGTAACCCTAAAACTTCTCTACAAAACATTATATGTATCATATCAATCCTCATTCATCCCTTTGACACTCCCCAAATTTCTACTGCATACATCTTAGACTCGACCACAGCCTCATATAATTTTTCCAAACATTTCATTGATAATTCTGGGACTTTATACAAGTTGATTCTAACAGCTTTCATAGTTAATTTGCCTTTAAATTTCTCACATTTAGACTGTCTCTCCCACATTCCATTACTCACAAAATTCAACCCCCAAGTATCAAATATCATATTCTTTCACTACCTCTATTGACTTTCCATCTATAAACCATCTCTCATCTTTTCTTAACTTTGTTCCTTTTTTAAACCCTATTATCTTTGATTTTTTTGCTATTTATCCTTAAACCCCATTCTGCACAATATCTAGTAACCTCATCAATGGCATGTTGCAATTCTATCACAGTTATTGCTTCTGTTATGAGATCATCAGCAAAAAATTATCCTGGTATTTCCTTCTTACCAATTATTGCACATGTCTATTGTTTTCCACAATCCTATCAAGAAATTAATCAATAAATAAGTTAATCAGTATCGGACTCAATTTACACCCTTGTCTCAATACAATATTTTGAGTTGTTTATTCTGAACTCCATTACCATTACATCTAAAGCAAAACCTATTCGTTTGTATAATTTTTGAAGTATTAAATTAAATTCATAAATCACTCCCTTATGTCTTAATTTGTGAGTCGACGCATTCCTATTTACAGTATCAAATGCTTTCTCAAGTTTGTAATGAAAATATATATTGTTTTATTTCTTAAATATTTACTATGGTATGGATTATCATTATGTTATCAAATGTTCTTCTTCCTTTTCTAAAACTTGCTTGAAATTCCGTTAATTTACCTTCACTCTCTGCCCACTAATGTAACCTTGCACCTAATATGCCAGTGTATATTTTACCTAATATACAAGGGTATGTCCATAAGTTTCCAGCATCACCAATAAGGATTACTGCCTTCACAAAATTCTTATTTGGCATAATACCATATCTGTTAAGTAAATAATTGCAGTTATAATTTCCACTCCTCTGTGTTCAGTTGTTCAGATATAGCTGCATAAAGAAGGCTATATGTAGAAGATTGCCACATGTTCAAAATGGAGTATCGAGCTGTTATTAAGTTGTACACAAAATAAGGACTTACTCCAAATGAAATTAAACAGCGATTGGACCGTGTATATGGGGAAGTATCTCCCTCATATTCTACCATAAAAGAATGGACCAAACTTTTTCAAATGAATCGAGAAAGCATTGAAGACGAATAGCATGCATGTCAGCCCTTGGAGATTATGCTCACTCCTGAAAACATTGCTCTTGTGGAAGGAGAAATTATGGAAGACCAGCGGCTCAAAGTTACAGAAATAACAGAAATATTGGCTCTTTCTAAAACAACAGTCCTTTGAATTATTCATGAACATTTAAACATGGATAAGGTTTGTGCAAGGTGGGTGACTAGACTTCTTTCCTCAGTCCAAATGCAGCAACAAGTCATTTGTTGTCACTCAATTTTGGAGCTCTGCCAACGAGAGGTTCTGCAAACCATTGTTATAGGAGATGAAACTATGGTCCTCTATTATGATCTCTTGCCCAAAAGAGAATCAATGGAGTGGCGTAAACCTGGCGAAGCATTGCCTCTAAAGGCCAAGGTCACTCAGCCTACCAAGAAGATCATGACCACAATCTTTTGGCACTGTGAAGGAATACTCTTCATTGACTTCAAGGAGAGAGACATCACAGCAAATAGGGAGTACTATGCTGGCCTACTGCACAAACTATATGCTTCACTCAAAGAGAAAAGGCGAGGAAAACTGAGTGGTGTTGTGCGCCTTCTTCAAGACAATGCCCCTGTGCACACAGCTCTTGTTGCAAAGGAAGCTGTGAAGAAGTATGGTTTCAAGGAGATCGATTCATGGCTTTACTTTCCTTCCAAAGGAAGCCATACTTAGGATTTTTATGCCCCCCCAAAAACTATCCTGGCCAGGATTGAACCTGCCACACTGTCTCTTATTAGCTCTTGCTGGAAATCCTCGTCTTGCAGTATTATACAGTTTTCCCACACTGAAATTGTTACACTGTCAACTGCATTGCATGTAAGTAGTTCTACATCAGCAGTTTTGAAAGTTTTATTGCTGTTGGCAACGTAATGCTGTACTCTTAACCAAACGAGCCAGATAATGACGGTGATAAGATGGAAGTCTCACTACATGTCAATTTTGAATGTCTTGCACCCTAACTTGTTCATTTTTACCAGTTGCAACAATTCTGCTCATGTCTGAGTTACAGAATGCAGAATGTTCTTGCTGGACAACCAAATAATAATGTCTGCCTTCCTTGTGTTTGTGCAAGGTGCTATTTAATTGAAAGCAAGGGTACTGGCATTCTCCATTACAATGACAGAATTAGGTACGATGTGGGACCATTTTCTGAACAGAAAGAATATCATTTCAGAATGATACTCTTTAGTAATCCATTTTGTTCTACAAATTAACTTACATTTTGGAACAAAACCCGTTTTTGCAGAACTGGCATGGCAAATAATAAGCCTTCCCCCTTTACCAATTGGGAACTTTGATGCCACTAGAGAATCTTCACTTGTCCAACACATCTTTGTGTGGTTCTAATTCACCTATGTTTCGTCTACATAATAAAAGTTAGATTTGTCTCTCTAATTACATGTATGACTCTCAAAAACACAGCCCTAGCAGCTATTGTGTCACCTCTTTTCAAAAGAAACTTTATTCCATCGTTACACTGCCTATATTTAAAGTCTATGTCCTACAATTCTTTTCCCCATTATACCCCTTTGAATTTTTCATTTTAATTGCTAATATATGTGCAGTAGGAAACTCCCCGTTTTTATACATGTCAAAATCAAGTTTCGTAGAACACCTTTATCCGAGTCATTTATCAGTTACCTCTTTTTTGAGTATAATTTTTTTTTCTGATGATCTATAGAACAGAACCACTATCATTCATGGATGATCTTGCTTCTTTAGCAATTTTTTGCATTTCTCACACCAATATCACAGGCTTCAGCTATGCATATTTGGCAACATGGTTAGCTCAACTGCTGGCCACATGCTATGTGTCGGTTGCTTCTTTCCTAAAGAACTGGTACACTTTATATACCATTTCACATGCTTGTTTAACAAAATTACACATTTACATGTTTCTTGCTCCATGTTATGCTTCTCTATAATATTTTAAAACAGAAACAAAAGCAAAAACTGAAAGAAAACCACAGAAATCACAAACAAACTACTCACAAACAACAAACACACAATACTCTCAACTTCAAATTATGCTTATTGGTTGAGCTTGGCACATGCATGACTTTCCTTGTCCACTGCACAACCTTCCCAGATCCACAAAGATAGTTGCTCCTGGCTCTGCAGTTCTTTAAAGAGGCGCATTATGCACTGCTAACTTGTTCTCTATCAATTTTTATTTGCAGTTTATTTTGGTCACTTTAGAGGTCACTTGAAGGTGTTTTATCACTTTGATTACATAGAAAAATAGTGTTCAAACCTAAACATCTAACGTTGGCTTACACAGTTATAAAGGGATAATATACAAAGCAATTAATTTGCCAAAAATATTGGATCATCCAGTTATCTAATGACTTATGCGATGGCATTGCATTATGTGGTAAGATATTGCTCAAGGCTAATTGGGCTACAAGAATTGGGGCAGGTTGGAGGGGTTTAGCAAACTCAGTCTCATGGCCACTCAGTAAGTGATGTTTGAATAGTGAAAGAAACAACATGTGTCTATTCCTAGAGTAAAATTTGTTTATTTGCAACTACTAATCCTAATTATTTCATTCCACTATGAGTATTTATGATTGATATGTTTGTACAAAGTCCACTCATGCTGTTAGAAGATTATTTGAAAATAGGTGATCAAATTCATTTCTCAAAATTAGAGCATTCAAAAGCTTTACATTAGCAAGAGTTTTCAACCTTTTTAAATCCGCAAATTAGTTCATGCTCACTCCCTCAAGGCCTAATGATTTATTAACGTACAAACTTCTACTGTACTGTTAGGGTTAATAAATCTAACTCAAAGAATAATTTTGGAATGCTTTAATTATTACAGATATTAAAAATATTAAAATTTGTTTGTTGATAAAACATTTTAATTCATTAAAAGCTCTTAATAGGCCTACATCACAAAGGATTCTGCCCCTCACTGCAGTTACAATTTCAAGCTACATTTGGTTTTATTTCTTAAGAACAGAATTAATGAAAGGGCTGGCACCGCTTTTTTTTTTTGGAATGTTTAGTTCCAACTGCAATAATGCACACCTCAGATCATTTTAACATCCAGCTGTGTTTGATACTTGCTTTTGATGTAAGCCAGTGTAGAAAATCCAGACTCATATAGATACATTGACGAAAACTGCACCAACAACCTTGCAACAACTTCTGTAGCAACTTGTGGGTATATAGGAAAATAGCTTAACCAATAATTTTCAACAGTCATATTTGAGAAGTCTGCTTTTGCTTGAGATCTCATTTTAGTTTAACTGCCCACTTTGAAGGGAATCAGCAAGCAAATCCACTTCTATTTTGAATGGATCTTGTGTCAATTGAAATTGCCAGCTATCTGCAGAAATTTCAGGAAAGTAGTGTGCAATGTTGGTTTCCAAAGATGCCAAATGGTCTGAAACCAAGTTTTTCAATTCATTTTTTTCAAATAGTGAAAGATTTTGTGCATTATCAAGAAGTTCATTAAGACATGAGAAGGACTAAAGTTATGTTCTGAACTCTGAAGGCAACATTGCCACAAAGATATTTTTTCCAGAAAACCTTTCATTGCATCATAAGCCTTCAAAAAGTTTTTCTGTCCTTTCAGTTTTAAAATCAAAAGGTTGATTGATTCAAAGAAGTCTAATAAATATGCCAAGTGGTGGATATGTTTATCAACTGTAAATTGCATTTACAGATCTTTTTTATTTGAACTCATCAAAAACATTTCTACTTCAGGTTTGAGATTCAGTCAAGTGAACGTGGTACCTTTGGAGAGCCAATGAACTTTGATGTGGTACAGATGAGTTTGTTGGTCACTATTCAACTCTGGATATAAATCAAAAAGTTCAGTATTCAGAGCACTAGATTTGACATAGTTCATTACTTCCATTACTAATTTCACAACAGTTTTAAATGTTTCAGACAGAGTCTTACACATTAAAGTTTGTCTGTATATAATACAATGAAAACCAACAATGATAAGGTTCTGTTTTTTTGCCAGTTGAATAAATCCAGAATGGCATCCTGTCATGGCTTGTGCGCCATCAGTACCTATTCCAACAATGTTCTCCCAAGGAAAATAGTTACATGCCAAAAAGTTACTCAGAACAGAAAAGACGTGGTTGTATGAAGAATTTGGGAAAATAATATTTCCTCTATGAAGAGATTTTTGCCAATAATCCAAAGTAAAACAGCAACTGAGAGTACTTTGAAATGTCAGTTGTCTCATCTCATTGCAGAGAAAAGAAAAAAGATTTCTTAAACTTTTCTACTATTTGTTCTTTTAAATCTTATGCCATTTCACCAATACTACATTTTACTGTTTCATTTGAAAATGCTATTTTTGTAATTTTTTGGCAACTTTCCTCTCCAAGTATGAACTGAATATGAATTTTATTTCTCAAACATCATCATATAAAACTTTTAACTGATACAATCGGTGTCTTTGGCAATTTCACAAGGCACTACTCCAATTTATTCCAGTCGGTCCTGGTGGTGTAGTGGTTACCATACTGCCTCCTATGCCCAAAATGCGGGTTCGAACCCGGCCAGGATCGATCGATTTTTTCGGGCGTAAAAATCCTAAGTATGGCTTCCTTCGGAAGGGAAGTAAAGCCGTGGGTCCCGTGTCATACATTTACGGCACAAAAAAGAACCTCAAGCCTGAAAGAGAGGCCTCTGAGCAAAATTTGTCGGCCGTTTCACGCTCTGAATTGAATGGGACGCTGATGACCTGAGATGTTAAAGAGTGTCCATAAATAAATAAATCAAAAAAAAAAAAAAAAAATTTATTCCAATTTGATTCGCTCAGCCTTTCAGTTCCTGGTTCATCAATATCCAGGAGACCAGGCTCTGATCCAACCAAAGAACATAATACTATAAATAATTTATACATTCAATGCAATATTAAAGTATATTTCATGCAATAATGAACCTTCCTCCTTTTCTAATTAAACCCATTTAGCTAAATTTCTTTCCTTCAGAGCTGCTTATTCCTTTGGACCTTATACACAAACAAACAAGTAAACATATTAAAATCAACGTAAACAATTTTCCTTTCCATGTTCTCAGTCCATGTAAACTAACTACTATTAATAAACTTTTGAATTTCCCATTTGTTCACCCTGAGTTTATGGAATTGCATTCCTTCCGTACCCCATTACAATTAACTTCAGGTTGAGTATGTAATGGGAGTCTATATTCACTCACAAATAGTGCAATTGTCAGCTTTGTTATTTCATTTATGTTACCCACCTTCCATATTTTTATCTGATTTTAAATTTAACATTTTTCTGCCTCTTTATTTCATTTGGTAAATTTTCCCACTTTATAGGAACTGTTCCCTCCAAAACTTGGTTTGCTTATATTCTAATATACAATGCCAAGAACTATCTGGTTCTTCACACATAGGACATATCCCCTTAACATATCCACTTCTTGTCCCACTTAGACATATTAGTCCTATTCTAAACCATGCCAGTCCTTCCCATCCTGCCTTAACACAGATATCAATATATTTTTCTTGTAGGAATTTAAAATGATTGAGTCAAATTTGTAACACTTACATCACTAATATTTTAAAAAAGGAAAACTAAGTTTCTGGAGCTAATCCCTCCAGAATCGATCTGGAACTGAAGATGGGACTGATTAGCTCCAGAAACTTAGTTTTCCTTTTTTAAAATATCAGTAATGTAAGTGTTACAAATTCGATTCAATCATTTTAAATTCTTAGTATTAAACATCACTGTTACAAAAGTCCACCATATTTAACTTATCTTTCTCTTCCCCACACATTTTTAGTGTGCTATATAATTTCAGAGACTTTTTGACCATAAGATTTGCCTATATTTCCTGTTTTTCAATACTCTCAACTCTTATTATCTCTTTCCAAAATCTTTTTCCCAATTTTTCTCCCTTGTACCATATTGATCACCTGCCCACTTCTTGTACAATATTTTAGATTTTAGACATCCAAATTTCTCTAATTTTTTCCTCTACCAAACACTGGTTGATGTTATTCTCCTCTTTTAGTCTCTTTATTCCATGCCTATATTTGAATACTCTTTTTATAATCTTGTTTCTATGGCCCAATCTTCCTAGTTCCTCCTCTCCATGAAAAGTACTGCATGCAGTTAATAACATATTTTTTTTTAAGTGATTCACCAATGGTATGTGGTTTCTTTGTCTTCTTCTATAAGCAAAGCAAGCTTGTATTAAGCTTTAGCAACCTTTTCGTTCCCCACTTGAAACTTCAGTTGATTCAAGTTTCATTCATTTAAACAAATTTTTCTTTCCCTCAAAAGTCTCGTTATCAATTGTCTTTCAAGCCGAGTTGGTTGATAGTCAAATGGTGTTCTAAAGGCCCTAGTCATATTCCATCAATTCTCAAAATGTTATGACAATGTTATGAGGTAAATAACAATTGTTTTCCTCAATGTATGTAAAACCGAATTTTATATAATTATCACTGTACTATCTTTTCTTTGGTAGTAATTTATTCATGATTAGCACTACTATGCACGAAAATCACTCAAACCTCAATCATCTGTTCTGTGCAATGTAGCCAGCAATCAGTAGCCATGATAAAAGTTTTCCTTATGAACTCTGCCCATCTCTTCCAAACAGAGATGCAGAGATATCTTGCAATATTGGGGAAAACTATTTAGTATAAGGTAGTGTAATTAAGACACTGTAACTGTAACTTATGTTTGAATACAGTAACATCTAGCAGAGAGGGAGAGGGCTATTTTCAGAATTTACAGAAAAGGGATTTGTGTTTGCCTAAACTTTTTTTTTTGTTTGGTTAGCAATAAATCTGTGTATATTTTTCATTGCTCACCATGCCTCTCCTGCAATTTCCCATCACTTTCCCAGGTTGAGAACTCCTAAACTAAAGGATAATTTCTGTTTAGAAACCAATTTAATTTCTTAAAGAGAATTAAGAAGGGTAACAGAGTTGAAAAAGGTAATGTAATGAGTAGACAATTTCATAAACAGATTCCAGAAATGTACGGAAAATGAAGAGAGGAAGTTCCAGCAATCTTTAATGGCAGGGTGATTATACAATTTTTTGAGTGCATTAGAATATTAGACTCCCACTCTCATGTTTCTACCTACAACTCTTGCATTGCCCTGCCTCTATACAGTTAGCTGCGAGTGATAGCTTATCAGCTGCTGCAGTTCTATAGATTGGCCCTATAGATTCTCCTAGAGAAGCCACATTGGTTTGGATACTATTAAGTTTATGAAGCTATTTACCTTGTACTGCGATGGTGGTGATGATGCCGGTGATGGTGATGATGCCGGTGTTGCTTTTCTTCTGTGTGACTGTGCCTCCTGCTGTGTTTGTGTAAAGTGCTGCTCTTATCAGAAATACTGACATCACAAGGAAATGGAGCTTGTAGTTCCACAGGAACAGGATCTGAAGAATATATATTTAAAAATGCATGCATTCTTACTGCAGTATACAAAGTTTACTTCAAATTGTAATGGAAAAGACATCAAGGAAGGTATCAACCTACTGAGTGGGTATCAACCATTTCCTTGTTCAGAGCATTGGTATACTATCCAAAATTAAAGAAGCACTTGATCACAGTAACAAATTCTCCATTTGCAGTTTGTCAATTGAAACAAACATACCCAGAGGTGTAAAAACTGTTTGTCTTTCACTGTCCATGCATTGGAAAAAGAAACCACCTTTCATAAAACAGCAGCACCATACACTTATACAGTTTTTGTAGACTACTTTCTATACAGATACTATAATAAAACTTCACGTGAATTCTGGATTGGAACTACATTCTTAGAATTAAATATGTAATGTAAAAATTATACTTACACGAACTTTACAAATAGCATTTTTCAATTTTACTGCAAAGACATATATATATACCAAGGGTGCCAAAAAAAGGTATACACACTTCAAGCAAAGAAAAAACTGTGTTAACATAACAAAACTGAATTCACACAAACAGAAGATGATCAGCACTAATCATCTTAAACTTTTACAGTTACAACAGTGGCTGAAAATGCTCAAAAAAATTTTTTTCCCACCCCAGAAAAAGCCAATTTTCACAATAATTCATGACACTTTACTCTTATTACTGATTCACTTTCATGATAAAACCTGTATATACTTTTTGGTGTTGCTCTTAGTTACATTTCACATTTATTGCTAATAACAACAACACACAAAGAAGAAGAAAATGGCCCTGCACATAGAGAATAATTATGTTGCATTAAGAACAAACAAAACTCTCAAGACTCATATGAAACTAAACTGTGAAGTAAAATTACTATAATGTCAAAGCACATGCTCCCAGATGAACATTTTTCAATACCTGAAGCGAGGAAAAGTGTCTCCTGACTTTCCTCTTCAATTGGAGGTTCAGGATCTTTATTGTCACTGCTCGAATCTGTTATCTCACCTTCCTCAAAACGCTCCGCACGTAGTTTTGCTTGTTCTTCTACCTGTCTTACAGTCTCTTCATATACTGAACTGAATTTCAGGTTCTTTATGATAATCTTTCCTGGTTTTCCTATAAGAGACAGTTAATTAGTTTGAATCAAATTAAATTATTTTCTGAGTCCTTTATTTCAAAACTTAGTTATTCTTAAACAAGGTAAGATACACTGACAAAGTTTAAGCAGAAACATTAAAAAAACTGCACCAGTAGCACCCTTTAATGTTCTTCAGAGGTCAAAGTTACAAACAATGATGAAACATAAAGAATAGTGAATGCCAACTCTCCTAATAGTCAAACATTGGAGTTCTGCACATAATAGCATAGTCCATTTGTAATGCAAATCCCATAATCAGAAAACTATCATGCTAAATGATTAAAATGAAATGAAAATGGAGCAAATGCGGAATGAATGGCAGGGGAACCCAAGTACATGAAAAAAATCTGCCCGGCCATGCTTCATGTGCCACAAATCCCATTTACATCCACCTCAGTAGGAGGTGAGCAAACTAACCACTGAAGCATAGAGCCACCATATATAAAGAATATGAGTGTGGTCTTTGGAGCAATTTTAGATTTCTGACTCATTCTTCTGACAGTTACAATGTTTTCTTTTGGCACTAAAAAACATCACAACAGAATAATCCAGAAAGCTAATCACATACAGAGCACACTAACATACACAATTAGCTCCATTGAACATATACTACCCCCAGCCAGGTCACCTTATGGGTATTTTCATGGTAAACAAACACAGATAATGAATTAAAATGTAAATTGGAACTTGCACAGTGAAGACAACCACATAATTGATATTATTGTATGATTTAGTTGAACTACTCACTCTTAATGCTTCACTTGTCATAACATATAGAACCAGTTTCAAGAACATTTTGTTCTCATCATCAGCCAGACTAAAATTCAACTGTTGTATAATTCGTAAAGCTGTGGGAATGTGTATTCTGCTCTGGTGGCGGTGTGATAAACTTGTAGTTTATGTTTTCATCCCCAGCAATGTGGAAGTTCATTACACTGTCTTAGTATTTGTAGATGTAGATTTTCTCCCAAGTTGCTAGCTCTGTAGGTTCTTGTATTGATTTTAATAATTCTTCTTTATTCACTATGTCGTGATTTTCTCTCTTGAATTTCTATACCTTTTTGTGTACTAGTTCTTTTTTAAAACAATTTTCTAAGAAATCACAACACTTTCAGCAAGAAAAGATAAAAAAAAATTTTAAAAAATTCATATATCATCCATGAGCTACAAAAAAATTTCAGAATATTCTTAAAGATTTTAATATCATGTTGGCACCGGTTAACAGATTTAATGTTAAAAACTTACTGATAGACAATGTTAATGACAGTATTTCACAAGAGAAAAAAATCAGGTATTTACAAAATAAATTGTGCAGAATGTGAAAAAATCTACTGTGGAAAAACAAAGAGAAACATTTCAGGAACATAAAGTACAAGCAAATAGAGAAATCAGCAATAGCATATTATTTTTGGAAGGAAAACCATGACATAATGATTAAAACAAAATTATTAATATCAGTACAAGGACCTACAGAACTAGCAACTTGGGAGAAAATCTACAAATACAAAGACAATCTAATGAACTTCGACACTTATGATTGGCTTCATTGTGCAAGTTCCAATTTACATTTTAATTATTTACATTTTGTATATACAAGATTTTTCCTTCAAATTGATTTTATTTGAGGCCACTCAGAAAGTTGCTGGACCTTAATAAACTGTTTACAATAATGCAGAAATGAATATTCATGTGGTAGGCTATATATACTTCTATCTGTGAATCAACATAATTTCCACCAACTGCAGTGGGTGGGAAGGATCACTTATGCCAATAATTTGGTAGCTGGGACAAGAACAGTATATGTTTCATTATGATTTTTAAAAGGAGCTTAAGCTAGGAACAGTGTCTTGGATTGCAAATTTAAGAGGAGTCAAACCAAGATAAAGGTCTTTGATGGCAGTTTGCACAAAACATTGCCACCCTGGAGAAGACCCTTAAGCCATATATGAAGATTGAGAATCATCTCTTAATATTGTTTTGGAAAATGCCTTGAAAAGTTTGCATGATTATTTAAGAGTTCAGAAAATTTCTTCTCGGTGAGTGCCCCACAACCACATTGAAGGACAAGTCACAAAACACTCCAAAGATACAATAACAGGAAATATTGCCATGTTTCTGAAATAGTAATAATAGTTGAAGAAACCACACTTATCAATATGATCAGGAAACAGTATCAGTCATCAGTTTGAATCTCCCCAAATGATAAACATGAACGAAAATCAAGAGAGCAAGGAGCATGGGAAGAAAATGGTAGTGACATCTTCTCCA
Source organism: Metallyticus violacea (assembly GCA_030762175.1). Taxonomy (NCBI): domain Eukaryota; kingdom Metazoa; phylum Arthropoda; class Insecta; order Mantodea; family Metallyticidae; genus Metallyticus; species Metallyticus violacea. The sequence continues at coordinate 24,537,171 of CM060841.1, forward strand.
TTAGCAATCATGTGGCAACAATTTCCCTTGAAGATTGAAGGGCAGTTACTGCAGACTGGCATACAACAGTTTGTCTACTTAAAAGCTTTTTAAATGGTATGTGAAGAACTACCAAGAACTGGACTTAAAGGCATCAGGCTGCACCATGACAATGACTCTGCCCACACCAACAACTCCAAACTTAACTCCCTGGAGAGTACCTCTATGCAGCTTGCACCTATCCTATTACAATCCTGACTTCGGACCTTGCGACTACTTTCTGTTCCTTTTGGTGAAAAATTAACTGCAGGGGAAGCGATTTTCAAGTCCTGAAAATTCTGCAAAAGCACATGGAGGAGTGCTTGAGAATGAGTGCACTGAGCATGAGTGGCACCATTGCTTCTATTTTTGTTTCCAAAGGATGTCTAAGCATATAGAGACTGAGGGGGAATACTTTGATAATATCCTTTTATGAAATCACTCCAATGGAAGCTCTCACCATTGGAAGCTCTCACCACAGGGAATAAACTGATATACTTGACCATCTCATAAAATATGATTCTCTGAAAAAAAAAACTTGTTTGGAAAATGCCAGGTAGGACAAGAAGAGGACGAACCAGAATGAGATGACTAGGAGGAAAAAAAAGACAACTCAACTAAACTGGACAGAGCTATTCTTAGCTGCAAAAGATAGAAGTGGCTTGATTCTGTGTCGAGCATCATAACAAATAATAGTGCGAACAAATATATAAAAGGTTTACAACCACAACTGCTGAGAATGTCCCAAAGTATCACCAAAGTGCTCGTGATCTAATATTTGGCTTGTATTCAGAAATTTTCTATTCCAATTTTTGTATATATTTTAGTGCTGGATTCTAAACTTAAGTTTACCTCTGCATACATACAAAAATAACTAGAGATAGCACATGCAGTGTAATACCCTTCTCTAATTGTTTTCAGAAGTTACTACAGTTTTATGAATATAAATAAACATCTAACAATTATACCTGTTATCTTTTTTTGTTGTATTGATGATGACTGAGGCTCAACTTCTGGCTTTAATTCTTTCCCTAATGTAGCTACAATGGTTGCATCCACCGTTTCACTTTTAACAACTTTATTTTCCTCCTTAGCAAGGTTTTCTTCTGTAGGCTTTAATTCTGTAGTGGGTTTTGGAGTTGAACTTTCATTTTCACTTTTATTTATCACATTCTCATTTCCTACACATTTTACAGTCCTTTTTACAGTTACACTATCATTATTAGTTGTAATGTTCACAGATACTGGTTCCAGAACTGGGACCAAAGGTTCTCGTTTTATTTCTGTGGTTTTGTTGTTTTGTACGGAAGTAGAGTTTACCTTATTGTCCTCTGATGTCTTTTTCTTCTGTTTATGCCGTTTTTTATGCACATTGTGTTGCAATACAGTTGAACTGCCATCTTCTACTTTGCAGTTTTGCTTCCTGCTAGATTTTGATTTCTTTTTATGCTTCTTTTCTTTATGCTTGTGTTTCTTCTTATTTTTCTTAGTCTTTTTAACATGAAAATTTTCTCCTTCCTCGGCTTGCTTATCAAAGTCATTACTTTTGGCTTCTGTTGCATGACTTAAATTATCCAATTTTGGTGGCTCTGCGTTGAATGCTCCAAACAATTCTGATAGGATTTCATTAGATGACTTAGTTGGAATATCTGGCTCCTTTGGAGCACTATTGGAATCAACTTTATTTAAAATAGTTTTAATATCAAACAACTCCTTAATGCCGTCATCGTCTACATCTAAACTGTCATTATTTGATGCCATTTCAATCGTCATCAGTTCAAAATTATGTTAAAAATATAACTTTCGTACTTCGAATAATAACCTCTACCGTTCCGTACATATACTGTAATTTTTCCAGATAATACTATACAGACGTAGCACAGCACAACTTTACCTACAGATCACTGAATATATTCATGTTGTCTTTCTTTTAAACTTTAACTTCATATATATTCACTTTACAAAAACTAGATCACATTATCACACGCCAAATAACATTCCAATTTCTATTTTCTTACAATTGACACGTTAGCCATTATTCTTAGTGCAAATAGACCACGCTAAAATAAAATTTCCCGTCTCCATCATTGGTTCAGTACCAACTATATTTAAATACAGTCGGTCTTGATTGGCTGGCTGCTGCGTGCAACATACTTAGCGCGACATTTCGTACCTCTCTATAAGGTGTAAACGTGAGTGTTGCAGAAATTTAATTCATAGTGATAATTAACTTTCTTCTTCATCTGGAAGGTCGTTCAATTCAGGTATGTGTTTTTGCTAAGTAAAATAGTGCGGCATTTCGTAGCTCTATAAGGTGCAAACGTGGATGTTGCAGAAATTTAATTCGTAGTGATAATTAACTTTCTTCCTCATAAGGAATGTTGTTCAATTCAGGTTGTGTTTTTGCTATTAAAAAAAAAAAAAAAAAAAAAAACTTTTACTAAGATACTGGCATTACAGGATAAAAAAATATATATACTGAATTTCTTTATGTGAGCACTTGCTGTAAACTATAAAAAGTGTTTGACACGGCTAAAAATAGATGTTTACTATACACAGTCATATTAAACAGTAGTGCAGATTGGCAGATTGCAAGCCTATTATAAAAAGTAACAACAAATATTAAATTTCTGTTTAATATATTATGTATAAATGTTAAAAGTCGTAAAATTTGTTCTTAATTTCACTATATTCAGCTTCACTTTGTAAACATCTCTACTCAATGCTACATATAACTTATATGACAAATTTCTGTTATATTCAATGAGAAAATTACTCTCATTTAGAATGTTGGGTGTTAAGTTTATTTCAGAATTTGGAATTCACCAAATTTTCAAATTTCATTCCATAAATTTTTATAATAAAGTACACAAATTAAAATGTAATGAAGCATTGATTCAATTCTGATATAAGGATATTTATGCACATCTGTGGTGGAGAAAACAATATGTAAATGAAATAAATAGTATAGATGGCATCTGAGCATATAACATACAGTTAATTATTTATACCAATATTTTTTATATGAGCATGCCATTTTATGTATTCTTTTAATAAATGTCTATGAATTTTTTTCCCCTGGTTTTATATTATACTTCTCAAGCAAATTGGCTATTGTATCATTTTTTAACAAATTTCTATAAAATCTTAAAACTGTTGCATTATCCAGGCTGAAGATTCAAAAAACAGTCCATATCACAATTTTTAGAAACATTGACTTCAAATTTTTCTGGTCTACTTCATTACATACATTCTGCATATTATTCCTTCACCTGTGATGCATTGATGAAAAGAGCAGCATAAAGCTAACAAAATTAAATTTAATTAATTTACATTAAAAATAATAGGATATCTAATCCTAGTTTAAAATTTTAGTTTCACAATACTATTTATTTCACACTAACCCTTAAATTCATAAGTAGAATAGTTGCAATACAGTGACAAACAGATCTTAATCACTTCTTTGTTATAACAACTTGCTCTAAGAAACAAGGAGGAAGCCTTATATTACACTTCTTCTTTTGATGTTTGTATTATCTGGATTTATCATCTTAGAATTTATTAAATATGTTCACATTAACTTATATAACATAAGGACATTCAGATTGAACATTCTCTGCAGAAGTTGAAGGCTCTTCTTGTGTCAATAGTTCGAACAAAATCTGTCATATAACATTTTGACAAATTTGTCTTTAATCTTTGTGGTAAAGTACTTCACACATCTTGTTATTACAGAGAAGGGGCCTTCATATGGAAGTTCTAAAAGTTTCTTAACTCTATCACAGCTTGAACACAAATCTTCTGGAGCGAGCACTGTTGTCAATTATAATAGATTTCAGCGACCACCAGTTCTTACATTTAGATGCAAATATTTCTACCTTAGTTTTTCTAGGTGGTAACCAAAAACTCTCTAGGAGGTTTTATGGATTTTCCCATAAACCATTCATGTAATTAATACAATACCTTCCTCCATCAGTTTCCTCAGGAAACTGCTCTATTGTGCCACTTCTACAGCAAATTAGGCCATATATTCTTAAGCAATTTCATTGACAAATATTCTTGAAATTTCATGGCTTAGCCCACATCGATGTGAATGCTATGCTAAAGGCATTAAATGTATATTGGTTTGGCTGAACATAAAATGCAATTATACAAATAAAGAGATCAGTATTAGGCAACACTATACTTCACTAACCAATTAATTTATCAGAACATGTTTCAAGAGCATTTGCTCTCATCTACAGCTGGGGACCGACTTCAGTTCCCATTATGTGTATAATCAGTGTTCCTAATTTCAATTAAGTTTACAGTAAAATGCAATATTCAACAAGGGAAAAATATTCTATTGACTGTTAGAGAAATAAATTAATGATTCAGTATAGGGCATATTGATCTTGTTGGGCCTCTACCTCCTTCAGATAGCATGAGCTATGTTTTATTTACATTCATCATTCACATCTTGGATAGATGTCACACCCATTCCAGATATAACTGTAATGATAACTTTATATCATTACTGGATTTCAAATTTTGGTTTTCTAATATATTGGAGTCGCCAATATACAGCACATTCTCACCAGATTTTATTAAAAATTTACATATATTTTACAATCCAGACTGAATATATATAAAAACTAACTGATTTGGCACTAGTGGCCCTTTTTCTTCCCCCACTTCATTCTCTGAAATAGTAACAACAAAAAGGAATTGTTGCCAACATTCTATATTGCATTTATTTATTTTTATCCATTTCAATTTTTTACAGCAGATATAGAGTTATGGGGATTTGTTTTCATTTGCATGCTAATAGCATTAAATTTTTCATTGAAATATTTTTCTTTGTAACAGTATAGATTCCTAGAGAAATGGAAATATCTACGATACAAGCAAGTATGCATGACATGTTTCCTGATGATCGCACTTATATTGCTGAACACTCAATTAGTACAATATAATATAAATTCTCAATTCTCATTAATCTGTTGTTACAGTTAGATTTAAGTGTTTATTAGGTAACACACTTGTATGTTAATGCACCTCTGCAAAAAATTAAGTCACCAAATAAGGCAATAACAAAGCTAATTAATAAGATCTCCTCCTCCTCCTTCTCCTCCTCCTCCTCCATTCATTCATTCATTCATTCATTCATTCATTCATTCATTCATTCATTCATTCATTCATTCGATATGACATCATTTTATCAGGCATTATTTTTCCCTATAAAAAGCTGTTCCTAATGCTATAAGAATAATTTTAGGTTTATACTGGAAAGCAACATATAAGCCTGCTTTTAGAATACTGCAAATATTGTCCCAACCTTGCATCTGATTTATGAGTGATTATTCACTAAGAGAAATCTTGTGGACAAAAAATATCCTTTTTAAAAAATAACACGAATATACACTACTATAACACTAGGCAAAAATATGACTTACATGTAGAAATATATAACATTTAAATCTGCCAAAAGGGAATACCATATACAGTAGTAGAACTAACAAATTACAAACTTCATAAAAGTAACAGAAAAGATATCACTATTTAAGTCCCAAATAATGGCCTATTTACCTAATTATTTCCTTTACTCCTTAGGTAAATATATGTATTAACTTGTATCAAAGCAGTCATAAAAACCGTTGTACTTTTTTTTCTGTCTCTTTCATTATTAATGTTTGAATGATAGCATAACTGAAATGATTTGTCTTATATCTTTTACAATCATATTTATGGAACTAAAAATAAATAAATAAATAAGCAGCTGCATTTTATTACCCTCACTTTTTATATGCACAAGCTTCACATTAAATCCCTATATTAAATTAGATGATCTAATATAAAAATGGTATTCAGGCTATTAAAAACAGTTGTGTTTTGTAATTTTTAATGCAATATACTTATAATCCTTCAGTCTTTTCATGGATGTTTAGGATTATTTCAAACACTAAAATGCAACAAAATAATAGGAATACGTCATTTGAATTGTGATGAGAGGCTACTAAATAAAAAAAAAAATCCCAGAGCACAAAAGGAATAATAAAATTGCCAAATGTATGCCTTCTGGAAACTTGTGCACCAGAGCAAAATCCATAATTTTCAAAATAATTTCTTCTGAAATAAAATACAAACAAACAAATAAGATAAAACAAAAAAAATAAACAAATCATAACTCTGAGTGATTTAGCAGAGAAAAAAATGATTAATAAAACTCAGAAGAGGTTATTAATGTATGTTTCACTTTGTGTGAAGTTCCAAATTTAATTAATATTGAGTTCATAATTTGCATTAACTTTGCTATTGGATTTTTTAAATTTTATTTTTCAGATTACCTAGTTTCCTTTATGTTCTCTTACATTAATACAAATTAAGCTAAAAAATAGTACTATAATCACTCCAAATAAACATAAATAATTCAATATAATGCAAACAGTATTTTATACAAGTTCATCAACAGACCACCAGATCCACCACAATTGCCTGCCTTTTCAAACCTAATATGATCCTCCATGCACCAGTCGTTTAACAGTTGACAATGAGAGTAAAGGTCTTACAAAACATGTCCTTAATTTTTTTAATATTGAGAGTGAAACGTTAAGAGTGTTTTATCATTGTATCAATACTTTAAATGCTTTTAACTCAGACTACTTCCGTGTTCATTGGAAGTGAAGCCATAGAAATGTTTTTAGTATTTTAAAATATTTTATCTACTGGAGATCTTATACTTGTTTTCACTGTGTTGAATCCCAGTAACATTAAAAGTAAAAATACAATGCAGTTTGTTAGTCCAGTTTGGTGGGACGAGAGCTACTTCAGATGCAGTTCCATAAAAATTCCAAAAATCTCTTCTAGTAAACATAAATAAGTAAATACAGTGCAGTTTGTTAGTTCATTTTTATGGGACTAGGGATATTCCAAATTCAGTTACACAGAAACGCAAGCAAAATGTTATTAAATAGATTTTTTGCTATTAACTTTAACTTTTCTGTCTACTTATAATTTCTTTGTGATACTAACGAGCTTACATAGCATTATATTATATCACTGTTTATGATTCTTTGTTTCAAAACTGGCCTCGTTTTCTGGCTGTATTGTCTTTCCAACATTTGATGATAATATCTGAAGAGATATAATATTTATGCTGCTCCATAGTACAATCAAGTGCTGCAATTCGACTAAACTTTTGTTGTATATTCAAAACATTTCTCCCTTCCTTTCCAGCCCTTTCATTCATCTTCAGAAATCATTCTTACCATCAGCATCAGTGCCTGCTAGCCATCATTGAATATTCAGACTGTGATAACTTTTGTATAATTGAGTTGAGTCTAAACGCTCTTTTGATTTGCTTGTTTATATGTAATACATGTTTTGAGTCCATTGTTTGCATCCTCAGCTTCCCGCTGACTGCTGGAAGCTTCTTAGTGTTTCCTAGGGGGTGCTTATTCTGCTCTGGTGGTCATGAGATGAACTTGAAAATAGTGTTTTCATCCTCAGGAGAATCAAACATTAACTTATCCTTGTATTTATGCAATTAGATTTTCCCCCATTTGTGGGTTCTTGTGCTGACTTTAATAGCTGCACTTCTTTAACTCTATCATTGTTTTCTATTCAAAAATGAGATACTACTGCATATTTGGTATTTACAATGTTCTGGATGTGTTTTTTGATACACATGCATATGTTTCTCTTTGTTTTCCCAATATAGATCTTCTGGCATTCTGTACAGTTTATTTGATAAATTCCCCATTTTTTCATAATTGAATACTCTCATTAATTTGCCACTTCAGAATATTTTAATGCTAAATTAATGCAAAATTAATTAATAGTTATGTATGGCATGCACTGACAAGACTGAAAGTCTGATATTTATTCCCCTAACTTCCCTACTGATTTAAAATGTATTAAACTGGTCTTGCTCCATTAGTTTCTTCTCAAATCATAAGACATATTTAGCCCTGGTACATTCTCATTACAAAAATAACTGAAGAAATTCATATGTGATAGGATTTTCCCTTTCATAGATGGATATAAGTTTTTTGTGGTATTTTATTTGGTATTCGATTTCAAATTAAGATTTGCTTTGAGAGTTGCTGGTGATTTATTGCAATCTTAGTGAACAGTAAAACCATGTTTCAAAATAGCAAAAATGTTTAGTCAATAGTCGGTGAGCATTACTGATTAAAAAAAAATGGAGCTCTAAATAAAAACAGGCAAAATCATAACCATTAGTTTCTCTTATCTATTTCTCTAATTTCCATTGTTGAATGATATGATTGGAGGATAAAATTAACCAGCTTTTGAAGATGTATCATTAGCATCCAGTATGTAAAAAACAAAGGCTATAAATTAGAAATAAGAGGAATAATGCCAATGGAGGAAATCCTGACATTTTAGGAAAAGTTATCATTAAACGGAAAATAAAATCAATGCTTTGATAGATAATTGAGTGATAGAATGTTTTTGGAATGAAGAAATTCAGCATGGGAGTAGATGATATAGCAAAAATGTCTAGTATGGGCACAACTGCTGCTATTTTGAAGGACAGGTAGTTACAATGGATAAAAGCAGCATACATAACGTTCGCTCATTGAAAATGTCTAGCGTCTTTCTTTATGTACGAGGGGTGTTCTTGGGGCAACAATCCCAGACGTGTGCGAAGAAGCATTATCGTGATGAAAGAGGACTTTCTTTTTCGCAAGGTGCGGATCTTTAACCTGAATTGCAACCTTCACTTGGCCAGTAGTGAAGCGCAACTCTCCCCAATGATGGTTCTGTTCTTCTGGATGTAGCCTACGAGCACCACACCATGAGAATCCCAGAAAACTGTAGTCATGACTTTTCCTGCAGATGGTACCGTTTCTACTTTTTTTCACCTGTTGCCACCCACTGTTTGAACTACTCCTTCGTCTCTAGCGTGTAGTGATAAATTCAGTTTCATCTACTGTTATGAAACTCCAAAGAAACTGCTGGAATTGCGTTTAAGTAAGTCTAAACACTCTTGCGAAATGTTCATTCGAATGTTTTTTGGTTCATTTTTAATAAGCGCGGCCCCAACGACCGGAAAAATTTCTCATGCCCAAAATTTCGTGTAAAATGTAGTGCACACGGCCTATCGAGGTCTTTACAATGTTAGCCATCTCGCGTACCTTCAATTGAGTACAGCATTGTGAACCTTTGTCACAATTTCGTTGGTCGTAGCAGTTTTAGGATGCCCTGAGAGCTCATCATCTTGATTGGAAGGAAGTGCCACCATGCTTAAATTTAGTAGCCCACTGTTTAGCCGTCGAAAACGATGGGGAAGAATCCTTTAATGTAGAATCTAACTCCTTTTGCATTTCTGTTGGGTTTAAACCCTTCAAAACGAAATTCAGAATCACAGCTCGTATTTAAGTTTTATCCACTTTGTAGAAAATCTAAACACTAGTTTGTTTACACGATGGTCACAAACAAGTGCCTAACACTTGTCTGAAACTTTACAGCGCGCCATCTAATGGATGATACTTAACAAGGTCATAGCAATTTGGCGCTCTTCGTGACATCTTTGATTCAGACCGAGAATTTTTAGAATATCCCTCGTATTTGCACTAAAAATGTTTGTTATATTTTAAAAAAATAAAAAAAGTTCAACTCTATGATGGACATTTTTGTGTAATTTGTTGTTAAATAAATAGACAATTACTGTCTTCCATTCATGGTTCGTATCTTAAATTATATTCTTTCGCACATTATTCAGTTCTCTAAGTAATTTCAAATATATATATATATATATATATATATATATATATATATAAACGCACTCAGAAAAATACATGCGTGTTCATTCACGTGACCATGCCTGAAAATTTCAATCACAGAATATGCTTAAATTGTGGGATTTTTTTTTTCAACCGGGCTGCATGAAGCTCAATTATAACACAGTATAGAGCCTGAAAGCTTTAAAAAGTCAAAATTTTGCCACTTCCAAACTGATTTTTCACTGCCTCTGCAGTATTCTGAATATAATTTTGATCTTTAGAGAACAGAAATATATACCAAGGGAGAAAGAGAGGCACAGTTGCTAAACGAATCTGACAGGCTTACAGTCGCTCGCACTTTCTGATACCAGCAAGGCCATTCAATAAACTGCGAAAAAGCAATGTGCTGGAAAATTAGCAGGAATCTGACATATTGGTAACCAATTATTCCGATGCGCGCTAAGAGGAGTTGGTGAGGGGTAGAGGGTTTGACTCACCAGCATCAGCGTCAACCCTCCTCTCACCACGTGTAGACACACATAGCCACGTGGCCGACAAGCAGATGGCTCCAGCGTGACGCAACAATGCGTATACATACATATACAACAATCGAGTGATTCATTGACACATCACGTCGTCCGCTTCGCTTTTGTTTCGCGGCCATCAATAGATGACTAATAGCACGCTAGACAACCCTACATCAGAGACAAAACTTACCCCCTACGCGTGAGTAACGGGGTTTCGCTTACGTAAGCGGTCCTCAAGGGTGGAGGGAGGGTTTCCATTTCTGGATGAAGGAAATAATAATTATTCTATTATCACTACAAAGGTCTTTCAGTATTAGTCAATGAGTCTAATCTCGTATTTAATATTTGACTATAATTTAGATACTGGATAATTTATATATATATATATATATATATATATATATATATATATATAATACAAAATATAAAATAAAATAAAATTAAAGTAACACTATTAACAATGTAACACATTAACAGTAATTATAACAGTAGAAAGGATAAAACACTAAGAAAAAGTCACACTTGAGATCGCTATATTTCGAACTCGTAGAGTTCTTCTATGGCAAGAAAACAAGTGACGGTGATAAAAGTAAATATTGAGTATCGATGGTAACGTTATGCATGGAAACAGATGAAACTAGAAATGAGAGTGTGGGAGGAAAAAAATTAATACGTAAGATTTAAACCAGGTGGTATACGCGCTTTATGTAAAAATATAGCTGCCATTTCTCTATCTCTGAGTAAACTTTCAGAGCATTGTGTAGCTAACGCATCAATAAGTGCTAGATTAAAAGCATCATCAAAATCCTTACAGTGAGATAAGGCATGTTGGGTAACCGGCAAGGGAGACTTGGTTTTAACAGAACGTCTATGATTGTTCATACGTAGCGAAACAACAGTAGAAGTTAAACCAATATAAAATGCTTTGCAAAACTTACAAGATAACGTATATACGACGTTCTTAGAAGAACAAGTAGCAAATGAAGAAATGTTAAATTCTCTGGATAAATTGTAGCTGCGGAATGAATGGCATGGCATAATTAGCGCACAATTTTTACATTTAGGGCATTGGCAAGGATATGAGTCAGCAACGGGACGAGGTAAATTCGGAGGAGATAGGTTTCGGCGAAATATACTTTTAAGGTTAGGGGATGTTCTAAAAGTAAGGCGGGGTACAAATTTAGAACAAGCATTTAAAGATGGATACATTAACAAATAGCGATTTCAAGTGTGACTTTCTCTTAGTGTTTTATCCTTTCTACTGTTATATATATTGAAAACATTTACAAACAAAAGTAATTACAAATCATTATGGTTAACGGGTCAGCATTACGACATTTAATTTGAAAACTACTGCCGCTTTTCTCGTTTTCATTTTATTAAAGCATACAGTATGGCTGAACATGTAAATTCCCATCACAGTCATGAGCAATTTGTATGTATAAAGGAATATTATTGAAAATGACACCTTTCAAATTACGCTGTCTGCTAGTTTCTCTTTTGTTCCCCAATGACGTCAGAGCGCCAACCAATAGGAGCCTTAGCTGCGGAAGAACCAACCTTATGTACTCTATCAACTTTGGGCGTTATTGCGTTTTTATAACTGTTTGCACCTATGCACCGCAATTCGGCATCAATGGTTATGTATTGCTATACCATGATGCTCACATAGTATTTCTATGTAATGAAAATAACTTTTGTTTTGACTCAGGAGCAATCCGCGTCCCACTTTTGGCAGCTCTGGGAAACAAAAACAAATGAATAGGACGACCAATTCTCAAACATTACGTAATAGTGTATATCAGTGCACTTTTATACTCAGACTGTGTAGTAGATATGCTCAATATTGTTTTCAAATTAAACTTCTTATGCGGAGGTAGAGCTGTACTACAACATTTTATGCCAGTTGTCATCACTGACTTCGAGCTTGTTTATTTAAAATGGAGCAACAACCGGCAATTATGTTTTGCTTTCGATGTGGTAAGAATCAACTTATGGTGATGGTTGCCTAAGTAGTAGCAAGCTCTATGAGTGGTAGGCAGGATTTAAAAATGCTAGGCGTCGATCCGAGAGAAGACGCCCCTGATTAAGCGTCACTGATAATAATGTCGAGCGGATATGCGCTTTATTAAGCAACAACCGCCGTCTAACCATCAAATTTTTGTCCGAGATGGCGGGATAAGCGTTGGCACCACATCGTGCATGAAATGATCGGCAAGAGAGAGTTTGTTAATGTCTCCCAGTTTTTCGGACTCGTGAGCGGGAGGTCTGGGGTTCGAACCCCGCCAGGATCGTCCTTCCTGACTGAGATTTTTTTCAGGTTTTCCTCAGTCCTCATAAATGGCAAATGCCGGGGAAGTACCCTAAACTTAGGCCTCAAACGATTCCTTCCTTAAAAAAATAAATCCTTTCCCAATATATCATTTCATTTCATGTATCATCAGTGTCCATCGCCTGTGATGTCTCAGTAGTAAAAACTGGCGTTAAACACAATTCATTCATTCATTCATTCCCAGTTTTTGGCCAAAGAACCAGTTAATGCTATTAACCACCCACCGTATTCACCAGATCTGACCACGATAAACTACCTCCTTTTTCCAAAACTGAAGGCTGTGTTAAAAGATCTAGGTTTTGATCACGTGGAGATCACACAAAAGAATCTAACTGCTATTTTAAACACTGCATACTAAGAATATTGAATCCTGGTTATTTAAATTGTTTCTTATTCAAGAACTGTTTGCTTTTTATTATTTTTTAAGTAATCCGGGATTTCTTTTAGAATTTACTGTGTACAGTAACGAGATTACTAGAACATGGCGTTCAGAACCGTCTTCTCATTTTAAAGTAAAGTAATTTGTAACTTTAGAAAATAATCTAAACTGAGTTGTATAGATGAACAATATGACTTAAAAATATCAGTAAAAAGAAATTATCGGTTTATATACACAAATGTACTTTCACACTAATCGTGTATAGAACATAAGTTGAAAATGATGAATCAGATTTGGAAAATTCGGGTTAACGCTCTAACTAAATGAGCTACCATGTCCTCCTCCAAGCACGTAACCACGCTTCTAATAGCATATTGGTGGTTAAACTAGAATATAATTATTCTTATGAAGTTATCTGTCATAGTAGAGAAATCTCAGTGCGGTCTCTGGGTATATACAATCACATCAGGAGGATACGGAAACTCAGGAAGACTGAAGATCTGGAATTCGAATCCCGGCTGTGACTCCTTTTTCATTTCCAAAAGTGATGGACGTTCGGGTAAAAGCTCATTAAAAACAAAATTTATAATTAACTTTTAGAACAAGTTAGTTAATTCAATTGCTTTGGCTGCAGTTTATCTTCTGAACATATGAACGATATGAATATAAAATTCCGACAATAAAGATAACTTTAGTTAAAAGAATTGGAAAGGACACGGTCTTAAAATTCTATGACGTTCTGGCTATCCCGTCGCTAATTTTGGTTTCTGACAAAACGACAAATGCAAAGGTTAGACGGGGCAGAGACGAGACTTTTAAGGCTGGATGTTGTCTATTACATCAGGAGTGGCGAATCCCGAGTCGAACTAGAGGTGTGTTAAAACGGAATAGATCTTAAGGCTTAGTCCGTTTTGTTTATGATAAATCGAGTAAGCTGTTTCATTCTGTCCAGCTACTTGTATACAAAGAATTCTATTTTGTGTGACCCTCAGGAAATGATCCGAGTCAGGAATAACAGACATATAGCTTGATCCGCTATTTTTGGCGGTAGTAGTACGTTCTTCGTGGATATTGAATTAATGAAATAAAATGTATGTAGGATTTTGGAACTTTTTTTGGTAAACCACACCATCTTCAATGTTAAAAATTGTCGAATTTTGGAAATGAGTGCATATATCGGATTCTGGAAATAAAGTAAAGAGATATATGTAGAGCTTTGGAAATAATGTCGATTTTTAAACCATAAATATCGGGTTTTGTAGAGTATGACGCCCATACAAGAAATATATTCATCAAATCTTGTTTTCGTTAAAAATTACATGTCCATTTTGAAACTCAAGTGTTGCTGCAACTGTATATATTCGCCAGTTTAGCGTAAATGTAGAAGTAAACGTTTGTCAGCTCTTCCACAGTCCCTGTTTTAGCCAAAGAATTAAATAACTGGGTTGTTTACTAACTGCGTCGTATCTTTATGATTACTTTGTGGGCCTTGTAGGGTGTTTTATACTTTGTAACATTTACAGTGGCTTCTCATCGAAGGAGCGATCACATACAGTAACGTTTATTGTACATGTCTTGCTCCCCATTTAATGAAAACTTAATTTTTGTTTGCTGTTTCATTGTCCAGATATGCACCAGAAAGCAGTCTTAGAGACAGAACAATTACCTTTATTTTCCTGCATTAAGTGCTTACATCTTCCAGGTTATGCCTTACTTATAAATAGTATATAGAACAGGTAATCAGTACATCTCACTTTATGATTTCTTTGCATATCACGGGAGTTGTTTATTATTATTATTATTATTATTATTATTATTATTATTATTATTACTATTATTACTATTATTATTACTATTATTATTATTATTATTACTATTATTATTATTACTATTATTATTACTATTATTATTACTATTATTATTATTATTATTATTACTATTATTATTATTACTGTTATTATTATTACTATTATTATTACTATTATTATTATTATTATTATTATTACTATTATTATTACTATTATTATTATTACTATTATTATTATTACTATTATTATTACTATTATTATTATTACTATTATTACTATTATTATTATTACTATTACTATTATTATTACTATTATTATTATTACTATTATTACTATTATTATTATTATTTAAATTCTTTATGTCACGTTGGGGTGATAGATAGGGAGGGAGGAAGACATTTCGGTACTGGAGCCTTGTTCAAAGGCTGTACGTCCACCCCCAGTGAAGGAACGCCCGGGAGAAAGGTACGAGGTGAGGGAGGTAAGGCTTGGGCGTGTATGGGCTCCTAAAAATTTCCCTAATAAACGCCTCGACGCC